>JACDJE010000089.1:250488-486395 GCA_016647715.1 Pavo muticus | reverse complement strand
CCCCCCTTCTTCTTTTCCTGACGGTTGCTCTCGTCTCATCTTGCTGAAGGAAAATCAATTTTCAGCAGGTTTAATTAAAATTAATCAGTCAAATTACTTAATATTAATTGACTTATAATTAAAGCCAGAAAGTTACCTTGGAATCAGCAGAAAGGATATTATCTCAAATCATTTTAAGGATGCGTATGGTTCCAGATCAATTACATTAAAATAATTGTTTAAATAAAGGAAAACAGAGCCTCGTTACAGCGGTGTGTTCTTGCAGCTGCAGGTGACACAGCCTGGACAGGCCATTTTCTCCCATAAATGTGCTGACCTTTCCAAGGAACAGAATCTCAGTTTGACGCTGCTTTTGCTTTCTGGGAGGCCACTTTGGTTGAGCTCTAACAACTGTGGCATTAACGACCACTGGTATAAAATGGAAACATCCCTTATAGGTGGTATAAATACTGAAGTGCATGCTTTTAGCACGCTGAGATGTTCTGCGGATTGGAAATAGAGCAGATTTTTTTATTCCCAGCAGAAGTGTAAGAAATTGTTCAAGGAAATATTTTCTTTTCTTCTGCTGACTTCCAGTGTGGCAGTATTTGCAATTGTCCATAGCCTCAGTGGGACCGGGCTGCACCGCTGCATTCCAGAGATCACTCATGTCTGAAAACGTGTGTTTGTGATAAGGCTCCGAATCACTTTTTTGGGCTCCTTGAATACCTGCATTGCTTTTTATCAGATTGTTTGTTTGTTTGTTGTTGTTGCTTATTTAATTATTTATATATATATATATATATTATTTTTACTTTCACTGTCAGAGCATCTCTGGTGCAGCTAGACGTTATGTTTGCTGAAGGAGCAACACTGTGAGCTTTGGGAACTTTTCTCCTTTTTCTTTCTGGACTGGCTTAATCTGAAGCAGAGGATACTTATGAAATTGCATGCACTTTATTACAGGCACCTGACAAGTGCAAGACCAAGCGTGATACAAATGAGCATGTAAAAATAGAGCTCGTTACTCAGGGCCCTGATTTTCAGAGATACTGATTCCCATTGACTGCACTGAGACTTGTGTGGGCTCAACAGCTGTAACACACAGCCCACTTTTGCATCTTTGAAATTAGATTTGCAGACTGGGAGCCAAGAGCTAAGTAGCCATGTTTGGAAATACTGCTTGGGTGGTTCTTTCTTCTACTTTTTTTTCCCATTTTTCCCATTTTTGTTCATTTTTTTTTTCTTTTTTTCTTTTTCCTTCTCCCTCTGGTGTGTGATGCATGGGCAAAGGATACTTCTTAGTTACTCCTGATAAATGACAACAGTTTTCTCAGGCTACAGCTACAGCAAGGTAGCAAAAAGCAGTTTTGCAGTAAGTGGTCGAGGTGTCCTTAAACACATACAACAACTCTCATTTATTCTGTGTGTTTGATATGAACCACATACAGGCTGCAGGGAGAAAAATGAGGCTGAGGATAATCACGCTAAGTGTGCTAGGAAGCAGGGTTTGGCTGAACACCTCTGTTTTGTGATTAAGTGAAGTAGCAGCGAAGCCATCAGGGAGCGTTCAGGCTGTTTAAGGCAGTACGTTGCGTGGAAGCGAGCAGAGATGTTGACTTGCTGCTGCTCTGGGTATCTCACCCCTTTCTCTATGGTAGGGTAAGGAGATCTCCTGGCTGATGGCACTGAAACACCCTTAACAGAGTGGGCTTGCTCAGGATTATTTGGCTGGAGGTGGAGCAGGCTGCTGAGGAGGGTTATTTAAAGACTGGGACAGAGCTGTAGGCAGATAAATTGATTTGCAGATGAATGGGAGATTTGAACATGGTAATGGGGGCACTTTTATTTTTTATCAGTTTGCATATTTAATATCCACTGGCACATACACAAGCACAAACCACTGTAATTGTTCAAATGGAGTCTGGGGAAAAGAGAAGAAAGCAGAGGCTTAGATATGGTCTTAGTTTGTAATGGATTGGCGTGCCTTTCTTTATTAAAAGCAAATACACATTCCTTTCTAATAGAGACGTGGAGCTGTATTACAGATCCTTGGCTAGCTTTGAATTATTTGTTTGCTGTCATATTTATTATGTTTTTTTAATCACATGAAAAAGAAACTTTTTAAAAATTAAATAGTGAAAAAGAAGAGCAAAAGGAGACAGACATTCTTTGAAAGCAAACAGTGAAAAGACAATATTTTGCCAGAGATTCAGTAGAAACCTTTGGGTATTTCTTTTAATAAAAGATGGGCAGTAATCAATCTGATCTAGTAAACAGTGTAATTTCTTGTTAGTCCCAGAGATCCATCCACGATAAATATAATGGGGAGTGACAAAAATAGATCCTGACTGCTGAATAAATGCTGTTATAAAAGCACATTTCCATTACAGCAGCCCTGCTTCTGAGCTCTGCATCAGGAAGGAATGTGCGTGCAGAGAGAGATGCCTCCTCGCTCCCTGCTTGTTGCAGAGGACTTTGTGTGGGAGTGGTGGGGAGACTGGGGATGTTAAAAAGGGGTTGATGTGCAAACTTCAACAAGTCATATATTGATTCAGTGTGGAGATTGAAACACATCCTGTTGTTTTAATGACGAGTGATGACTTAGCGTTCCCCAGATGACTACTGAATTCTCACAATTACAAGGGGATATCATGTTGAGTTCTTGGTGACTCAGCTGCGTGTTTTCACCCCCCTCTGGAGACCCCACTTTTTCCAACAAACTTCATTCTCATAATTATGAATCACTAGTTAATGATGTGCTGTTTGTTACCCAAAGAGAACAAGTGCCTAGCTAGCGACTTACTACCACGGTTGAGGTTTCCCATGCACCCACTCTAAGACCCCACTTTGCTCTTTAAAAAAAGAGAGGTGGTGTCAGGAGACACCCTAGGTGTGAAACCATGGGGCACGGCACCTGCTGTACATATCCTGTACATATCCTTCTGCTAATCCAGCCATGTACAGATCTGCACCGCATACCTCAATGTGACATTTTTTTTTCCCCACTGCTATAGGCAAATTATAGATGAGGCCATTAAAAGAAAAGCAATTGGAGCTCCCTTACCCCCATTTGTTGAGTTCCTGTATTTTGTTCTTGTAACATTTTCTGCATAATCAGTTTTAGTGCTGCCTTTGGGTAGTCTGCTGCTCTCCATTGATGCCTGGTTAGGTCTTCTGCACCATTATAAAGGAGAATCTAATGCTTTGAAATTAGCAACACGTGCATGTAAAATCATAAAAATGATCAAGGACACTTTAAAATATTATATTTCAAGTGACTCATATCCTTTTAACCAAGCAGAGAACTTAAATGGCAATGTAAAATATATTTTCTAAATCTACTCAATCACAACCTGCCTAGAGATGCCATTAACCCACTTGTTGAACTGGTTCTGGGAATTTAATGAGGGGGAATACATTTACGTTGTACCTTGTACTCTTAATTCCATCTCTCTGAAACCTTCCACTGCAATACCTGAACTGCAGATACTTCTTTAACTATCCCCTTCCCAATCCCATCCACCAGTTTCCAAAAAAAAACCCACTCGTAGGTGGTGAAGTGTTGGATAGGCACGTAGAGTTAGAAATAGGAGGAGAGAACAACTACTTTCAGAGATGCCCTGCTGTAAAACACAGCGAATATTTTGACAATTTCAGACCTGTGAAAAATAGGTGGTGTGGAGTGGAGCTTTGTTTCTCCAGGCTGGTTCTTCCATTGGAGACTGAAGCCCTGAAATAGTCACTGCTGGGTTAGGAAGCACTTCTGTCACTGGAGTCGTGCTCATAGTGACCGGGACGTGGCCACAGGCGGATCTGGGGCTGGGTGCCATAACTTAAAGGAGTGTCTCTCTCGCAGGGAGTAGCAGAGAATGATACCAGGACAAGGAGCTGAATAATAGGAGCTACACGTGAAGTGGGATGGAAAGAGTAAATCTTTGCAGACGTTTAATAGTGTTATATTCTAAGCTTTTGGGAAATTTTATTTGAAATTTTTTTACAACGGTAAATATAGTCTGTGCTCCATCCTATTTCTGTTTCGTGCGAGAGAAAAATTCCCCGTCTATGGCACAACACTTTACTGCTACCATTACTGCCGACTTTATAGATCAGAGATGTGTCAGCATGTTAGCTTTAGCTGTAATGCTTTTTTTGTGTGAAACCTTATGGGCCTTGCAGCCACTTTCTCATACTGACACTCATAAAACGTTCAAGTTCTCATATTTATTATTTAATTTGCTTCCCATATAAAGCAACAGAGCACTTCAATACATGAATGTGAAGCTAAAAATGACAGGCAGGCATGAATGGGACTAATGAGTTTTAATAATGCACATATTAGAAACTGCTAAAGGAAGTTTAATTAAGAAAAACAAGTTAAGCATGAAATTCATTTTGGAAGAAATACAAGTAAAGTCACAGATGTACAGAATGCTCCATCACAGGAAATGGACTCTCAAGTTGATAGATCCCTATGATGCCAATATTGCACTCCAAATGTAGTGTGCACTCCATAGCTCTGTAAGCATGGTAACACCATTCAAGAGCACTTTTGAACTTGAGTTAGAGATACTGGGTTTATGACTAACAAATTATGTTTGTACCTCTGTGGTTTTTATAACGGGTTGGAATTGGATCTCGATTGCGCTGATGGAATTGAAACCAGGATCAGATCCAGTAAGACGAACATTGGCTGTGTTGGTGCCACAAGGAAGTTTGTTGCCTTTTTTTTCTCTTTTTAATTCATCATATTAAAAAGCCCGCTATTGATCCAGCTCTGTAACAAGATTCTTGTGTGCTTTGGAAGTGTTATTATATGTTAGCCAGATAGCAGAACAATTCATAGACAAATCCGAGTTCATTCCATTATCTGTGTTTTCAGAGTTCTCTGCAAAGAAAAGGTAATAACTGTATTTTAGCTTTTTTTAATCTTGAATTCCTATTACCTGAAATAGGAAAATCGAAGTGGCATCTTTCTTCTGAATCTGATACAGAAGTTTGCCTCAGGTGATGATCTTCCATTAAAGATAGTATTATTGTTGGTATTATAACTGTATTGAAGGTAGTTAACAAAATCCAATTTATTTTTTTCCCGTGATTAACCACAGTGAACCAAGGGATGCTCACAAATGTAGATGAGGTAATGAACTCTGTTACTAATTTTAGAACATTTTCACCTGCAATGGACTCCTTTCAGGGCGCTCCATTCCCACCTGATCACTCTAGCAGAGTATGCCAAGCTCTGGTATGCTCTGCTCATACCAAGCTCTGGTGTACTCTGCTGATAAAGTGATCGCCTTTAAAAAGTGTTAGTTGAAGAAAGTTAAATTGACTTGGCCTCACAGTGTTTCGTATGCCGATTTCAGTATTGGAGATCTTAGATGAGAGACAGATGTCGAATATTTGTTTTTCTCTGGTGTGACCTATGGTTAACAGGAATTCAGTTCAGTTTCTAGAGTAGGTCAAAAACTCTTCATGTCCTGAAGCACACTACTGCCATCAACACAATAGCCATCTTATCATTTGGTAGAATAGCTCTAGCACTCAAATGTGAGTACAAATGCGGTCCATTTAAGAGTTAACCATAAGCTGCTAAAAGGAATAAAGGTTCACTTCAGTGCCCATTATATTCCACGCCAGTGCATCTGTCATTTTTAATTTAAATCTGTGTTACTTAGCTGTCTAAAACTTTACACATAAGTGACAGAGTTACCCATTCTTTCTGTTATGGGTAAAATCACCATTTCCTTACCTACTTACTGTGCAAAATGTCAGATAGCTACACTCCACATTAACAAATTATAGCCAACTTCTGGTAATATAAACAATTACTTCAGCTAAGAAGTAGAACTATTTTAAGGAAATGATTTATTGATATGAAGATATGGAAGATAATAAGACTGAAGCGACCCTCTTCTTTCCATACGTTTAATTTGTCTAATTCAAAAACATCTTAATTGAAAATTAAGATCAGAAGTCTTCTTATTTTGGCAAACCAAGATGCAGAAATTATTTAAAGAGATCTTTTGATCATGAAAATACTAATTAATAATGAGTTAGCATTAGTGAATATTCCCACTAATGGGGAAGAACAAAAATATAGTGAAACTGAAAAGTACATGGCAATTTAAATGAGTCTTATGTCATCTACTCAATTTAATTCAACTTTTCATTAATTTGTGCTTCATTGTGTTGAATAATGTATTCATATATATATACACTTGTAGTTTTTCCTAATTTGGTTGTAAGGTTTTGAGTACAAAAGGTACTGTTAAATAGAGGCAAACGTGAGAGTTACATTGAGGAACCAGATCCTCTGATCTGTGAGTGATATATTGACACAGCTTGAAGCATTTGGAAATCCCTACCCCTGGATTGTTTGCGGACCTGTGTAGCATAACACTTGTAATCTCATACTAATGCGGGGTGGGACCGTGACCCCATCAGAATAATGTCTTATTTGTACCCTTGTTGGCAGTTTCAGCAAAGGCTGCGCATGTCAATAGGTTTGGATCTGTAGCTGCTTTCTGAAGCTCCCCAAGCCCCTCCAGATCTGTGCCTTTCTGAGGTGTGTGAGACTCAGGATTGCAGTCTCCTCTCTTATCATTGCATAGACCTGCTTTTTAGAATGCAAATAGCTCATTTCTTGAACTAAACACTTGTAAATCCCCTCCTTCAACCAAATATCTGTGGAAGTACCCAAAAGCAGGGTCTGTTTCCAAATTTTTATTACTACGCAGCGAGAAAATACGTGTTATTTGAAACAACGCTTCCCTTTACCAACTTGAAATGTGAAGGAAGAGATGGGAAATTTCGTGATACGTCTCTGGAGTATTTGCCTGATCATGTTGACAGTCGGTGTGTCACAGCGATCCGGTGTTCACCCTGGGTCAGAGTTGTCCCTTTAATGGCTTCTGTTTCGCTGGCCTTGTTCCTGGTTGGGATCATAGCGTTCTTCAGAACACAGGTTTCCTTTTAGAGACACAAAACATCTTTAGGCTCTCAGTCGTAAGTAGAGACCGTTGTCAGGAAAAACGGATGCAAATGCAGTTGGTTCTGCAAAATTGTATTTGTGTTTTGAGATGAAGCAGCATTGTATGATGTTCAAAACCCTTACAATCACTTTCTATGAATATTTGTGCAATGGGGATTTTGCAGTAAAATTGAAGTGGAAAGGAATTTTTAAGCATGAATATCAAGTCACAGAGTACATCTTCAGCTAAAAAGAAAACAGCCAGTGGTGTAAAGACTAAATAATGCCCAGCATATGGCCAGGAGCATCAAGTCCCACTGAAGGTTTTATTAATCCGTTGGAGCTATTGACAGGTGGTACAGTTCAAGACATCCCTTAAGATTTGAAGCTCTGTGCAAGAGTGACAAAGAGGAGTTTGGCTGCTGCAGTTGGCAGCAGATGCGACTGGTTGTGGGATGCCCTGTGTCATTGGAAATGCAAAGATACTCTGAAGTTATCTTGGGCTGTTCGCTCCTCAGCATACTAAATGCTGTTCTAAAGTATTTCAGCATCTGAGCTACAAAGTAATTTAAATTCAGAAAGGAAGATAATCAAATAATGGATGATAGAAAAAATCTCTATATAGCATAGACTGTTCCAAAGACCGTGAAAGACTTTATCAAATACCTTTTACAGTAGAATTCATTTGCGTTACCACAGGGAACAATTGTGATCCTCACATCTAGACGATAAAAAATCTGAAAATGCTTCTCCTTGTCCTCCTCAGATCTACAGTACTCTGCTGCTAAAGCTTTATACCTTGGCTCCAACTGATCATCGCTGCTCTTTGGTTTATTGTGCTGCTCATCTCCCTGGTTATTTCCCCTCCTGAGTAGTCTCATTCTCCTTATTTGCGTGAGTTAGTGTTACTTTTGTAGACTCAGTGCAACCAGCAATGGGCTCAGTTGTTTGACCTGTCTGACAATAAACTGTTACCTAATGGGGAGAAACACAAACCTAGAATTCAAGTTATGAGCACAATGCAAATCTGTTGATTCCTACTTTGCAAAGCCTTTCAGTTTATTGCCTTGTGTGGCTTAAAAATCTATTCACTGAAGCTAGCTAGTACCCAAAAATTAATTAAGGAGAATAGCCAAACAATTTAGTCTTATCAGTTTAGCCCAGTTTCTGTCTTAGAGCAAAACTTCATCCAAGGGGAGCAAACCAGGACTTTCAGTCACAGCAGAGATGTTCAGCTGCAGCAGCAAGACGAACGAGCTTAAAACTGTAGCCTGGCTCTATGATTTGCTTCAAATTTACATAACTTATTCTGAACTGAAATTATTATTTAAAGGAAAATGTCTCGCCCAAGTCTTACAATCTGAAATGTCTCTGTTCTGATTAACTCCTGTGATTTCCATCATTGTTGTTAAAACTTCCTGTTTTAGGTACCAAAAGTGTGTTAGAAAGTGGTCTTAGAGCTGAAAACTGGTCTATATCTTATAGGGTGAGTTGTTCCATCTTTCCATGACCTCCTGTTCCATCACTGCACATCAGCTCAGAGCAGCAAAGCTGCATGAAGTGGCCTCTGCTTCGGCACCTGTCCTCTGTCTTTACTATTTCTCAAGCAATATCCCACTACCTTCAACATTTGAAAAGTGGCAAAGCAACAGCTTACAGAGAGCCAATTGTTCGCATGCCTTTCTGTTCAAGTTTATTAAACACATACGTTAACTCAGGAGAATTATTTTCTGCAGCTAAATTGGTGTGTTTCCAGTAAACACGGAGAGTTTGAAGCTGGAGAATGAAGGGCATAAGCCTGTTTGTTAATGCAGTTTCACAGTGAAGGTGTTAGAATTAGCAGAGAAAGAAAGGGAGAGAGAAAACTGTGGAAAAGCTTCATCTATCTCCTTATTGCCTCCTGAGATAGATTGTTCAGAGCTAAAGGAATGCTAGACATGAACCAAATCTCCTGCTGTCCTATATAGCTTTTACAATCTCCTTTTTAATAACCCAAACTGCAGGGTAGTCTGACTATTAGACAAGCCGTTCTTTTGAATTCTCTCTCCAATGTGTATAGACGTGATAAAAAAACAATTCTCATTAAAACTGCCAATGCTGTTGAAAAGCAGGTGGTTTAAAATGTTTCCTATGCAAAGCAAAACACATTTCTTGTGCTTTACACACTGCTTAATAGGGAGCGTAAGATTACACTGCTTTGTTGTGTATAACGCTGCATTTTAAATAATAGGATATTGTAAATCGTGTTAGAAATATGTTTAACATGCATATGGAAGATATAATGATATGCACTGAGTAATTTTCAGAAGTGCTGGAACACAGCCTTGTGTGACAACCTCTGAGCTAACGTGGTTGAAAATAGAGTCTGGAATTTGAGATTATGCAATCCCTGATCCTAACTGATGGTTTTTCCAGGATACTGTTCAGTCAGCCTGTGGGTATATGAAAGATAAGATTTCCACTGCCCTATGGGAGCATTTATTGTTTATCTCGTAAAATAAGAGTGGTAGGAATTGAGCGTTTTCACGGTGCGTTTTCATTTGTGAGCAGTTGAAAAGGAAGGCGGGATGGGTCTGAAGTAAACATTGTGATATACTGCTCCATCCTTAATGTGCCTGCTCATGCCCTTTTCCTGATCAGTTTTCAGGGACAAACACTGACGTCTAGTTGTAGTTCTGTGCCAATACAGAGTTTCCATTCACTTTGGTGGGAGCAGACTGTGGGCCTTCATCTTTACTGCGGCTGTTTCACGCTGCCACAATTTGGGTGCGTTTTGTTAGCTATTACAAATTTGAGGGATAAGAACACCATACAAAGCATGGTAATTTGTGTTATTCTTGTAAAGACATACCAATTGTCCTGATGTTGGAATCAGAAGTCGTATTGTTAAATGAACAAATGTTTGTATGTATCGTCATCTGCTTTGGATGAAATAAAAAGCATTTGAATCTTCTGTATGCCTGTATATCTTAATTCACTCTTTTACTTTAAAAAAATAATTACTTTCTTTTTGGTATCTAGTGCAAATAAGGTGAGAATTGATTTTGAGATGATTCAGTTGAATAAAATATGAGCATAAACATGTATTTAATGGGGCCTGGCAGCAAAGTGCTTATTCTTGACAAGGTGAATTTTAAAAACACGTTTTCTATCAGATCTGTTTCTTCTGAAAAACCTGTGTAAATTCAACAGGTGACGTTATGGATAATCCAGTAATCAGTGCTTCACCCGCCATTTCATGGACCCATAAACTAGTGCAGTTTTACTTACATGGCTCTAGCAACTATTAATGTATGTACATAACTTGTGAAACATCTAGTTATCACTCTGCTCATATTAGCTCTTTCATACTAATGATTTATTTTCATTTTCTCCAGGATATAGACCTGCGGCTAACTGGATTTGATTTATAAGAGGGGATTCTGCAGTAAATGGCCGCTCTCTTCATATTGCTGCTATGGAAAACAGAATTGTCAATAGGATGTAGTCTGATAAATAGTGCTGAGTGAAGATGCAGCTTCAATAAGTGTGAAATCAATGGAAGATACTTACCGCATGAAAAGCCTTTTGAGATTTTTTTGACAGGCTCCTATTTAGGAAACTTGATCTGTTTCCTTTGGTCGCCCTCTTTTTACACCAGTGGATACAAATAAGATTGCTTCATTGTAGTCACACAACTAATGTGGGACCATGGCCTTTCCAAGATCCATGTGGCTGAACTGTGTATGGAGAGCGCTGATAGCCCGCCTGCTACACATGGGATTGAATGCCACTTTTGCTTTCTCTATACTTGGATTTTTGCTTCACGCTGCAGCTGTGTCCTCCCAAAAATTGGATGATACCAACCCAGTGGTGACCACCAACTTTGGCAAGATAAGAGGGATTAAGAAGGAACTAAATAATGAAATTCTGGGGCCTGTTATTCAGTTTCTCGGGGTTCCGTATGCTGCCCCTCCAACAGGGGAGCGCCGCTTTCAACCTCCTGAGCCTCCGTCTCCCTGGGCAGATATCAAAAATACCACTCAGTTTGCTCCAGTGTGTCCCCAGAACATTATAGAAGGCAGGTTGCCTGAAGTCATGCTTCCCGTGTGGTTTACTAATAACTTGGATGTAGTTTCAACCTATGTACAAGATCAGAATGAAGACTGCCTCTATTTAAATATCTATGTCCCAACCGAGGATGGTGAGTTAATAGCAGGCAATACAGGGAGATCTTTTTATTTTCCTGTTCTATGTTCTAACAATATTAATTCATGTCTACTGTTAGCATGGCTTTCTTTGTTGCATGCCAGCATACTACATGTATGCATGCTGCTTTTCTTTGTATGCATCTGTCCTTTTTTAAAAAAAGAATTCTGTCTACACTCATTTCTTTTCTCCCACAGCACGTGTATTTTTAGGTCAAATTTGGTGCCTAATTCTCATTGCCACCCGCTGACTTCTGGGAAGATGCATCAACATCTTATCCATTGCATGTGCAGGCACCACAAGTTGAGATTCTTCCGCACCTAATAACGCAGGTCATATTTGAGTTAGATAGTGGTGTTGCATGCTCCTACTGTCTGTGACGGAGCTCCATGTTATTTTCTAGTCTTCTATTCATTTTTCAGTCAAAAGAATATCCAAGGAATGTGCCAGAAAACCCGGCAAGAAAATTTGTAGAAAAGGAGGTATGTATAAAGTGTACAAAAAAAATGGGGGAAAAATCGAAACCTTGCAAAGGAGGAACATATAACACAGCTGAAAGAGGTTGATTTGCTGATGCTGTAAAGTGAACAGTTATGGTCCGTCGTGTCGTAGTAAAGCCAGAAAAGTACTTAAAGAGAGGACTGCATAAAGCAGATGAGCAGATAACATTTGTAAAGCTTGAACTTGGTTGCACCTGATCATCTCTCTTTCACTGTCCTATACTGATCCCGTTGGCAGCTTCTCTGTCATGGCCTCGTGGTGTAGAGGAGTGTCTGTCCCTCATATGCTGACACCCTGCGTTGTATATTCATGCACAGGAGGTGGCTCTCGTGCCTGGGAGCCACTGATGCTACTGGCACTCCACAGCTCTATAATCCAGTGGCATAGTGCGATGGCTATTAGGTACTGTGGCAAAGCAGAGCTGAAAATCTGTGTTGACTTCCTACGTGATCCATGCTGTTTTCTTAAAGCAGCGTTAACTTTCCTGGAAGGTTTTTGTGAAACACTTCTTTTCGTTGACGCGTTATGAAAAGTGAGTGCTGATTTCTTTTATTGTGTGATTACGGCTCTCTTTGTAAAACCCCAAATCTCTTAATAGGGGTGTAGAGAAATGTTAAAATGTTGTGACTCGATACTTTGGAAACTAGGGTGTTTTAGAACCTTGGCTTCTACCATTGTAGTGTTAGCATGGGAGAATTTGCAGATTTCTTTGTGGACGTTTCCAAATCCCCGAGGCAACTGATATGTGATGTGCAAGGTATATTCTGGTATTGATTTGAATCAGGCATTTGGTAACAACTTTTAAGTATTAATTTTGTATTACTTTACACATTTGTTTTTGCAACAAGTTATTATTTTTTATTACTGTCTCTAAAATGTGCTGTGTAATTGTTGGTCTACACTTGAACCTAGAGTGCTTTTTAGGGTAAACAGAGCTGTGTGGAAATACACAGGTACCTGTAATCCGCATATTTAATATAAGTTGCTATATGCTGCTGTTACTCCAGAACAAATATATTTTAGGAAAGCGCCATAGCAAGAAATGGTAAAAAGTCAGGCAGGGTTCAAGTCTATTAACTCAGATCTAGGCATCTAAATGAAGGTGGCCTTATTTTCCAAGGTTTTTGCTCTTGCAGTTCCTACTGATTGTTAATTGCAGCTAGTTGTTAATTATTAATTGTTAATTGTAGTTGCTCAGCGTATGCTTTTTTAGATGTCTAAATCCAGCTGCAGTTACTTAAGGCAGTTAAATTTGTTTTTAAAGCATTGGGCTTTCAGTCAACCTCTGATGTTTCTATTGGGGAATTTCTTTTCTCAGTGCTGTAAAAATACAATTGCTTAAGCTGGACTGCCAAAGCTGGAAACAAAGATAATCAGGGTATGGTGAGCAACGTCACTTCTTCACACATCATTCAAGTTAGAATAACTGCTGTCAGTTATATGCATTCAATTAATGTGCAGCGCTGCAGCAGTTATTACGCAGTTCATCAAGCGTGTGTAATTAGCTGAGCAACTTTCACTTCCGATCACCCAGACACTGATTCACAAAGTCATAAATAAAGATGCAGATCTCCATCATTGTTCTCAGAAAGTATTTTTCCTATGAGAGAATATTAAAAAAAAAATGTCAGAAAAATGGCAAAAATAAAGGCGGGAAGAGCCCAGTAGATGAGAAAGTCGTGTTTATTGTCTTGCGAGCCTGAAGGAGAATAAAGAGAGTTATTTGAAATTCAGGAGGTATTTCTGCAGTTAAATTCTTAGCACAAACAGCACAGTAAGGAGCAGCAGCAGCCTACCTCTTCTCCTTGACAAGTGCAGAGAACCGCTGGATACCTTTTGCCTGGGCAGCTGGCAGAGCGGTAGCCATCCCTGTTCACAGAGCAGCTCAGCCTCTGCTACCCATACACAGCCTTGGGTTACCCTTGGCCTGGAGTGCCTTCATACCCCAGAGTAGAAGGGATCGAGTGGTAGAACAAAGGTGCAGTAGAGTAAGGTAATCTTCCAGCCTGGAAATGGGCTTGGTTTTGTATGAGAAAGAAGAAAGGACCGATGCTGTCTCGTTTGCTGGATGTAGGTTGTAGTCATTTCATTACAATCTGATAAGTTACTGAAAAGAGTAAATAGGAAAATGAGAGGAAAACTTTTATGCCATCTGCTTAATTAAAACAAGATACATAAATTAAAAGTTACCAAACCGACAGTACGCTATCTTATATACTGTTTAATGCTTTCTTATTATATGAAATAGATGTTATTAGATAAATAAACTAGTAACTACAATTAATTGTCAGCTGAGGGATATGAGGAAATTAAAAATTTTGAAGAACAGGAAGTAATCTGATGAAGACAGATGTAGAAATGAAAGCAATCCTATCTGCAAGTCCTGCTAGATGTTGTAATGGGAATTATAACCATTACAATGTGTTGCTGGGATTTTGATATGAGCACTACAGAGACTACAAGTTGATAGGATGGGAGCTGAGTGAAAAGGAAGGAGGAAATATTAGCCTGATTTTTGCTCAGTATAGTTGCTTATATTTCAGTATACTTCTTAAACTTCAATTTACTGTCTCTGTAAGTAATGAAAGATTATTTGTTTTCATGTCTGTTTCTTACTGGGTCTGTGAAGGTCAGAAGTTGCTTAATTCTGTTATGGATTTGCATACAATAACACCTCTGTTTGCTAGGTTTTAGAGAGTTTGTTCAAAGGCATTTGTTATTTTTGTGTTGTTTTCTTTGTGGCTAGTCTCCATGGTTATAAGTTGTAGTAGAACCTAAGTTATATCCCAGATGACACCACTTTACTGACTGATAGTGGTTACATTGCTGATGATGTGGTAGTTCTTGCAAACTTTAGCATCATTTATAGGAAATACCTGAACAGTTTTGCACTTTGTTTAGTGTTGCTGATCTGTTTTACTTTTATAGTCAAGGCATGAACTTGTGATCTGCAATGACAGAGTAACTCGTTACCGCTTATGAGGATGGTACCTTCTGTTTTAGCTGCAAGCTAAAAGGGGTTTTTTTAATGCTGTGTATCCATTTAGTTGTGTTACAAGAGTTTGCACCATGAATGTCCTACTTGAAGTTCTAACGACAGTTATAAAATGCAGTTTGAAAATCATCACTAGTATGACCACTAAAACAAACCCCAGATATTATGTGTTCTGCAATTGGGATGTTAGGATGCCTTTTGCAATGAACCTGTACAAAAGCCTTCATATTGCCTGAATAGATCTCAATGTGAAGATGTGGAAGCGTGTTTTCATAGAAAATATGATATATACTTGATGTCGTGGAAGTAGTTTGGGAGACGAGACTATCTGTAGGAGAATTGTGGGTGGAATAAGGAAAGAAATCGCTCGATCCTTACTTTTACATTTGGGAATTACCAATGGCTGAGAAACTGCCCAACGTCAGTGACTTCTTCGCATGTGGATTCTGTCTCTTATTCTAGTCGGTGCAGCGAATAAATTTTAAATGCGAAGAATCATGATCTGAACTACCTCATTTGAGAGTGTAGTATGAGACAGCTCTATTAATATTTATGCCTCCTAATGGGCTACTTGATTTTCAGAGTGCAGAGCTCCCACCACCATACTTTCTGGGTTATGTCTGCGATTGCCATGGATGCGCAGGAACATATATGCGTTCATACAAATACAATCTCAGAAACAAAATAAAAAGAGCAGTGCTATCATCTCATCCCGCATTGAACATTCGTTGTTTTCCTTTGAGAATATCTTACATCAATTGTGATTCATGAATGCCACTGATAACTTTAGGGCTTTTAATCTTAGCAATATGAAAGATTTTTCATAAATCTAAGCAGATATGAAAAGTCCCATTTAGCCTGTTACCCTTTGCTTACACTGGATGTTTCTTCCAATACTCTATTTAACTACCATAGAGCTGTTTGACTGACCATCTCATTTTGCAGAAAAAAAGGTAATTAATGCAACCTATACAGTTTCTAGGACCTTTATTAAATAATCATTCTTCTGTACGCTTTTTTCAGCTCTGAAATCGATAAGGAAAGCACAAGTTTGGACCTGAGGAAATCTGTACTTCCATCTACAGCATTTGTTGATTGATTATCAGATTCTTTTTTTCTAAATGTCTGATGTAGAAAATCATATTGAAGTATTGGACTTGTGGATGCTGTATTACTGAAAAACAATTGAGATACTCTTCTCCGTGGCTGTATAAATGAAAGGAAAGAAGTCCAAGGTGTGTGCCTCCAGCACTGCAGGCTCAGCTGTGTCAAATTACGTTGCACTGCCCAAGGGCTAAGAACATGCACTTGCAGACCATTACCAGGGCTTGTAATGTCTTGAGAATGAATGTCAAAGCTCCCAGAGATACCTCAGTTCGTATTTTGGTGTATCTCAACCTTTGCAGAGGGTGCAGTTCTTCACCCGGCCACTTTGACCATTCATAAGGAATTGTTTGCCTGTAGTTCACTTGTGTCAGTAGTTGCCTGTACACATCTGGAGTTTTCCCCTGTTTGCCCTTCCTGGCTCCTGGCTGAAGTGCCCTCCAACCTGTTCTGCCCTTGCAAGGCCAGTGCTCTTCCCTGCAGCATCAGCTGGTGCAGATGTAGTCCATAATCCTGAACTCAGGTGCTATGTACTAAAACAACACGGCCGTTCCATTTTTCTGTTCAATTTTGTATCACTGCGTTCCTGTTTTTCATTCCTCAGATACCATAGCAGCATTTTTTATTATACTAGTAATACATGGAAGAAGATAATGAAGCAAACATTGTCTTGTACAGACCTTTTCATCCTTTCACAATCTAAAGCTGTTAGTGTCAGTTAGCAGCATTATTCAAAGACGTGTAGTAGGTTTATGTCATATTTGAAATAACATAAAATGCTTAAACTCTGATGTACTTTCCACAGTCCTTTTTCCGGGTGAGCCAATGCTTGACAATAGACGACTTTGCAGACTGCATTTTAAGACTCCAGTCATCTTAAATGCCATCAGCGTTGGTCAGAGTCCTCCCTAAATGTCTAGTTGTTCAGGCTGTTGCTGACCACATAGTCATCGTGCTGTCATTGCTTTGCTCATACAACTTGACAGTGCTTATAGCTCTAACAGGTCTTAAATTCTGATCTAATTCCATTCCTTGTCCATTATTTTGTTGCTCCCTTTTCATTTTCCACATCCTCCCACACACGGGCTCTAAAATAGTACTGTTACCTGCTAATATGAAGTCAGATAAAACTGTTTTGTGCTTCTTCACCTTGACTTTCTCAGATTGGACCAGCTGTACTCAGTAAATAACACTGAAGTGGTTTTCCTTTCAATCGGCTCCTTTCTGATTTATCACATAAAGCCAGACTGGACAAAATATTAGAAGAAATAGTTATGGAAGTACATTTGTCCATTTTCAAGAGGAATCTTTGAGTAACTTGCATAACTTTTGGATAGCTATGTTTTTCTGCTGACTTCTTTGTCACTTTTCTTTCCTGTATCGTATTATTATTCCTTCGCTCTTCTCTGTGTTCATTCCCTTTGTTTCCTTGTTTCCTTATAATACATAAGGATACAAATACTTTTAGTATTCCTTGCATATTTTTGAAGCTTAAGTCATGATGCTTGCATGTGTCAAACCATTCTTAAAGATCATCTCAATTATAATGTTAATAATCCGCTTATAACTTGAATATTGCTCCAGTATAATTCCAGGTTTTCTTCAAATTCTTTTCACTTGTAATTCTTTAACCCTCTTCATTTCTGCTTACTTTGTGTTGCCAAATGCACGTCTTCTCTGCTTTGATATGTATAGTATTAATTATATTCTGCATTCAGAACCCTGCTGCTTTAATGAGCTTAACGTAAAATGAGATTTGTTTTTGGGATATCAATTCATTTCTTCTGTTTTAGTATTAATATCCCATATATTACTTTCTCATGCTTCTAATAACAAAGTTTTATCCTAAATAGAAGCAACCCTGAACAACAAAAGGCTTGGAGAAGTGGGACAAATCTGACTCGAAGCTTTGTTTGCACCCATCTTACGACACATCACAGGTCGCTGGCCAGAATCAGCCACCTGGGGCTGCTGTAAGTGAAGGCAGAGATTGCCAGACATGTGGATACTGCACAGTGCTAGTGCTGGAGCTGGTTTTCCCTTCCAGAGTTTTGCTGCAGTGTCAAACTTCAGCAGCAACAGTAAATCGTGTTGCTAATTCTTCCACTGTGGGAATTGTTCTAATATCCCATTGTGTTAGCAGAGCAGTAATCAGAATCTGCCCTGGTAGAGTTTTCTGTGCTCTTTTCATTGAGAATGGCTCTTGCCTTTCCTACTCGTACTGCTACGAATCGCTATGTATGTACACAGCAAGTTTGGTCTCAGGTATGTGTCTGAAGAGAAGGAAAATCACCTTTCTGGGTCTTCAGCTGTTGAAGCTCTGGAAGTCCATTACTTAAGTTCCCTGTAAAGGTCTGTCTACCAAGGAGGGCACAGGGATAAAAATCTTTATGTAAGTTTTCTCTGTTTACCAATAGATTTGACCAAAAGAAGCATTCTGGGGGAAGATCATGGCCAGTATGACTGGTAAACTTTAGCAGCAGCTGTGTTGGAGCGCTGTGCCCTGCACATGGGCTTTTCCAGAGTGTTTGTGGGGATCCAGCCCTTGTCCCTTTATGTCACAGAGGAATCAGAACACAGACTGCAAGTTGTTGCGGGTGCTGTTCCCTTTTTATTTATATAATTGGCAATTTACAGTTCAATGGCTTGTGAGATGCTGAATTATTGCATAGGATAAATAAGTTTGGGCTATACTAATGGCAGTGTTTCGGGATCAGGCCTGCAGGGGCAAAGTATTCAGGTCTCTTGGTATGATTTAATATATTTTTAAATACATCTTTTTATCCTTATTTTATTTTGTAATGTCTGGAAAAAATCTTATTATCGTATGTAAAGAGAATCTGGTAAGCAGAAATCTTTAAGAGAGAGACAGCCAATTATTATTTGTGTTTGTTTTCTGGCAAGCTTCCATTTGTTAAATTTCACCCTTTCTATAAAGGCCTTCTTTAATTATTAGCTGAAAATCAGGTATTTATGTAATTATCGTAATTATATCTACACATCTAGTGTACTTGCAATTATTTCATTAAAAATTGTAATTATTATACAATTACAAGGGATAATGACGTCCTTGTAACATGTTGCAGAAGCCCTAATTAAATGATGGCATAAATGAATTGGAAGTAATTTAGAAGTTTTGAATATTGTTTTATCAGAAATATCAGAAGTGATTCATCCGCATTATGAACTGGCAGTGAAACCCCTGCAAAGTTATTTTGAGCAAAGATTTCACAGAGCTCATGGAAAAGGATTTGTCTCTATTGCCTCTCTGTCATTACTTTCTGTTCTCTATATTCTTACACTCAAAACCTGCAGATTTTTAATGGAAAGGTGTGTTGTGTAAGACGATTGCACAGCTTGCTGAATCTTTCTAGAAGGCTCAGCCTAGAGCAAAATAGGATCTATGTGAAAGCACAGCCTGTACTAAGGGGAAAAACCTATGCAACAGTTGGTTCAAGGCGGTGGAAAAAAAATATATGAGGAGGTTTCATTACGTGCTGAGCATTGATGATTTGCCTGAATGTTGGAATGCCCAAATGCTGCAACTCCAGGTGCTGGGGAAAGAGAGACAGAAATTCCTCCTGTTGCACAGGGCAGTGTGATGCTCCGAGCGCGGGAGGAGCGTTAGGCAGAGTGGGAACAGAGCGGCCCTGCGGAGCATCTCCCTTCCTGTCTATGGAGTGGGTGGAGAAAGACAGGCAGGGATAACATGCGCCAGCATCTACCAAAGCCTCAGCATCACAGGTTTCTCATCTTCTGCCCTGTCAACTTTCTGTAGTGTACAGATGATCTCTCCCGTCAGTTAATTTCAAAAGTCATTGAAAATGGCAGCAAGGCATATATAATGCTTAGGCTTGTTTTATCAATCTGTTATTTTAAATCTAATGCTGTGCTACTAAGTACACATAACAGAGAACCCATGGCAGGACTGGTGCACACATAGCCACCCTTACCATGGCACCCACCTCGGCTTGTGCCTGAAGGCAGCATCCTGCTGTGGGCTGGTGCCATGCAGACCAGCTGGAGGGCCCCATCCGAGCGCACCCGCTGCTCGCCTCCCACCTGCCAGCTGGAGCTCCTCCTCCAGTCCTTGCTCCCCGTTTGCTGAGGGAATGACTCATGCACATTCTTCCCATTTACTTCAGATGCATTCAGGCAGGTTAGGCAAACCTTATGTTCAATTTGCTTGGTTCACATCAGTTCATTTTTTTCCCAAGTTTGATTAAAGAGGGCTTACAGGAGATACTCTATTGCAGAACGTCCCACGAAAGGATAGAAGCCAACCTCCAAGAGGCAAGAGATGCTGGAGCTGCCAAAAGCCCACCTACCCATGGCAAGCTCCCTGGCTGCGCCATCTGATGTTCAGGTTCCCTGCTGGGGCAGCCACTGACGGACTGAGCTGCCCTGGTGGGGGCTGTTTCCCAGGGACCTGCTGCCCTTTAATCAAAAGCTGAGCACCACCCCAGCTGTCAAGTTCCATTCCAGTGCCCTGGCAGGGATTATTTTAGTTCCTGCCAACACTACGCTTTGCTTTTAGTCTTCAATATATTGGTATTAATATAGTGAACAGAGAAACAAAGCATACCGTTACCAGCAGGATCTGTCTGAAGCAATGAGAATTTAGTCTCTAGGAGTCCTCATTCCCAAAGCAGTGCTTTTAATGAGATGGACCCAGTGGTAAGGGAATATGAACCAGGCATTTACGTATGTATATATGTATACATATACAGTCAGAAATAGAAGGGAAAGCTCGAGGAAATGCTGTACAATTTGGCTAATTTCATTGCAAAATTTACATTCATATGTTTTCGTATTTATTTTAAAATGCCAAGAAAGTTTCAGGGATTTTTCAAAAAAGTAGAATTTGGTTGCTTGAGGCCAGATGTAAGATACGTGCATGAGCCAAGTAAGTACTGTGTCAGGTTTTGCACATCTACGTACTCTGAGGCTGCTTCCAGTAATAGTGCCCCATGATCTATATAGCACTTTGGATCCATGAAATATCACTGTAGAGTTGGTGTAGAGCCAGGTTTATTTCATGGAATTTCACAAGAAATCATTAGGCTGTAAACCTAGATTTTAAATTCTTAGTCCTTTCCCTGTTTCTCCATGCTGAACTCAAATGAAGTATCTTCCATATGAATCAATTAAAACTGTGCTATGTAGAACAGGCAGGAGAATTGAGTTTATGTCCTACACTTTTCAGTCATTAACTGTGTTCATTAATTACGAATGGATTACTTTTGCTAGAAACAGTAGCTTTTGAAACAAAAAATAATTGCTATAGGTAAGTGCTGAGGCACCTGCAGTCTCTTGACACGATGTTTTCAAAGATGAAGCCTCTTGTAAAGGAAGAGGCAAAAGAAGCAATGATTGCCTTTCCTTCACAGTGCCATGGAACTCCGTACTGGCAGGCACTTCGTGCAGTGTTGCAGTCACAGTTCTTGAAGTATTGAAGGCGTTACCTGGCCAACAGCATGCTATGATGCCAGATCATAGGGAACGTTGGCTCGGATGTTACAGAGACAGGGATGAATGCTGACAAGGTCACTGTAAGAGTGCCCCATCCAGAATCCCGGCCTGTTGGCAGAAGCTCCTCGCCTCCCCTTCTGCGCGTATTACATTCTGTGTCGTTCACATTGAGGCGAGTGCTGCCCCTTGAACTGTGAAGCAGTCATGTGTCCTTGACAGGCTGGTTTTGCTTCTTTCCCTGACATCCGTGAACGATGCCTGCCGAAATGCGGCACGGCAGCAGCGGGCCATCGCCTCGCAGAGGTGAGCGGGAGGCAGCCGGCATCTGAGAGGAGCAGGAAGGTGAGCTGACAGCAAAGACGGCTCCTGACACCCGCTCGGCAGCAGGTGCGTGCCGAGCACGGAGCCGGGATGAAAAGGTTCTTTCCCTTTAGGCAAAGCAAGACCAAGAAGCAGGCAGTGCAGAAATCCGCCCTGCAGTTTTCAGTGGCAGAAAGTATTTTTTTCTCCAGAGTTTGCTTACATGTATGAGTTGCCATTTTCCTGCCCAGAGCTTTGACATACTGAACTACAAGCTGGTTTGTCTCAGCCCAACAGGCAGCAGCAGAACAGAAGCAGCAGGTGATTTAGAAAGCGTCTAAAGGAGGATTACAAAGATGGGGAAGGATCTGGAGGGCAAGACGTGTGAGGAGCTGCTGAGGGCCCTTGGTTTGTTGGACACACAGAGCAGAGCAGGCTGAGAGGAGCCCTCATGGCGACCCACACTCTGCACAGGGCGCGGAGGGGCAGCACTGAGCTCTGCTCTCTGACAATGTCAGGGCCCAGGGAATGGTGTGGGTTCATCAGGTGGAGGTTCAGGAATACACGTCTCTTCCAACTCTGGATATCCTATGATTCACTCCATATGCGCTCCACAGCCCTTCCAGGCTCAGTTGTTGCCCTGTCCCGGCGGTCTGAGCACCACTACTGCCCAGTGCTTGGGCATTTGTGATGGGAAAAGTCACGAGATAGGTTTGACCTGAAGTAGAGCAAAAGCTGTCCGTCCCTTAATATCGCTTGATTAAAAATGGATAAACTCAGCAGTAAAGTCAGATTTTGGCCTGTTGTTTGAATTATGAATATTCTTCTAAATGCTGTCACTTCCTTAAAGAAATGCAGTGGTTTCTTTTGAATTTTAAGTGACTTTGGATTGAAATTCTGTGTGAGTGATTATCTGGCTCAGTGAATACTGTTGTTATTATTAGCAGTTTTGGGTGTTAACCTCTTCACTGCCGAAATCTCTAAGTGCAGCGTGCCATTGTACTGGCACTCAGGAACTAGAAAGGTTAAGAAGCCATTGAAATGTATTCAAGAAATGTCATAATTTTCAGGCTGATGAAGTGCAAGCCTGGAAGGGAACAAAGAAACAATAATTACATTTACTTTATGCTTGCAAAGAAGACAGTTTGAAGGAGAGCGGGCCATAGACAGTAGCTCATTTTCGGTTCTGCCCCCATTAGTTATGTCACATTCCCACTTCAATTCTGTAAGCCCAGAAATGTGCTGCTTAAACGGAGTTTGGTTGCATGGGGATGATTAGACACAGAGCCACATGTTCCTTTCCAGTCATTCTGGTCCTTGCCAGCCTTTTCCCATTCTCTCCCTCCCTCCCTTAGCTAAGCAGCATCTGGCCTTCTCCCTCTGGTGAACTTGCGTGACTCTATTTCGAGTATAGATTTAGTTATTAAATCTGGAGATAAAGTATGGATCTGTTCCACTAATCAGATACTGCAGTGACTAGAGCCATAGACGAACTTGGAGAGATCAATTAGATTAGATTATCAGGTCATTATAAGCAAACTCTTAAAGACAAAGCAATAGAAAGTAATCTCGTGTCACTGTGTTTCTTTAGAGGATATTTATGCTATTGTTTGTTAGCCTCTCTGCTTTCTCTACATCTGTTTAGTACTGCAGTGGTGCTGAGCCTCACTTCAGTGCAGGGCTGGAGGGTCAGTACCAATCCATACAGTGAAACCTCTGTGATGCTTTCCATAAGCTCAAACACATTATGAGGTTTCTTGGCGAACTCGTTTTGGATCTTGATCTCTGGGGTTAGGCAGAAGCCTTCTGTTTGGTTGACATCCTTCTGTTATCTCTCTTGTCTCATTCTGTGTTTATTATTTTGGCTGTGATCTTATTTTGACTACTTTTATTGCATAAGCCCAATGTTATGAGCAAATACTAGCTAATTCAGATAAAGATTCATTCATTCTCTAGCTGTTTGTTTTCAGAATTCCTGTGAAAATGGTTTTCCAGTGTATAATAGCCCATCTTGTCAGTTCTGAGTCTTGAAGTTATGCTCTCTACAGCCTGCAGTATCATTTTCTTAGCATGTGCATATATATGAGCTTCTCTTTTAAATACATATTTTAGTAAGTATTAAGGCTAATGTTATTATACTGTTTCCATGAGAGAATTGGCAGAATAGTATACATCAAAGGCAACAATTAGTGTATTTTCATTTGACTTGTTCAGCCTATTAGGTTGTTAAATTTTGCATTGAAAATCATTAGCATGTGTAATTTGGTGAGGAAGGTCTTGGAAGAGGAGAGGTGGATGTAAATCGATTGGTGAGGGGGCTCTCATACAGTATTCGAACAACAGAGCTTTGAAATATCATGAAATATTTTCTTATGCATTTATTGTGAGCGCAGACAGGTGAAAGAAGCTGCAGGATTATCACTGGTTCAGGAGTTAACAAAGAAGATCCAGCTGGTTTTGTCTAATATTAACATCGAGAACAAGATTGTATCCCCTTCTTTTCTCAGCGAGCTCTGCAGAGATACACAGGATTGAGATTGCAGTGCACCAGCTCTCCTTCTAAATAAAGATGAAGGACATCAGAATCAGGTTTGAGATAACAGTTCATTATGTTTATGGGAAGTCCAGTATCAGGTCTTGCTTTTTGGTTAGAACTGGACTAACTTGGTATAAAGATTACTCCTTTTTACCCATTTTTTTCTTTCCCCAAAGTAGTTCCAGAACTGTTGCATTGCAGGTGATGTCACACCTGTCACACGTGTTGCTTGCTACTTTGGAATCAGCAGAAGTTGAAAAAGTGACGGAAAAAATTGTGAAGTGCATTTCTTCCCCATTCTTAATGGGCACACGTGACCTAAAATTCTGACAATTTAGAAATAGTTATCTGGTATTAAATAAATTCCAAAAGGTTTAGATTTTGGCCAATTAAAATGAAAGAGGAAAGGTCAGAAATCAACACCAAAATAGAAGGATTATTAACTAAAGATTCCATCATACGGCAGCTAATCAGGGCTTTTGTGTGCCCTGCTGTGCCAATATCTATTCTGAAACTAGTCATTATGTCTCTGTTCTAAAAAAGAACTAATTTTGAAGACTTCACTGCACTAAAATCAAGTAATTTACCACCTTTGACAATTATTTTTTGCTGTGGTTTTATGATGTTTTTCCTGATTAAGCATTTAGTGCCAGACGCAGCGGCTTCTGGTTTTGTCTGCACTTCTCAGGTTGAAATTTCTTTGAGTGCAGTTACAATTCTTTGGTGCCGAAGTACTTGATTGCCTTCATAAACTGGGATGTTTAGCTGCAAAACTGACATAAGCATTAGGATTACATTATTGATTATTTTGAAGGCTCAAAAATCCATGAAGGCCTTTCTGTTGTGCTCAGCTGAAAGCACCTGTACCCATTAGCACTCAGTGGTTGAGTTCCTGGCCACATCAAAGCCAATCATGAAGTTCCAGTTTAGCAAGACCAAGACCAGATCTCCATTTCTTAAGGATGAATGCTTTTATATTTGAAAGTAGGTACAGAGGACTGGAATGTTAAGATTTTAAAAATTGTGCCTGGGATAGAGAAATGTCTTTTCCTTTTTTCACCCCCATCCTTATTTTTTATAAGTAATTTTCTAAGTAATTTTACATCTTGCATCGCAGTACTTCCAGTGATAACAAATCAGTTTTACCTTCTTCTGTATATTTTCTGTGCTTCCTCAGCTCACAGACATTATCCTATGTTGTCTTTATTTCCAGTTTCCAACTCTGTTTTTCTTCATTTAATACCTCCTTAGGGCTAAAAAAACCCCAAGCTGTTCGTTTGCCAATATCGCTGTTAAAATTTTCCTTTATGTTGAAGATAGAGAGAGCAGGACAAAAGAGTGGACTTCTGCAGTCACACACAGAGAGGGAAAGAGACTTCATGCCGTCGTGGAGCTGAATTTAACACATCCCATTCTTTTCATCACATGCCTATTCTTTGGGCCAGGCTGTTTATGATGCTCCTGGGTTGCTTTTGTGGCTCCCGTAGCTGAAGCAATGTTTCTTGTCTTTAATTCTTACACAACTTAATCCTGATCTTTCCTAAGTGCAAGTATTTGTCAGCCAGTTGCCCCCTACAGGGTGAGACTCAAGTCTTATCTCGGCCCGTGAAATATTTTCTGCCTCCCACTTGACTTGCAGTCTTACAGCTTCCAAATACAGCAAAAGAAAGGATTGCTGCAGCTTCTATTAATTATTTACATGCTGTTATCAAACATTCCTAGAGTGCCGTAAATTTACAGGCTTTAGTACAAACTTGGAGAAAACAAGTTCCCTGCTCCAGAGAATTTACAGAGAAGAAAAGACAACAGGGGCGAAGATATAAAGGCAGTGGTTGTAGTAAAGTAGCGCAGAATACAGGAGTTTTGATAAGAAGGGATTGCTGTAATACATGGTGTGAAGGAGGAGAGCAGGATGCGTGCGCAGAGTGCTGCGAGAGGAGAAAGAGGCAGCAGTAAAAGCCAGTAACAAATAACGTGCAGGGATTACAAGGAAAGCAAAAGGATTGACCTGATTTGTGTGTTTACCACTCAGCGTCTTAGTGGTGCCCCTTCAGCTCCTGAATATAATCATTTAACTCTGGGGTTGGCAGAAGCCTTTGCACATCTTGAAGGAGGGCCTGCGGGTCTCTCTCCTGCTATGTGTGAGCCGGTGAGGGGTTGTTCCTGCACGTCCCACGGAGCAATGGCAGCGGCCAGCTCTGAGGAGGCAAGGGCACGTTGGTTGTGCTGTGCTCTGGTGGCAGCAGGCAGTGCACACCCACCCTTCCCCAGGCAGCAGTGTGACCGCACGTTGCTGTGCTGGATGCACTCTGCTGCTGCTTTGTGAACTGCCTCTGTTCTACTGTAGATCCATTATCATTTTCTGCTTTTCCTCTAATGTGATTTTATTTTTAGATGCATGAAAGGATGAGCACAAAGAACAGAAGAGTGTTATAAACAAGTCGGAGTGAGTCGAGGTGAATAGGCTGGACTTGGTGTACAGAAATCCACAAAGGCTGACATCATTTCCCAGTGACTTTGTTGCTGTCGCTGCATTGTGTAGTAGCACGGCGGCAGGTTCTCTGCAGTTGTACCAAAGACTACAATCGCTGCTATGGAGATCAGTTGAAGTGAAGAAATATTAAGTGGTATAACATATGATAGAATAATTGGCTGTAGTGCGTAAAAGTACATGTCAAAACAATACAGATTGTTACCTAAAAACAAAAACAAAAACAATGTGATTTATTCTTCACCCTTTGCTGAGTGGAAGGTGATGCTCTAGCTCGCTTCTGGCCCAGGCAGTGCATTGCACCGAGGGCTTTACCCTCATACGCTAGCACTGCTCCCAATTAAAGCCTTTGCTTAAGCATGCCCCTAATTTTAAGCAGGAGGGCAGTTGTGGAGCCTGGGAATTATCCAGGAACGCCCCATGTTGGCCATTAATTTAAAGGCTTGCCTGATGGCAAATTCACCACTTACAATGATGGGAGGAAGACTTGTCCTGTAGTTTGCTGAAACTGGAAGGATGACTCCGAAGGACCGTACATCATGTGGACATTGCTTTGGCAGTTTAAAGTGGCCATAAAATGTCTGTAAATCAACTTAAGATGTTGTTGTAACGTAGACATTATTGCAGTCACTGTCTTGAATTCTGAGCCAGCTAAATATTGGAATGTTTGTGTACTTTCACCCTGGGTAGATGTAGCTACAAAGACATTGCTGTTGGCCTTCTGCACATGGAGCTGCATTTATTTGCTTGTTTACTGTAACTTTCTTTTCACTAATTTTAAGATGGAATACTTTAAGACAAAGGAGTCGAGTGTATGGTTCCAAGTCTGTGGACGAAAGATCAGCCAAAAGTTAAACTCGGGAATGAACACATAATCAGCAACCTCGTGCTTGTCTGTTAGAGCAAAATAGCATTAAAGAACAGAACGTTTGACTGTAATGAAAGTTGCAGCTACTTCTCTGCCAGGGCAGCAGTCCTCTTGAAACTCCTTGTGAGCTGGGCTCGCACCTAGCACTGATGAAATGCTGTTCCCCATTGCAAATGCTTATTATTTGTTTGGGGCAGTTGGTGTGAAACTTCACAGATCCATTGACGTGCTCATAACGCAGACTGCGCTTAGCAGTCTTATGGGAAGAGCCAATGTACCTGATAGCTGACTTTGGGTGTACTGAGGGCTTCAGCAGCACATCTGGCTTTCACCTTAAGCATTGCAGGAACTCGTGTTTGGATCCAAACTGTCTGGCTTGAGCCAATGCCTCCTTCAAAGAAGAGATAATTAGAATGGCTGCTCTGTCCTTCTTGGAGTCATGGTGCCATTTGTTCTGGCAGCAGATGCAGCAAAATCATTGTACTTAAGTTTCCTGTGCTATTTTAATGGCCCAGAATTTTTTTTTCGAGGGGGTTTAGATTGTGTGGAATGCAATGACAAGTGCATTAATTCCAGGGCTTCTATGAGCGTGGCTCTGCAGTATCCGTACTCATTTTATGGTCTTTGGTAGACAGGAATGAACTGCTTTATAGTTTTGCTCTCTTTTAGTGAATTGGAGTAATTCCTCACGGTAATAAAACATAGACCCGAATTAGCAAAAATCTGATCCCTAATTGACCTTATCTTGCTGCCAGTCTGATGTAATCCAGTTCTGCTGTGCTCTTGCCCTCATTTCTTGTGAATAGTGAAAGAACACTCATGCTCATTGATGAGAAAACTGAAAAAAGTCAGGCACTTTCCACTTTGCGGATACGTTTTATTGGTTTCCACAGTTAAAATTATTTTCATTTTTTAAATTGAATATATTGCTGATGTGACTGTCATCTTGGGCAAACGTGTGTCTTTGTGCATCTGGCAGTGCCCCCATTGTTAAAATTCTGCTCCAGGTGCAGTACAGCAGCTAAGCAGCTCTGGTACCTCACTTATTTACATGAGACAGATGTGGATTTCCCTTTCTGTTTCCCTTTTCCTTTCCCTTCATTATAAGACAGACTTGTAGTAACCTACTGACTACTTTGTGCTTGGGAGTTTCCCTTGTAGTTACTGAAATCATTAGTAAAACAGTGGTGCAGAAATTTCAAAACACAGTGTATTAAATAACTATTTCTAGATGAAATTAAGATGAATTTTTAGACTTTTTCAATTAAAGCGAACTAAAATAAAAGCATTTTAGGGAGTTTTTATCTTATTAATATTTATCAAACTACAGTTTTTTTTATCTTATTAATATTTATCAAACTATAGTTCTTTAGATTTCTGTATCTTAGATACCCTGTCATGCAATCGCAGAAGATTATCTGAGATAAAAATTAACTTAGACAAAGTTAGTCAAAGTGAACTGACTGCATTTTCCTTCCTCAGATTGACAGAAAGACAGAAGAGTCAGAAAAAACATAATGATTAGAATTGAAAGCCCTTGCTACTATATACATCCTGGAGTGTTTTTGCAATAAAAATGTGAAACGCTCTTCAAAAATAAGGAAGCAAAAACCCGATTTAATCCAGTATCACTATAAAAATTTAATAGCAGTGCAAGGCTGAGGCTCACATCGTGCCTTCAGAAGTGCTTCTGCCATGTTACATCAGTCTTCCTGCCCACATCCTCTGTGCTGTTCTAGACAATTATTTATGGTACTCTTCAGGTTTTTTTTCTAGGGAAAGCACAAAATGCTAACTTCTGCACAGCAATTGAGATGGAGGCAAAGAGCATGCAGGAGCATACTTTTGTCAGAGCGTTTATCGAAGAGCTGCCAAACACCGTGCTCTGTTTCAGCTGCCTGTAAGCCATAGATGGGGCTGGAAAAAACACCACCACTGTTTGCATTGGGGTCCTACCCTTCTGTAAGAGAATAGGACTTAGGGTGTCTAAAACCATTTTTCTCAGTGTCCTTCCTTTCAGAAGTCAAAACCAACCCTCTGACCGCCTTTGAGTTCAGATTCCTCACTTTCTCAACTTCTGCAGAACCTTCCTAGCCCAATTCCCCAAGGTGAAAAACAGGAGCAGCCCGCGTGTTTTGAAACCCAGAGCAAACTTTCTTTTTGTACGTAACAGAGAGGACAAAGGGCACTCCCTACTTATTTGTTACCTTTGCAGGTCATCTTTAAACTGGCTCGGCCTCTTTGTGTTTCTATTTAGAATGAGGATTTTGGTCGCAATCTCAGTGAGCATCACAGCAGAAGTTAAACACTGCAAAAAAGTTGTCATTTAGAGTGGAAAATCCACCGAAGCTTCAGTGTAGGTAGCAGCAAACTAATGTAAAGTTAAAGACTAAAGCAGAAGGCAGCCTGCTTCTCTGAACAATAACCATAAATATTTACGCTCCAGAATAATTAATAATTCATGGCACATGACAGTCACAGAACACACTGTGTTGATGCTGTACATCTGTTTTTTTTTTTCTCTTCTTTTCACAAAGCAACACCTTTAATCCCAAGGTGGTTTGTGAACAAGTGCTCGGCAGCCACCAGCCTGGGAAGTGGAGCTGGCAGCCGCCATATCCCTCCTGCACCAGCTGGGCCATGCGGTGGCCGTGGCTCTTGTTTGTGCTTCCACCACGGCATGCAGCTTCATCATGGGTTTCTTACAGGTGCCAAAGGCAAAGATTCTGATAGATGAAGTTGTTTTACTCTTCTTTTTCTTTTCTTCTTTTTTTTTTTTTTTAATTTAAGTCTGAGCAATTAAAATTATCTGTGCTTATATCAGCTTCGGGCTGAATGTTGTGCAGGAAGCTCAGTGACAACCTTCCTGTGCTTAAAAGGAGCTTATAATCACGAGAGAGACCAACTTCTTATGTGGTCTGATAATGATAGGACAAGGGGGAATGGCTTTAAACTAAAAGAGGGCAGATTCAGGTTAGATGATAGGAGGAAAATCTTTACCCAGAGAGCGGTGAGGCCCTGGCACTGCTGCCCAGAGCTGTGTGCCCCATCCCTGGAGGTGCCCAAGGCCATGGATGGGCCCTGGGCAGCCCGAGCTGGAGGGACAGCCAGCCCATGGCAGAGGGGTCGGAACTGGGTGGGTTTTAATGTCCCTTGCAAGTCAAGCCATTCTATGACCTTGTAGCAGACAGGTAAGACAAGGTGTAAGAAAAATACATTATCTTCTCTTGTGTGGAGGGCTGTTTAGTGCAGGACATGTGTTCTCCCATACAGACGTGGGGTAGATGTGTGCGTGCAATACGGACTGTAGGTAGTTTCATAAGGCACTTGCACAGGGAGTCAGATTAGATGAGTTTAACTTATTTCTGGTGTTTTCTAACCTCTGAGTCTTTGACACTGCAACCTTAATGTTAGTTTAATACAGTTTCTTTAGAGTAATACAGATCAAGAGTCCCCATAGGTCCTATAAATCTGGTAACCACATGGAAAATGTAGCAGGAGAAGCTTCTGAGAAAGAATGGGAAAATGCATATTCTTATGGCAGTGTCTCCTTATGGTGGCTTTAAGAAAAGCTTGTGTAAACTACCACAAAAAGGGTGAAATCTTCATCCCTTTGAAATCAAAGGGATTTATTTGAGAGTTTATGTGATTAGCACAGATGAAGATATCTGCTGCAGTAGAGGCAGAAGGATTTTTTTAAAGAAGCCTTCAAAGTGACACACTGAACTGTTAAATTCTGTAGATTTCCATTGTGCTACTCTGTAGGATCCTCTCATGTTTCTCAAAGCAGAAAGTTCACAAAGCCATATTTATTTGCATTGTCTATCTATATATCTATATCTATCTATCTATCTGTATCTATATATATTTATATGTAATGCAAAGATAAAATGTAGGCTGTTTCTGTCTGAAAATTTGTATAGTGTTCCTGTGTTTGTTGTTGCTGGAGTGGAACTGTGTGTTCCCTTGAATTCTGGGGCCACGTGCTGGAGGAGAGGTGGTCACATTACTTATGGATTGTATTAACATTGGATTAAGAAAGCCACAGTAAGATTTATCTATTTGATCTTTCACAATTAAGCATTAGTCTAGTTTAAAGCTTTAAAGTATCAGACAGTACAGAAGCATAAGTTCTAATTAGCATCGGAGCTAATGCATAAATTGGTGTTCGTGTGAAATAAACATGCCAAAGAGCATAATACATGTATTATTTTAAAGCTTGTGGGGGTTTATTCTGATATTAATTATAAATCAAGATGCCAAATGATTTATGTTAGATGTTCTTCCTATTAATTAAATTATATTGCGCTAATAAATCAGTCTTCTTCCCTAATTATAAGAATAGAAAGTTGGAAATGGCTTGTTGTCCTCACTATGTTCCCTATTTGGAATTACAGGAAAAAATACCTTAACACCTATCTTAATATTCCTTCTTTTCCCCAAATTTTTGGCTTCACTCTTCCACGGTGTATTCAGTAATCACCAACCTTAGAAATACATTAGCTGAAGTTTTCAGGAAGTCTTAATAATGACAGCAAAGACGGTGAGATTTCCAGCGCAGAAGCAGGAGTGTGATGGTGGCGATCTCTCACCGCCGTGATGAAGCCTCCAATTGTGCTAGAGCAGGATGCTTTCACTTGGCCTTCTGGGACAATACAAAAGGAAGAGGTGGGCACGCATTTCCCTAAGGCAAATGTAGAGTCTCCTTCCCTTCCTCCTGCCGTCCTTCCCTTCCCACCCAGCCACAAGCACATCTGATGGCAGCAGCACGACGTTGAGCAAAGGGCTGCGCAAGGAAGAAAGGAGGTTAAAAGCCCTTTGAAACATATGGCTTGCTTTGACTTAATAGGAAGTAGGTGGCAAGCTCTGCAGGGGTGCGGCATGTTTTTGTGGAGCATTTGTTTCCCAAATACCTGTTTATGATTTTTGCCCCGCAGACACGCAGTAAGTGGATGTAACTGCAATGTATGTCTCGGTGCAATGTGTGCTCCCCGTAAATGTGACAGTGATGAGTTTGATGAATGAGGAGGTGGCAACCAAAATGAAGACAGAGAGTGGTGGAAGGACAACGTAGGAACTAAATGCAGGTGCCATTTAGGGTAGAGCCTGCTGGTACTGTTTACTTCCCTGCTGAGGTAGAAATCTTTCTCCTCTAAAAGCCTTCGTAAGGGGCTGAGGATATCCCTCTGCAGCACTGTATTATAGGACAAACACTGGAGGGGAAAACTGTTAAAGGCACCTCTTAGTTTTACTGAATTATTACTGCTCTGAGCAAAAATATACTGTAGGAAAAATCCCAGCTGTTAAATGCAGTGCATTTGGAGCTAGCTTTTGCTTCACTGTGGAGTTTGAAACACATTTCACCCCCCCAAAAAAGGATACAAAAGTAGAAAATGAAGTGTGTTCCTGTAAGAAGTAGGTGGAAATTTTCACCATTGTCTAGAAGCCCTCACAATATTGTGACTGCCGTGGCAGGTGAATAATGAGCCGCTATGCTGGGCTTCCAGCTAAATGGGCCTTTGTCCTGTCTACACTGCAAAGACATCCAGAAGAATGCAGAGCAGTTTTCCAGTACACAATGAATCACTCAGTGAGGCCAAATGACACTCTCTGAGCACTCGTCCCAGATATTACAGCTGTTGAAGGAAGCTGCTTATGAAACAAGGGTAGGCTCAGTCGCTTCGTGACCTCAAAGCTCCCGCGCTGTAGGAAATAGTTGGGGTAACTCACTGCAGGGATTGCTGTGCTTTTAAACCCACAAAGCCCTAAAAGGAAATTACTGGAGTGTTAGAAAGATACAACTGTGGGATCTGATCTGTGAGTATGTGCTCTGGAAGCAGTGTGATGGCACTGGGTGGATCGCACAGTGGCAGGGAGGAGTGATGGGGGTATTTAATTCCTAAACTTGTCAAAACAGGGAAAGGAATACCAGGAAACTGGAGAGTCGTCTCTCCCCAGCCAGTAAAGCTATCACAATTGCAGCATGTTTGGTGAAATGGAGTTTTCCTTCCATGCTCAGCTTCTACTACAGAGGGAGCTGTGTCAGTTTTTAGATACGTATAAGTGGGATTTTAGGTTTTTTTGTGTTGGTAAACAGTTTAAAATGCACCAGCCTAAAAATGATCTCACCGCATCTGCTCTGTGGAGGAGTTGTAGATGCAGTGTGGAGGAACACCGCGGTCCCTCGGTTACCGCTGGTTGTACTGCTCCACAATCACCCACATGATATTTGCACTGCTCTAGGAATGGTGCGTGAGCAGCGACAGTCCCTCTAATGCAGCAGTGCAAGGGCGATACATTATTTACAAGTTACACTTGCCTTCCAATTCCAGCCATTTTTTCCATGAAACTTTCATGTATTTTAAAAGTAGAAATAGTCATAGGTAAGAAGGTACACCAGACAGGTCTGGAAAGAAAAAAGAGATTTAATACAGTCTTTGCTACATCATTTTCTTTATTTCTTGGATAATCCGATTCTTGGTATTGATAATATGTTTTATAAAACTCCACTTTCATTTTAGTGCACAGTTTAATTTCTTTTTTTCATTTTTTTCCTTCACTCAATATACAGTTTTTCTTAGATTGTGAGGTGAGATGGTGATAAACCACATATGAATTCACAAACTAAACAAAAATCAAGATGGTATGAGCTGGCAAAAACATGTGTTCCTACACAAAGTTCTGTTCTGTTGCAGCGTAAGGTAACAGAACATCACAGATGTTCTGTTGTAGAGTAAATGCATGCCCACCAAAAGGCCCATTGCCATGTGTGCTACTGGCTGCACGGGAAAACTACACATGTGCATTGGGAAAGTGGTGCTCAAGGTGCTGCTGGCACCTGGAATGGGGCTGTTCTGCCTCTCTATGCTCAGGGAATGTGACCTCCTGTGGACCTGTGTCCTCTGCCTATTGCTGCTATGAAGGGCTGGGACATTCTGCCGTACGCTCTCTTTAAAAAGTGAAAGTCCTGTATTTTGGCAGCTGACCCCATCCCCAGAACCCCCATCTTTGTGAGCTGTGGGACCAGGCACCAAAGCTTCCATTCAGTCTGCTCTCACAGCAGCGGCACAGAGAAAGTGTCACATGAGAAACTTGGAGAAATTTTCCTCCAGTGTCTCGGTCCCCTCCTGTGAGGCAATCAGAATCCTTCTGAGACATTTCAGGTTGACTCAGGGGCTCCTTTAGCACTGTATTGGAATAGCTTCATTACAGTCAATGGCACTATTCCATTGAGTAACTATTCAGCAGTGTGAGAAAGAAACTCACAATATGCCACAATAAAAGGCCCAATTTTGTCTTCTTTAAATGCACAAAATTCCCACTGACTTCCTTGCAAAAAGAAAAAGGGCTATCAGGCCTAATGCTGTCTGTCTAAATATAATTCTACCTGACACTTTTGACCTTTATTTCTAGAACAGTTTTACTTTTAAAAGAGAGTATGGAAATAGAGGAGCATCTATCCATATACATAGGGGGAAAAGTAAAATTGCATCTGTTCCTCATTCTGGGTGCTGAAACATTGCAACGTGCATGGCAAACCCCATCCTTGACCTTCAAGCAAAGCATTAAATGAATAAAAGACACAGCAAAGCCTTGTTTGATATGTAGTGTGAGAATGGTGGTGGCTACAATTACATTTAAGCCAATCAGACTCTTTATTCATCTTTTAATTTATATTTTAAAAGGTTCAGATGAGGCAGAGTTAAATTGTGGGCCCAAATGATCATGTCATGTGTTATTTTTTATTACAGAAGGAACTATGTGTACTATCACATGTATTGGCAATGGCCAAGAATTGGTACTGGAAAGACTCCGAGTTTCATTTTGCCTAGACTAAATGAACAGTTTACAACTGTTGTTGTGTGATTTTTTTGTTCGCATTTAGCTGGATACAAAGTTGTGCTCTCGGTATCTGCAGAGAATATTCCCCTCACAAGAATTGCAATGTAAAAATAAAACACCAGATGGCACCCGGGAGCATTCCTGAGAGTGATACGAACCGAATCCGCAGTGAAAATGGTGTTGGAATTGGGCTGAAACGAATAAAACAACAGTCTTCCCTTCTTGCTAACGAGGAGCACATTTCGACCCTGATCTCTCTTATTTTAGTTATGTTTCTTTAGTCCTTGATGTCTTCTGAAAGGGTCATGGATACTTTTCAAAATAATTTTAGATGTTATTATAAAAAAGACCATATATCTGATCTTGTAACTATACAGAATTCAATAAACTTCTGTTAAAAAGCCAAGGTACGAAATGAACAGCGTGGGCACAGACCCAGTAACTTCCTTGGCACTACAGAGATTACTTCTTTTGAAATCAGCTTGTGTTGGGATTGAGATGAGATGCTTCCATTCAGTGACACTTGGTCTCTTTCCACAATGAGTAGGAACCTGTCCAGCTGTGGGGACGCGATTAATGGAACGGTCATGCCACCAAATCTAATGATATCTTTGTATTTTCAAAGTCTGGTGCCCCTCCTTCTTGGTTGTATAGTTGCTTCAAGGATTTAGCCGTGAGCTAAACCTGTCCTCCCTCTGCAGTGCACTGAAGCAAGCTAAATTCGATAAAGGAAAAATGCAGTTAAAAATGTAAGGTATTGTTTAAAAAATGATTTTTGATTAAAAGCCTTTGTGAAAAGTAAACTCTAAAACAGAATTGCCACTGCATAATTTATAAGTGCATTACCGTCATCATAACACAATTTTTGAATGCCTTGCACTTTGCATCATGACTGCCATATTCATCTCCTTTAATATACCGGCATATACTAGTGGTATGACTGATCTCATTACTTTTTTCTTTGACAGACAAAAAGAGAGATGGAAAGTTTTAGATTAATTTAGGACCTGAGTTCTCTTCTTAAATTACGGATATAAACTGCAGTAGCTAAAGGTGTTTTGGCATGCGTTTGAAAAGCAATCAAAACCACACTAACATATATGATGCCTGTTCAGATCTTGTTCTTGCACAGATTCTGAGTGTTGACAGAAAATGTGGCTGGGCCCGAATCTCCTACCCCAACACCTGACCTTTATCCACTTATAGAACTAAAAGTGTCTATAGGTCAAAAGGCATCGCTGATAACAGAGAGTATATATCTAAATCATATACCAGTACGTATGAACGCGTATCTCTCCATTAGACTGTACAGCTACTATAAATGCCCCTCATGGTCAGCATCTTTTCATGGCAACCAGTTTCCCAAGACCTGTCTACTACAACGTCCTCCGTATGGGGACTGATTTTCTTTTTTTTTCCAGGGAAAAAAGCTTGCAATACACATCATCTTTGATTTCTAACAGTTCATGAGGAGCCTTGCTGTATCCTAACCTATGACCCTGAGGTGAAGGTGATATGGACAGGAATGATTCCCCCTTCCTAAAAGAATAAGGGCTGAATTCTTCTGGGATCAATTTGGAGTCACCTAAGATGTGTTTGAATGCATCAGAGACAACATTTAGCCCGTGGAGCATTGCACTGCTGCCAAGTGAGCATTGCTACGCATGGCCCAGGCCTGTAGTTCAAATAAGGACACTCAGTCAATGCATGGGCACTGAGTTGAGCTTACAGTCTGATCACAATTCCTGTTTTCTGGTGCTTTTGATCTACTTTGTGACTTTTGGAAGGTTATTTGTAATCTCTGTTTCTCCCATCTCTTTGCAAGTTCAAATACTTTGTAAGGTCTTTTGAGGAAATGAAATGTTTGCGCAGCGCTGGGTCTGTCTTAGCATCGCATAATAATTATACAGCCAACATTTCAGCTAACAATGCTTGCTGAATGCTACCCCACAGTGAATGATTCTAGTTTTCACTGTTGTCTTATTAAACCAGCCTGTAGTTTGTCCCAGAGCTAACACATCATCCAGTTTGCTTTCAGGATAATAAAAAAGAGTATCTTAGATTGTTCAGATGCGTAGAATAACCTATCGTTATTCGGGAAATGGGAAAACAATCACTTGGCCTATGAGAACTTCAGGAAGAAAGAATAATGCAGCCATTATAGAGAAGCTCTGAGTTAATTAAATTATAACATGTTTTCTCTAACCGATTCAGCAGTTGCCAACAGTACTGGACTGAGCTTCTTGCTTTCTCCTGACCCTGCATGCCAAAAAGCAGTGATGGCTTCCTCACACAGCCTTCACTCTGTCTCCAGCTACTTCCTCCAACAGGGATGTTTTTCATTATCATGTCTTTACCTTTTTATTAAAACACCCACAGCATTGTTGTTTTTTTTTTTTATGGTGACGTTTGTGACAGAGACATCCATCAAATACAAAGCAGCTTCAGACCATATTCCAGTTTTACACAAGCCATCAAATAGCTGTGGTGGAATCTACTTCAAATCAGAGCAAATGCCACTGCCAATTCTTGATCCATCCATTTGCCTAATGACTGCATTGCTTAAGAGGACTTACGTAGGAAATAGTTTGCTTTCACTCGAAATAATGCTGAAGTAATTAGATGCTCTAAGTTGCCTGAATCCTGTAAGTACTATTAGGATCCCTTGGTACGTGGAAGGAGAGGGATGGGAAAGCTAATTTAGAAAATCACATATAAAATGTATTCAGAAGTTATTTTTGAAAGGTATTGCAAAAAAGCATACTTTTATACATAGAACTATTAAGTACTTCAGCAAATCCTTTGCAAACTTGTCAAAATGTCATATCCAGGTACTGGATTGGAAAATTAGTAACTGCTGAAGTGTGCAAGTGTTTAAAGGTGTCACTGTGTGTGGCAGGCTGGCGGATTTTAGCTTCTGGCTTAAAGGAGAGATGTTAATCATTATGGCTGATATTTAAAATGTCAGAAGACCTTAGCGTGAAGATAAAGGATTTACTGTGAGACTCTGCTGTGTCATGTTTCCTCTCAGAAGAGAAGGAAGAGCGGCACCTGTTCCTTTTTTTCTTTTTTCTTTTTATGCACTGGCACAGTAATAGCTCCAGCAGCATCCAAAAGCAGGGCTGTGATGTGGAGAAATTAACTCCACCAAAACTGCTTAGCTCTTCCCTGCTCTTCAGTATAGCTCCTTTTCCTTATGTTTCTCTGTACTCAGTCATAGCTGTGTTTGGGACTGTTGCACCCAGTGGCATTGGCAAGAATGCATGGCTGGAGTAGGGGGACCCCAATTAATTGCCTCCATCCTCACCTGCTGTTCTTCTCCTTTTCTTTGGCTTTGGGTGAAGCTTTAAAAAATAAGGGAAATTTTCTTCTTTTACAGCAAGTTTCTTGGCAAGGATTGTGACTACCTCTGCTTAATGGTTTCTAAGACAATGATAGGGAAGCTAAAGGCACAATTATTTCAATTCCACAGGCAGTGCTTTCAGACTGCTCAGTGAGAGCAGTTTCAATGGCTGCAAGAGTCTAAAAAGGGGTGAAGGAGAAAGCTCACCTATGTTTTTTGTGGTGCTGGATTTTCTTTTCTCCTTTTCGTAAAAAGGCTGCAAAAGGTGCTCAGGTAGCTTAAGCTTTAAATTATTTGAGTCTAATCATATTGTTCATAACTCTGCCAGGTTAATTTTGCTCATCTTTCTAAAACGAAGCAAGGCGCATCTTAATTTCTCTCCTTTGATGTTCACTTGAATAACCTGCTGTACAGGTACACCTGAAGGATGGCATTCTTCAAACAGATACAGAATGATCCATAGCTACTGAATAACAGGAGTGCATTACCCTGCTCAGAAAGGTATTGATATGTTTTGTTCAAACATAATTTCGATGCTGGTTTAAGCATTTCAGTTAGGGCTGTTTCTTTCCTGATCAATACTATGAAGCTAGTTGTCACCAGATAAAGTTATACTCACATAAATTTTTCAGTTTCAAAGATGACAGAAGTTAGAGAAAGTGTTTTATGTAGAGAATAGTGTTTTATATGCTGGGAAATAGACAAAAAGATTTTCTTGCTTTTGGCAAGGTAACATAGAGACTTTGTGGTTGGCGTTCAGCCTTTAAAAGAGAATGGAAGAAGACTGATGTCTTGATGAATATTAATTGACACCTTTCGACATTTTTTTTCTATGAAACAAGCTGTTTCCTAAAAACAGAAATGGATTCAGGGCTGTTATCTCGGTACCACCGCAAAGAACATTTGAATCTCAATATTTTATCAATATTTCTAGCAGATTGGATGGTTCCACAAACTGAAAAATGACTCTTGGGACAGGGAGCAAGCTATAGATTTGGCATCTGAGTTCACAAGTTAAATTCACTCTGATTACTAATCAATGAGTTTCTCGTGGCCCTTGAAGGAAGAGGAAGGTCATCTTCATCCTCTTTTCATTGGCTTGTGCTCTGCATTTATGCACACCTGCAGCTGAAATTGTTCTTAGTTAATGGCTTTATTGGCAGCTGCACTGAAAAGACAATGAGCAGTCCTGGGATGTGCTCTCTGAACACCAGTCTTAAGTTGGGACACATCAAGGTAGCAGTATTTATTTCTGAACCAACTTGCCACACCAAAAGCTCTGGTTACTCCAAGCAGAAAACTGACATTTTTCTCAGGCCATGCACTGGCATGCATTTCTGTAAGCCTATCCAATGTGACCCTAGAAAGGGGGTTCTCTCTTTCAAGTCAGAGAGGCTTCCAGTTAGCTTTCCCCACTCCTTTCAGAAATCAGATCCTTCTGTTTGTAAGTGGCTGTTTTTTCTCTCGAGTCTCCCTTCCATCACCTCTCCCAGGCTGTCACCGTGCAGCAGAGCACCGAGGTCTCGGTGCTCATCCCTGAAGGGCTGCGTGGCAGCGATGCTCTGTGTGGCATCTGCTGTCACCACCAGCTGCGGCATCAGCACTGCCACCCCCCTGGCTGTGACATGCAGGGTGACAGTGAGACCTGGGGTTACCTTCAAGCCCAGGTTTCTCACACAGATTAAGTGTGCTGTGCCCATAGCTAACAGAAGGTGTTTTATGGTATTTCTGCTGTTGTAGATGGGGTTTTTTGTTTGTTTGTTTGTTTCCACTTTTTCTCAACATGATGCAAAGGAGATGAAAGACATTTGTTTTCCTTATAGTATACTTTGCTTTCAGCAGTGGTTTAGTGCTCAGTCTTACAATATTATGTTTAAATCTGTAGCTTTTTTTGCTGCATGTTGCCTCCCATAGCTTGCTCAACATAAAAGAAACCTGACATTATTCTTTCTCTCCAGACAATGCACTGCCTCTTTCTTCCTCTCTTTCTTCACTCCCCATAGCTCCTCTTGTTTTGTTCTTCCCAATGTGTATTCCCTCTTACTTTCCCACTAGATGAAAAGTGGATGCTTCAGAAACAGAGGGTACAATACCTATAGTATAAAATTATCTGTGCCAGAAATTTCAATGGAAAACCTTCCAATAATTCTTCACCAACTGTCGCTCATTGGAAAACATAACACAGTCTACAAAAAGGGGTAAATGAGTGACAGAGTGCTTGTATTATGGCAGTCGATACACTGAGAGTGAAGAGTTCTTTGCCATAGCGTGGAAAGAGTGTTGAATAATTAGGAACACAAAAGATAAAGCAAAAATAATAATCTTGTCTCAGTGATGACAATGGATGCTCTTGCTATGAGTTGTATTTCTCAAAGACACATAGATTAAGTAACAGCAATTTCTGCATCAGTATCATGAGGATCAAAACATTGTCTGTAATTTTTTGGTGTCTGAGGCAGTTTTGACAAGCATAAACCTGACAGTCAATGGTCAGAACACATTTAATACATCTTTCATGTGCTGAAGTTAGTAGGTCTAAGGTCTCCCTGGGGTAATATGATGTAAAAGATGTTCATGGCACTAATTTACTCACAGACCATTAGCTCTCTGTGGAAGGTAGACTTTAAGGATCTGTGTGGAAGGAATGTACTCTTCAGATGCCCATATTGACTTCAATCCTTCATTTTCTTAATGCAGTTTCCTGTAGCTGTCCTGTTGGTCATGTGATGTACAATTAAGAGCAGACCTTGGAAAGTTGTGGCTCTGCTGTTTTGCACTAAATATTCTGAGTGCTTCATGCCTTAAGTAAAGTGGGAAGATGAAACTTTAAGTATAAAAATGATTTGTTGTAGTCAGTTTTGACAAACAGTACTCTCTGCTGTTCCAGTGTTTGAAAGAAATTGGCACAGAAAAAAATGAAATGCTAACTATTTTTATGAAGCTTTCTTATAGTCATTCTGCCTCTGTTTTACAATTTTCCTAAGACACCTATAAGAAAATGAACAAGGAAGCAATATATAAACAGCATTACAAAGACAGCCTTACACCATTAGTTCTGTGGCTCTACTGTTTTATAGATGGCTATTTTTTTAATATTCTGAAGGCAAGTTTTGGACAAAATGCCAAGAATCTATAGAATGATGCATACTAATGGAGAATTAATGTCCAATATCAAGTTGTGTTGCCATTTGAATCATCTATCACGCAGCTTGGTGCCAGCAGATTTATCAAGTGTGTCAGCTGTCATTATCTGATCACCTGAAGGGTCATCCTTCTCCCCAAGCTGGGTAGGAAGCTTCCAGAATGCACGTAATAAAAAATAACATGTGGAATCTCCATCTTGATCACAAATCAACTCAGATAAGTTGCTGTTAACGTAATGCTAGATGTAGACAAAGTGACATGCTTGACAGTTACTAATTACTACAGGCAGCCAAAAGAGCTGTGCAGACATAGGAGGACAGAAACAGCTAAATTAGCACACTGTGTTGACACACTCACTCAATATTTTGTAATATGCAAGCATAGCATATTCCCAGGTCGGGTGAACCTGACAGGCGTGAGCTACTGACATTTCACAGAAATGAGCAGAGGATACAATTTCTGCTTTTTCAATTAGAGTAGCTCAAAAGTAATCATCCTACCAAAATGGAATGCAGACGCTGTCCCAGCAGGGGAAGCTCGCCGTGCCGCTGCTCTGTCCGAGTTCAGAAGCAGCTTTCAGCAGGATGCTGTTAACCTGCTGAGGCCACCAAGGAGACGTTCCTGTTAGTTAAAGCCAAGGGATGCAGACGTCTGCCCCGCTCCCTCACTCCTTGTGGTCCCCAGAGGGATTTTGCATCACCTCACTTTAAAGCAGGAATTGGTGAGATGTAAATCTGGGATAATTCTGCCCTGCTGGATCTCAGTCACGGAGCTCCAAGCTCCCCTGGCATATGCCCTTCGTTGGGACAGCGTCCAAGAACAGGTTGTGTTCAGATGCCTGGGGTGGAGGCAGGGAGCTTTATTTTGTTGTTTTCTTTCCTCCTCTTTTGATCTGTTACGAAAACTGCCAAATGATCTTGTCATGAGCCGGGTGATACGGTGTGCGTTTCATTCAGAAACGTGTATGCCCACAGGAGGTTAACTGGTGCCTTGTAAGATGGATCCTGATAAAAACCTAACCCAGCTGTGCGGCTGTTTGGAAACGGAATCCTGCGTGGGAATCCCAGGGTGCTGTACTTCTGCTTTGCCAGAACGTTTGTGAATAATTTTAAAAACAATTCTAAGACTCGATGAGACTGAGCTTGTTATCCTTTACCACATCATGACACTTCCCTACATTTTCCTAACAAGCATTTTTTACAGCCTTGGGCTCCTAATTGGGAAAATGGGGACTTCTTTAACGCCAGTGCTGTATTTCAACCAATGGAAGAATGTGACACAGCACTGAGGTCAGCACTTCATAGCGTGTTTATAACACTGTTCTCAACCTCACGTTGTGCTCAAATCTTTCTTTTCTTTCCGTGGTCAGACTTGCCAAATCACATCTGCTTTTGCCTTTACAATCTCTTTCGAATCTCTGCCTCACTACCTCACAGGGACATAAAAACCTCTTCATTCATTATCCGGATCTCAGCGTCCCCTTGCCAGCTGTAGGTTATTTCTGGTGGCAGCCAGGTCTCCCCAGAGCAAGGGGGATCCCACTGTGTGTATGGCCACACTGTGCACGTCTCTTCCTCTGAATCTTTCATTTCTCTTTCCCTGTGTGAACTCCCAAGCCTACTGTATTGTACTGTGTCCTATTCCACCAGGCTGTGTGAACGCAGAGTATCATGGGGATAATGTCTTTTTCTGTCCCTTAAATAATGGCTAAAGTTTATCGTGAGGTTTGTCACAAGCTGATTGCCTGTGTCTGAACTCACACATTTCATCTGCCTTCTTATCATTGAACTGCGGACCAAATGCTCCCTTGTCTAAATGAAAGTGAATTAGTAGCTTGTGTATATTTGACTCAGCATTGCATAGACTCATCAAAGTATTTCTGCAGGAGCAGAGTAATTTTTGGAAAACTGTGCACCACATATCCTTGGTGAAATTAGAGTGTTGCTGAAGGAGCTTTACCAACAAGAAGGGAATACATGAACCAGTACTGTTAATACAAATGTAACTCACCTTCGGACAAACACTGCGTGCAAACTAAATCTGAGGGCCGAACCACAGATTCATACTGTAAAAGATCAGAAGGAAACATCATAATCCAATTTGATTTTCTGTCCGCAGACCTTCGCCCAATCAATTCCGTGGTGTAAAGCTGCAGTTTGCAACCTGGATAAACTCAGGTCATTAGGCTGCGTTGCTGTTACAGACTCAAGACTGTTCTGTTTGGTTTTTTTTTTTCTCTTTGAGGAAAGGATTTCTTAATGTCTGAGGAAATAGAAAATATTTCCCTAGCTGATTGTTAAATTGTTCAACAAATTGAGCGCCGCTATGAGCCTGAAATGTGAGATACCCCGGAGGAAGCGGGTTACACTGGAATGCAGATGACACAAGTACAGCTTGACACGGGATTTACCTTTTTCTCTTATGCTGATCTGAAGGCAAGCTGAAATCTCAGCATGCACAATGACTTCTGCATTAAATGTGAGCCTGAGAAACTTGCACTGGAGGTTTCTCCATTTCACTTCAATGGGATGTACATAAAATGCCTTTTGCTTTCTATTTTGAGGTAAAGAACTTTTGCTCTACAATTTCATTTTTCACTGCAATACAAAATGATCTCTACATCTCTTGAAGTTTGCGTTTTTCTAGGGTTCAGAAAAAGCTATTCCATATGAATGTTTCCTTTTGCATCGAGTCAGCTGTGACTGTGGTGTTCTCTGACATTTTCCCCTCACTGTAGACTGTTGTGTATCTCTTAAAGGCAGTGAGCCATTCTGGGACTGATGTGACAAGACATGACAGGAAATTCCACTGAATAAAACAAATTATACACTAGAGATGTGCTGAACTGACTGAAAACAATTTGGACACCAGGGGCTAAGAAAGGTGCTGAGAAGGTTGAGAGCAATGACGCTTTCTCTGAGATTTTATTTGAAGTGTGTTGATACACAACTTGTGTAAATCTGAGTGTGAGGTCCTCTTTGGGTTGTGTCCCTTTGGATCCCTTGCTCAGAAGGAAGTGTGTGTGTGGGCCGAGCCAGCGAGTTTCTTTTAAGTGATAATGACTCGTTATGATTTTGATTCATATTGGAAAATGCAGGTATTCATATTTTCAGTATGTGTTTTACTGCACAGTATTGTGTATGCAGAATAGAAACGGGTGAGGTATGTGGCCAGGCTCTAATTCGTAGCTGTAATGAAGCAATCATATGCTTGGGTTGCAAAACAAATCCTCGTTCAAAAGCATGCTAAATGATCAATGGGAAGATTTGGTTACGGCTAATTTTACTTTATGTAGTGATAAAGAATGACCAGTATATTAAATGGAACAAGGAAGGACACAGCTGCTGTGGGAAAAATATTTAAATACACCCAGAGGAAAGGGAAAGAAGTCTAGTAAAGGAACTGAAGATTATTTGTCATTGGTGTCCTCCAAGTTTGACAATAAAGAAATTTGACTGGGTTCTTCTTTTACTTCCATCAATTTAAAATCACAATATGCCAGCTTCCCGTGTGAGGTACTTGTAAGCAAGGCAGAGGTAGTGAATTAGTATCGATGAACTAGGATTACCATTCTGCCTGTACAATAACACAACATAAGTCTTGTTTAATGTGTCTTTAAGGATGTGAGCTGAGTGGATGTGCTGCTGGCAATGAATTCATACCATCAGAATGAAGATCCGTGTGTCTGTCTTATCTTGTCATGTAAATGTTTGAAAATAACACAGACCAGGTCATATGGCCATCTGGCAGCAGGGGTCTGTGAGCACGATGGGTCTGCATCTGAGGGGCTTTTCCATGCAGGCCGTGCTCCCCTGGTGCCGCGGGGATGGCAGCTGTGGAAGCAGCACTGGGTTGCGAGGTCGGGCAGTCTGACAGTACTGCTGGGAAAGCAGCGGGTCACAGTGATGGTGGATGTCACATGTAGGGACGTGGTGGTGATGGGCTGATGGTTGGACTAGATGATAGATGTCTTTTTCAACCTTAATGATTCTAGGATTCTACAATTAATTCTGTATTTTACATTTCATTTGGGTAGCCTCACATTTTCTAATAATATGCTGAAATGAATGCTTGGAATCATAAAAAATTTTCAAGTAACACCTGAATAATGACACTTGAGTTTTATGTTGACACCTACTCAGATGAACATTTCAGTAATGCTTTTACACAACAGCAGGCCTAGTTTTTAGATTTGGAAGGGCTAATGCTGATTTTAAAGAATATGCTTGAGATTCCTTTGTTGCACCGCCAGAAATTAGAAATGACCATTAGCAAATCTTCAGAATTCTTCCTTTGAAAGTCAGATTGGTATATTGCAGTCATTCCTGCTTGGTTTTCCGGCAGGAAACTGTCCCCAGCAATTCTGAGCTCACACCAGGACTTGACCTGCCAGGCTTACTGGGGCTATGGAATTGATGTTGAGAATCAGTCTCGGCTACCTCCTATTGATTTGGTGTTTTGATACAGATTACCAAACTTCTTAAAATGATTTTGTCATATGAAATTCAGTAAAGCCTACAGCTTGCAATGTACCATTGGTTGTGTAAGCTGCAGCTTTATACAGGTTTTAATTGCATTTCTGAGAGAAAGTACAAACTAAAATATTTGTCTCAGTGGGAATATAAAGTAGATTGCAGCCTTGAATGAACTCCAAAGCAGCTCAATAGAAGATGTTCTTGGAAAACTCAGATACTAGTGCATATTGTGCATATCAGCATATAGATGTCATGCTGTACTGCCTGCACCCACAATGATATCTGTGGATGGATGTTCAAAGGAGCACGCCCTGTGCTCAAGAAGCTGGCCCAGCAGACCCGCACACAGTGCATGCAGTGCCTTGCTGCCTCATGGACCGGCACAGCCACTCCTGTTTGGGTTGCACTATCACCAGTGAGTCAGTCAAATTCATTTCCACACATGAGTAACTGTACACCTTAATTTGTGATAACATGAAGCCGCAGTAATTTATCTAGCCGTTGTAATTACTTTTTTTTTCTAATCCGATTTATCAAAATCCGTTTCTTTGTCTCTGCAATAATTTTGTATAGGGAGTGCATAGAAACAGATTCCCAAAACATGATGATTCGTTTTGATTAAACTGTTCCCGTGCCTGGCGTTGCTTGCAGTTGGAGAGCGTCAAGTTTTGTGGTGGAGTTGGTAAAAATAATCCTGCCCCTGTATGCGGCGCTTTGGCAGCGCTTTGCACGTGGTCTCACCCACACGGCATTCTGTGAAACGAGCTGTTAGCTGAGAGCAAATTCCTCTGCTTTTGCAGATTAGAAACCAGATCCAGCCGTCCCAAAATGGCACAGACTTCTCCTTGTCTTTAATGGGGAAGACACAAAGAGAGTTTATTGGGCTACGTATTCATGGGTATATATGCATATGGGTGTGTATTTCATGCATACATCAAACCAAGAACATTGCTCCAAGTAGGTGTTACATATCTCACAAAGCTCTTAAAGTATGCGATGCGGAGCAGTGTATGAGGATATACTTTACCTGCCAGGAAACAAATCTCTGTTACCAATTGCATGACGATCTGCAGAACATATATGGTTGACTGTATTGAAAAGAATTAGGGCGTCTTGCAAGCGATAACCTTTTTCTTTATTGTAAATATTGTAAATTAGATATTGCAAATATTTTTTCAGAGATTAAGGGTTTTTGTCTTCTCTGTAGTTCTCATTAGCTCAGCACATGTATTTCAATTATAGGCTTTCTTGTTTGTTTAGGTTGTTGGGTTTTTTTCTGAGAAGAGAAAGGGATTTTCTTTCCTGTTTTCCAGGACTAAAAGGAAGAAATACATATTGGGAAAAACAAAACAAAGCAGCAAAAGATATGCATCCGTAGCAGACTGAGTTAATAACTTTTCTGTAGCCAGTTCCAATTACTCTGTATAAAGGCAATATTTAATCTTTTTGTTAGTGTGTTACGTACGTTAAGATTAAATGGTATTTTTCTCTCTTCTGATCACGTGTAAGGAGTATAACCCTACTTGTTCTTGCTTTTGCTAAGAACTGGCCCTTGTTGGGTACGCAGTGCATCCTCTTGAAGCACTCGGTTCTGCTGGCCCAAGTCTGCTCAGTGACATGTTCTGCTGAATTTTAGTTTAGGGGAGCATCTGTACCCAGCTCATATTTAAGGGCTTCTAGATAGCAAAGAGCTCATAAAACACTGTCCTCAAGCTCTCCAGAATTACTTTCTTTAAAAAATAAAACAAAAGAAATAACCCTAAATGCTGATATTAATTCGCAGTGTAGTTTAGTACCCGATATTAAATGTTAAGTGCTAACAGTGAATCTAGGGAGACAGTGTCATATTTTGTAGTCTAAGTACTTTCAAGTAGCACAAGGTCTTTCAACATAATTAGCAGAGAATATTGAGCCCAGCCAGAAATATGGGATTCGTCATTAAATGCAGAGGCTTCTTTATCTCCGTGAGTCTAATCATGTGTGCAGAAGACTAATTGTTAATGGCATAGGCTTTATTGCTCCTAGCTTTCCTCTATTTTAAATTGAATGGTCTGCTTTGTGAGAAATAATTAGTTTTTATTGTTCTACCTGTATTGAGTTTTGTTGATAATCTTATGGTTTTACCAATTCAGATTCAGAGAGCAATTAGTGGCAGTGGAAGTGTATCCTTTAAAATCACAAAGTATTGTTATTTTTCCTTCTTTTTTCTTCACATTTTCTTTTCTTTTCTTGTGACAATAATAGATGCGGGATCTCTAAAGTTTAATGGGAAAATGTCCGTAATTAACAAATGAAAACCAGCTGGTTTTGCAGTATGTAGTTAAGGGTACAGTTTTTCTGGTGGCGCGTGCTTTAACAATTTGTGGGATGCTCCACCTGTGTCTCTGAAAACAGAAAATGTAAAGTCTCACAGTGTTCTGTGATTTACAAACTCACTGTTTGACCTTGCTTTTTGGTTGAGTGACTTACAGTCGTGGTTAAGGACTAATTAGCCTTCTGGTACTTGTTCACGTAGAAGAAAGATTTGCTTATCTGTCGTGAGGGTCATTTGCTGTGTTTTGAAGTGTCTGGAGCAACCCTTTGTGTTTTTTCAGGTTTAACAAGTCCGCCTGTTAGCATAAGCTGAAGTTTTGCAGGAAACCGAAGGACTGCATTCCAGTAACACGTATCAGATCTGTTGCTTGTAGCTGCAGAGGCAGGTCCTTGGCGCTCCTGGCATAAGTATCAAGTCTCACCTTGCTCATTCGTACATCTCAGTGTTTTTAGAGTGAGATTCTTGGCTTGATGCTCAGTAGGGAAAAATAAATATGACCGAGAAGTCACCGCGAGATGGATTTACAGGACGGATGATTTCCTGTCTTTTGTTCAGGTCTGCATTTCTTGCTTCCAAACGTATTTCCCATGGGTTGCTAAAGGTGTCTGCCATGCTGCAGTGTGTGCACTTGCCTCTCAGCAGGAGAGCTCCAACAGATCAGGAAAACAGTTGATATAAAACACTCTTCATTCTTGTACGAAAACAAATTCTTGGAGAATTTTTAATTGCTTACCCTACATTTGTAAGTCCAGATAATGATCTGATGATACCCTAATGTTCACCAATCCTTGAGTAACTTTTATTTAGGTGAAGTTTCATCCATAGACGGAACAGTACAAAGACATGTGGGAGAGAATTATGTAACAGGAAAGGGGAACGTTCACTTGCTAGATTTGATGGAAGATTTACCCTATTATTACCCATTATTTACCATATTATAATGACTGTACAGTATCTCAGATATTGACATCTATTTACTAATACTTTCATTAAGTTAGAACTTTCCCTGGAATACATGGATTAAAATACCACAGCAGTAACTGTTCAGAAAAGTATGGGGTTCAACCATCTGAAGTACAGACTATGAAATGCATATCAGTGTGTAGCAGTGGACTTTAAAATCCCTTTCTTAGCCCAAGTGGGCTCATGCTTGTTTTTCCAGTAAAGCCTCTGTCTTTCTAAAAGGCTGCTTTATCCATGTGACAGATTCATCTCAAATCCAAAGCTCCTTGGGATCCTCAAGAAAAGCAATGCTTTGCTTACTTCTCCTCAGCAGTCCTATCCAGCTAAAGCACAGTTGATATGATGACTTCCCACAATATAATGGCCGAATTAGGATTTCTGATGTTCATACAGTATTTTAGTAGATAGAGTATTCATTCAGGCTTGCAGGACTAAAACTCTGGGCTCACAGCCTCAGGGAGATCATATTCTTACCTTCCATTTCCCATTGGAATGCCTGAGGTATTCAGCAGGGAGGCACTGTCCGTTCTGGTTAAATCTCTGTCATTCTGCAAAGAAAAACCCCAAACCCTCAAGCTTCCTGGGCTGAACAGGCAGTCTGTCTGCAGCTCAGTCACTGATGCCGCCGCCTGGGTCAGCAGAGATCTAGGTTGAGTTCTTCACTCACGTATGGACGAAACAGCCACTAGGTAAGATCCCCCATGAGCAGTCCCCAGGAGAGGGAATGGCACACAAACCCCTCTTGCTTGCTTGCTGTAAACAGCTGCTTTACTCCAGCTTGCACACCTCTTTGGCTCCAGTTAACCTGAGCATTTGGGGTGGTTGTGGAGGGCAGAGAGTGCTTGTGGCTGAGAGCAGGTGGTTGGAGCATTACAGGACTGGGTAAAAGACATGAGATCGAATCCTACCATGCAAGGGTGATGTGGCACAATTGCCTCTTTTTCTCAGCAGCTGACAGAAGAGAACTGACTTGTATCGCTTCCTTCTGTTACACTTCTTTAAAACTCCAGTGCAAAACTCCAGTAGTAAAGGATCATCTGGGGACTGACTGTAGCAGTTAAAGAGGTAACTGCTACACTGCCTTTTTGTGTTGCTACCCTTTCTCTGCAAGCTATCACTGCCTCCAAGCAGTTGTTCTCATTGCCTGTTGATCTAGAGACAGCCAGGTTAGCCTGAACCAGCATTAAAGGTGCTTTAAGCTAATCTGTTTGACTTCTTGTTGAACCTGTCCTGAAACATTCGCACAGTCTGTTAATGGGAATGGCAGAAGATAACAGAGAAGGATCATAATGACACAGAGAGCACCTCCAGGTGCCTGCACCCATCAGCTCCCCAGATCTGAGGATGCCGTAATGTGAACTCCTGGTGGATATGGCAGCCTCAGGTGAGGCACCCGATCCTTACAGAGAAGTGGGTTTATGCCACTCTCATCTCCTCAGCATTCCCAATCTGCTTTTTACTGTGTTAGCTGTTGTGAATCCCTCCCTGAGTGCCTAATTTCCCCACGTGTGCTCCCAGAAGGTACTTCTTAGCGTGCCATGGGTTTAGAAGTCAAGTGCTAGAAATTAAGAAGTTCCATGGTCAGAGTGATGTGGTGAGGTCTGTTTGTGTGTTCGTGTCCTTGTGTTTTATTCTCTCATTTACTGCATTTATCAAGCATTCAGTACTTAGTAAAAACAACGAGGAAAACAAATAGGGCTGTTTTATCCCACCAATATGATAGAATAGTTAAATTAATGGCTAAATCTAATTAGGAAATGAAAAATTACAGCTTGTCTGCTGCCAATACTAAAGCCAATGAACTGTGAGATCAAGCTATGGTTACACTCCAGAATTATCTCACCATTGTTGAATCTTAAGGTGGCTTTGCTGCCTGCACTTGGAAATAAATAATCCTAGCAATTATGGTTTGTAATTTGTGAGTGGTTTGAAATGTAGTGGCTTTTACTATAATAAATGGATTATTGTATGTTGACAAAGTACAGGTTTAATTAACATTGACAGATAAGGCTCTAGCATTTAGAAGCTGTTTATATTAAAAATTACCTGATAAAAGGTTCTTTTTTAGCATTCCAAGTGCTCAGTTGTGCATTACCATCTTGATCTGCTACCATATGTATTCATCATTGCACGGATGTGGCTTGGAAGCACAGCGAGTGTTTCTGAGACATTAGACTGTCATAATAACTGATAGATCAATGGCTTGATTTACATATTTATTATTGAGAAACTGCTTGTTTTCATCAACATAACTTACATTTTACGCATCCTTTGTCTAAAGTTAATTTGAAAATATTAATTTTCCTGTGACAGCTCAGTGCTCTTCCTGTTTAATCACTTAATTTCCCTTCCACCTGAGAATGACATTCGGTGAAATGAATGAGAAATGATAACTTCAGGATGCCATTGTCCTTGCTGACTGGGGGCAAACAGACAGCCCGGGAGAGGTCGGGGTAGCTGTACAAAATATATCAATCACAGAAACAAAACTGAATTACTTTGTATTCTTTCTCTTTACGTGAAAACTTTAAATAAATGTATTCTTTAGTTTATTAGTTGTCTTAGTAAAAAAAATGTATTTCATGAAAAAAAACCATCCAAAATGCAAAGAGTTGTGCCATCTGTCAGCACTAGAACTGTCATTCACTCTGCATATTTTGTTTTCAGCATCATATTCAGCATCATCTGGATCACTGTGTCTTAATCCTTCAATGACATGAAGCTGCAGAAAGGCACTATTGATGGATTGCAGGGAAAACAGTCACCTAAGTATTTTCATGAGTGAAAAAAAGTGTTGGCATTTCTCTCTCTTTGTTAATTCCTCATTTATTCATTAATTTCATCCACCTCTGCAGTTCAAGCCATTCAAGATGCAGAAAGTAATACAAATAGGTAGACAGGCGGGAAACTGATGGCAGTGAGTGGCTCATAGCTTTCCATATAGTTGCTCTGTCTGTGATAGAAATGAACAGTAATATATTGAAGAGAGAGTAATATATTGAAGAGTGTAAGAGTGCATCAAGAACCAGAGTGCAGGGAAAGCAGTCCTGGAGCTGTTGGTGGTTTAGTAAAACACCAGCAGTGTACTTAACATGTAGGTAATATCCCTTTAAGAAATTACAAAAGATTTGCTAAGTCTTCTTGTATTTCCATCACAGTTTGTACCTTTACAGATTCTCCCCTTCGGGGCTGTTTCTGAAGGTATTTTGATGGTACTCTTGCTTGGGAACAGTGCTCCTCTCTGCCCACTGCACCCCTCATCAGCATTGAAGCTCAGCCTGATACCTTAGGGTATCTCCATCCAGATCTCTGTCCTCCTGGGTGAGCAGCATTACTGCTGCTGGTGGGGGTTTCACTGATGGGAACAGAACACCTATTTTATTTAGTAAAGGCATTTTAAGAATGGATATGAGATTTTGTTTTGTTCTGTTTTCATATGCCATCAGTTTAGCACATCCATCAGCTGCACGCTGATAGGGACAGCGGACATGATTGTAGCCTCCAGCCTGTTACTAACTTTAGTTTGGTGAAGGTTCAACCTAGTTCACTTATTTGGCTCGCCTCTGCTGCATGACTAAAGATCTAAGGGAAAAATGCTCGGAGTTCCAGCATCTGTTAATTTCAGCTATTTAAAGTACAAATGAATCAGAGGAAGGATTTTTAAACTGTTTTCTTGGAAGATTTCCTCTTATTGCTTGTGTCTACATAGAAGATGATTTAAATTCTTTTAAAATTCCAAGTTATGAAGCAGCCACTCTAAAATATTTTTCATCCATTATCAAGTCAATAATTATCATAATTCCTGTGATACAGTCATGTGCTCCACTGGTGGTGACGTTCAGTGGTGAGCTTGGCAGTGCCTGTGAGGGATCGTTCTTCCTGCCAGACAAAATCCTGCATGGAATCCCTGTGTGCCATGGGTGCTGAAGTCCCCATGAAAATGCATTACCTCCATAGTTTGGAGGCAGCACGGGAAATCGAGTTGAAGCAGCCTGAGTGGTGTTATAAGACGTAAAATCAGAGATGTTCCTTATTCTTATTACATGCTTGAAAATATTACCTTCATCTACTCCCTAAGAGTTTCTTACAATTTTCCCTTGGTTTGAAAAAACAATGTATTTTAGTACAGATAGATGAAAAACAGCCTGGTAATCGGGATAGCTACAGAGATTTTCAATTACCAATCTACAAGTTCCCTGGCTTTTCATCTATATCTTTCCTCTGAAGATATGGTGATGGTTATATTATAAGATGAGGTAGATGCATCTTCTGTTTTGGCTTCTCTTCATGTTCTCAGGAATTTGTTGTTCCTTTGGGTGCTTTTGCTGTTGGCTCCCTGCTATCTTTTTTTCCAGTTGTTCTCCATACTGTGAGAACAATAATACGTGCCACAATTGCATTCCCCTTATCCCCAGGGCTAACCACTGCCTTTCACTAAGTATGTATGTGATGTGAACGCTTCCTTTTGTTTTGGATATGAATTCATATATATGAATCCGACACACATGCTCACAAATATACAAATACATTGTGGTACATAAAACTGTAACGTTGCACTATGACATTATATAGGAACACAAACACACGACAACACCCTCCCCTATACATAAATAGGAGTTGAAAAAAACAAAAAAATTGCAACAAGCATACTTTCAAAATTAATGCTATTGATCTGCATGTTTTTGGTGAATAGTTTGGAGCAGAAGTTCCACACTCAGCCAAAGAAACAGAGGACGAAATCTGGAGGATAAAATAAATTTCAAATTTACAGTGTTGCCAAAGCAATGTGGCCAATACAAAACTGAAAATATTTGGGGCTAAATTCAGGGGTTGTGGGAATGAAACCTTGCTGCAGCCCAGTCTTGCCACAATTTATTAATGCACTTCGGAGGATGCTTTTCAATTAGCTAAATATCACAGCTGCATCTCGCGCATCAGGCAGTCGGTGTTAGCTCAGCCGCCATGCTGAGAGGCCAGAGGGCTCTTCTGCAGAAGGGAGAGGAAACCAACACGAGGCTTTAAGGCGAGACAGTTGATTGCCCTTTTTATTTGCTACCATCCTTCCTTCTTTCTGGACATGCAAATAACACCAATTTACATTAAAAATGCATGCAGATGATTCTGACTTCTGTTTATGCCACCATTAAATGTGACCCTTTGTGATTTACAGTTGCAGTTTTATTCTGGAATTAATGTGGCTGCTTGCAATTATTTATCTTTTTAATTAAAAAAAAAAAAAACCAACTAGGCAAGACAGGCTTTCTGCATTTCTGTCTTGCTGTACAAATGTTTCTACATGGGTTTTGAAGTAAACATCTCACTATGGTGAGTGGGACTGGAAGACAGCGCAGTGCATGTAATTGCACAGTTTGTTATGCTGTTGGAAGACAGGAAGAGGGCAAGGCCTCGGGAAAAAAATTACAGCTTTCTACCTGCAGAAGAAGAAATGTGTAGAAACACCAAGCTACAGGATATAGTTCTTGTTCTGTAGGATTACTGTTAGCCTCGCTTTACTTCTTTTGTAGATACACAGTACCTATTTTTATTTTACTGTAGTTACAGCGTGCAGTTATGATTTTCTTTAAAAAGCTGTGGGGTGTGAAATAGAAATATATATATATTTTACATTAAAGAGTTCAGAATTGCTTTTTCTGAGGAATGTCAGGGATGCCAGAGGACGTCAATGTCAGCAAAGCTGCTATGCTAAGAATTTACTTTTCATTCATTTTCTCTGCCTCTGTGTTTGAAATCTTGATAAAGGTTGAAAGTTTAGAGATGACTGATGTAATTATGAATGCAGTGTCTGTCTGGTTAATTGGCAGCACTTTGAATAAAGGTACCATTTATAAATTATTCATAAATATGTATTTCGTGATTAATAGGTGGAGTCTGTTTCTTCAGCTCACTGAAAAGCATATTCAAATTGTTTTAGTAAATTCCTAACAGATGCTGCTCTAACAAATTGTTATAAAACACATTATAATGTGTAGATATAACCAAAGCAATATACATTATTTCACTGTTATTCGGTGTCATTGTTTTCTTATATCATTTCTCACATCAGTGTCACGCTGAATAAAGTAGGTTTTTTTCCTTTTCTTATGAATAGTATGGGGAATGAAACCATATTCCTTTTGTGAAATGCCAGCTCCATTAAAATCAGCAGTGAAACTTCCATTATCATCACTGTGTTCAACAGCAAGATTCAAATGTCACTGTTGTCCATTGGAATGAGAGCCTCAATCCCCTCTCTTATTGTTCCTCCATCAACGGGGCTGATGGTGGACAAGATTTTCTGCTATTGTCTATCTCCATCCTCTGTCTTACAGTCACTCAGGTTGCTGTTTTCTCTTGAGGGGTTCCAATCCCACAGAGGCATGCGCTGTACTTCTGCAGTATCCCACTGAGTTATTCAGAGGGTAGATGAGCACAACCCATGGATAAGAGCAAGACTGAGGTCTTGGTTTGGAAAGCATCACTGCTGTGGCTCAAATCTGTCTGAATGCACTGAGAATCCACAAGCCAGTGTTCGTTAACTGGAATTATTTTCATGGGAATCTTCAGTTATCAAGTGTACTGAATAACCTGCTACTCTCTGAGCGTATGACAGTGTTGTAGTTCAGTTACTCCATGTCCATAGGATGGTCTATTGTATTTGATTTTCCAGAGGGTTCCACAGGTTATTGACATATTTATAGAATTTAGGAAAGCTGATGGTCAGTATTCACAGAAGTGACTTAAACTCAGTGGTCAGGACATTATAAAATGTGATGCAAAATTCCAGCTGCCTGCAGAAAAATGAATGCGGAGTTGGTGGGTAGAAGATTACAACACACCTTCAGACCAAAAGCATGGGCTCTTGATGTGGGCTGGGGATGGCTGCTCTTCTGAGGATGCAGGATCACTAACGTATAGCCCTGCTGCTGGCACTGCTGTGTTTGCTGTGAACAAAGTCACGTTCTCAGCTTTCAATAAAAAAGGATGTTTACCCAAGAACACTCTTCCAGAACAGCCTATGTGAGAAGTACCGTACGCTGATATTTTCCCAGAATTTCTCTTCCTAGAATTCAGAGGCATTGCAGGCTTGCTAAACCTGTCATTAGAAGCAAACTCCTTGAGTTACAAACACCTACCAGAAGGCAGCTCAAGCCGGAGCAACAAGTGTAAAATTTGCAAAAATGTTTCCATAACCACTGCTAAGAAATACTTCTTACAACACAACCATCAAAATTCATGGGCTCTCTCTTGCTCTCTCTGTCTATCTCAGACTGCCTCATATTTCATCCAGTGCAACCAAATGTCCTCAGGGAAACTGTGAGTGAAAATAAACAACCCCTGTGCATTAAAATGAATTCGCCCAGCCAATTGCTGAAAAAGAAGAAAACAATCCCAGCGATATTTCTCCCAGGACAGCCACTCCATTTCCATCCTCCCTTACAGATCCGTAGGGAAGATGTACAAAATACCTTCAAGCGCCTGTGTTAGGAGAATAATTCACATCTATTGGATATTAAAACAAGGAAATCAACTGTGCTTTTATTATGAGTTATAATTTTGTTTTCCACTAATTTCTTGTATTCCAGAGGCAACAATTTCCTGTCTGTTTTGTTGTCCCATTGACAGAAGTCTGGATCATCTCGATTGAGGCCCTTCTGTGCATACCCGACATCTCTTCTCCTGAATTCCTTAAGTGATTTAGTTGAATATGAACAATTTTTCTCAGCCATGTTTAGTTTGAAAGGAACTTCTCCTATACCAAAACTAAAGATTTTATCTGTCTTTTCTTTTTCTCCTAACCATATTCACTGTTGTAATAAAACTTTCCTTGCAGGCCTTTTTTCACTTCTGTCCTCACAGGGTCCCAACAACAGCAGCAATAATGTTACGTCCAGGGAAAGAGAATAGTGACCCCTTTTCACTTTTATGGCACGCTGCATATATGTGTATATATATACATAGTGCGGAGTCCCAGTGCAAACACAGACATTTCTCTGAGTCTAGATCTCACGTCTGAAAAGTGCTGGTTTTGTTTTTGTGAGCGCCTTGATATGGCGTATGGTCAAATGCAAGTCATTTTCAACTGTTACTTAAAAACCTTTATTTGGTTTACAAACAGGAAAAGAGTGCCCAACAAATGGCTGAAGCTGTATGTTTGGGTAGTATAGCAGTGCTCTTCTCCAAGTGCTGCAGCTGCTATCTAAAAACCTCAGGGTATCTGTGCTATGACTCAGCATCTGTATTTCAGAATATTTAATTTCCAGCCTCCATGAGGTTTTATTTTTCAATGATTTCCAGTGCTCTGTTTACAAGTAAAAAAAGATATATTTTTTTCCACCTAAAGCTAATATGGGATTTGAAGCAAACTGTATTCTCTTCTTCTCTTACATCATCACCAGAAGTAAACCTTTTAATGTCTAAACATCACTGTGACTTCCATCTGCACATCACTGTTATCTTCTGCCTGTGCTGTCAGGTGCTCATCGATGCAGGTGTAGCTGCTTAAGAGTTAGTGCACACATACACTGATTTGCACACAGCAGCCTGGTTTGCACCCACCTGTTGCCAGCAGCATTAAGCGGTGCTGGGAGCAGAGTATCATGTGACTCTCTAGAGCTTGGCTGGTTAGCGGATGGATGAGAGCACCCTGCTTCTGGACAGGCTGGTGCGTGTGTGGAGGGTGTGGGAAGCACTGGGCAGAGTGGGTTGGAATAATGTGTAATGGGAATAGGGATTGTGTTGAAAAGAGAGAGGGAGAAGGAGAAATTCATGTTCATGCTCATAAGTGTTTAGGGATGCCTGTGCTGTAGTACTCTAAAATACAAGAACAGTAGGAGGCCCTGAGCTCTTTATTGCTTCTGAGCCCATCTGTGCAAAATGGGACTCCACCTCCACTTTATTTAATGCTGCCCAGACTGCATCTGCTGAAAATACTCAGCTTTGTCTAATCAGAGAATAGAAAAATTATTGTGGTAATAGAGAAGACTAAGAATTTCACTGCTGATGGGTGCAAAGGTTTTCTGAGAGCTTCACAATCAGGGCACAAGAGTAATTAAATTTGGGTTATTTGTTAATCATCCATTTTAATTAGGAACTTTTGCTTGTTCTGTCCTCTGCCTGGCTGCAACTCCCAAATGAATAATTGCCACATGTCTTTAGAAGGATATCATAGCAACCAAAACACGGTGAAGGCAATAAATGAGAGAGTCTACAGTCCAGCAGTTTATTTTAACAAACATTCATCAGTGAAACTGCAGTTTGATCGCAGAGCCTGAATTCATTTCTTGTATTTGAATTTCCCTCCAGCTACTATTGAAACTCTTTATTAAGCGACTCCTGATGAGTAGATGACTTTAACCTCTTTTCAGTTCCAACTCTTCACTGCATTATTGTAGACTGTAGATTAAACAAGGCCTACCCTGGCAGGAGTAAATTTAAGCAGTGTAATTTTATTTTGTGATGTCACGGTAGTGCTTATAGTTACCAGGTATCCCATGCATTAGCTGAGTTTGATATAATCTAATCTGAAGTGTTAATTTTTCCCTCGTACGGAGCCATAAATGATTTCTAGAAAACTGTGAAGTATCCCTGGCAACAAAGAAGTAATGGAAGTCTTTTTCCAGCAGTGAAAGGCACAATTTTTTAATCGCCACTATTTTCTTACCTGCCTCCTTTCTCAAAGGAATTGTATCTTTTGATTCATATGCTTCATGGAGCTACAAGCTTGTGGAAATAGTCAGCTAGGTCTGTATTATTTGTGTTAGTTGATCAAACTTCAGAGTAACCTGCCACTTCGAGGCGGTTCTTCTAATTCTTTCACCAGACCAACTGCCAGCAAGATATTTTTTATCCCAGTACAAGGTGACTGATAAAAGTGCTCTCTATGTGGAACTGATAAGAAATGAATAATCTCCCAGACAAAATATATGGTCTTCGCAAGAGACAGGATAATCACTTCTGTGAAGCAGTAATACTGGGGAATGCAATCGATTGAGAACAAACTTGTGAACCAGCAGTAAGTAGTGTAAGGGCTCTTCTACCCTGAACCTACAGGAAGCTGTTAAGAGATGAAGAACAGCGTTAGAAAAATACAGGTCTTGACTAGTCTCTTTAGGAGTGTTTCTCAGAAATGTATCTTGCATGCAGCTTTGGAGAATTACTCACAAATTATGTTCAGAGTGAAGAAAAGGGTTAGTTGCCAAGTAGGTGTCAAGTATGTTCAGTGGAACTCTTTAAGCTGTGTTCCAAGTATTGTAACGGATCTCCTGTGTTTATGTGTAAGAACACTGTAAAAGCATGACACCAGAGCCCAGGTGGGGACAAGTGTGGAATTGGACCTGAGCAGTGAGGGAGAAGCTTTAGGGAACCTGTCACCACTCTGCTAAGGAAGAACGCTCGTAGTATTAACTTTGTTGGAGTAACCAGGTCGAGCTGGGGTGTAGCGGTTGCTGGTTGTCCTCTGAATGCTGTGGTGCTCCACCACTGGAACACCAGGGCTAGGTGGTACTGTTCTCCAAGGTACCAAAACCAATGCTTAGGAAAGCTTTCTTTTGAGGAGGACTTTAGGAGGAAGAAAGAGAATGTAGAGATTTCTGCTGTAGTTGGTGTGAGGTGTTTTGTTTCATCACTTCCTGGTTTGCAAAGAAATGCACCAAGGAAATGTCACAGGATCCTCTCCAGCCAGGTTTGTTGTTCCTTCCCACTCCTACCTGCCTCCATCTCATCTTTATTTGGAAAGCTGCATGTTGTTGTTCTTCCACCTTTTGCCTCTCCAGTCAAAAACTCTTGTTTCTTGTACCCTTAAACAGATAGGCTTTTATTCTCTTCATTGCCTATTGGTGTTTAGTTCTGCCCTTATTCTCCTCATTTCTTCCTTACCTGTGATTTTGCCAGCCTTATTTTTGTACCATTCTCTCTTCTTGCCCTTAGTTGGTACAACTACCATCTGACTTCTCTTTTGTGTGATGTGACTTTTTTCCTCAATTCTGATGTTCTGCAGTGTGTGAAATGCACTGAACTGTGGAGTTGCCAAGAAGCATCACACAATGAGAAGAGATAAAAGTATTGAACTATGAGAGTGTACTTACGCTCTGTGTGCTGCCACACAGACAGGACAGGCTCCCTGCAGCACACCTGCATTTATGCTGCACAAATTGTAAGACTAATTATGACATACACTGCTCATTCACTTTTGCTTCCTTGGGCTTACGATCTAATTCCACCGGGGAGAAATGCCCTTTCTGTGAATAACCTCGTGCTACATGCGTAGCTTTTTCCTTTCTGAACATCTTTATCGTCTGTTGGGCAGCTCCAGAAAAGCAAAGTAGAGAACCTGAACAACATAACACACCAGCTTTGTGAGCAAATCCAATAACACAAAAGCTTCTAATAGTTCTTGTATTTTAAAACTTGGCTTTAGTCAAATACACATCTTAGCAATAATACATTTGTAGATATTTATCCTCATCAGAGATGGCCTCTGTTTGAGTACCATTTACATAAATACATCCAAAATGGTGTTTTAGATTTTATACAGGCTCTGTCCATCCCCATTACACTGCTGGGATTACACTTTGCTGCTTGCTTTCTGGTCAGTTTAGAAGCAGCACTATGCTGCAGTCAAAGCATTGGCGTTATTCTAAAAATGTCAGTAGCTTCTATTTACTGCAGAACTGGCAGGGTGTTCTGCACTCAACGCTTTTTTTGCGATTAAAAGGAAAACAGTAGTACTACATATGTAGGTATGAACTCCAGAAACAACAGTAATCATTTCAGCTGGCTAAAGTGTCTGAAGAAGCTAAAACTTGACTATGGTGTTCTGAAATAACAACATGCAAGGAGCTCCCTACAAGTTTTTCTTTGGACGTAGATACCCTGGGTCCATATCTAGTCTTTAAACTGTTCTAGCTGGGAACATAAGCTGGGTAGGTGTTAAGGAAAAAAACCACCACAACAGATTGTATTACAAAGGAAGACATAATGCTGTTTGAATGCATCAATAATTCCCTTTTTCGTCTGTTTTTACAGAAGAGCTGAAAAGGATGCAAATCTATTCTACAATTTAGACTTGAACTGTTTATGACAGATGTATATTAGTATAAAATTCTTTCCTTAATGCACACATGGGTGAAGCAGATTGTACAGAAATAACTGGGCTAATTAAAATTGAGTGAATGTTTTAATTTCTTTTAAATACAACAGCGTATTTTCTACCTGCGTCAGCTCTATGCCTTATTCTTTTTGAGATATTGGAAAGAAAGTACAATAGCTGACTGCATTACATCAAGAGAACTAATTTTTTTTCCCAGCCCTTTAATATATTTTTCTGTGTTAAAATGCATCCTGTTCCATCAAAATGGTCTTGCCCTAACTCTTGCCTTGTGTCTTTCTACATAGAAATTCAGTTTTTTATATGCACATGCATGAAAATAATTTGAGGGTAATGACAACCTTGAGATACAATTTTAATTTCTAATGCTTAGCCATGAACAATTGGGTTTGAATAATGAACCATTACCTGTCAATGTCAGACTTCTATGCAGAACATAGATTCTTTGCTTGCTTTGTGTTCTTCCTTGGGATCAAGTGGACTAGGCATTCAGTCTTGCAAAGTGCAAGCTTCACTTTCACAAACTGCAGTACAAATGAAAACAAATTCTCCTCTTAGTGTCTTTTTTGTCTTGCTACTCTTAGCATCTAGTACTGAATTAATATCATGCTCACAACATCTATTGATTTCAAGGAATAATGTATCAGATATCCAGTTATATGTGCTATCATCTGTCTTCTTATGAAGTGATTCTATTTGCTCATCTTTCCAATTTGTTCAGTGTCTTTATTTGCATTAATATTGCCCCTGCAGCTTGCCATATTTTGTCTTACTCTATAATAGCATTATAATTCATAGTTTCTTCAATATTTATTGCTAATAATAATTACCTGGGTCCTGTTCTGCACGTGGGAGGTTTCCAGCTCTTGTTAGTGACTTTTCAAAGGTTGTGAATCATATTGTTAGTGTTTAATAAATATGGGCAAAATGGAATTATATTATCATGAACTTCCTTCTCACGAAAAACAAGATCTTTTGAGTAACTACTGTAGCAGGGATGTAAATTCAGTTTAAAGAGTTTGTTCAGCTTGCTTGGGTTGAATGCTTGCCTGTTAGATAACAAAGTTCGACATTTTCTTCTCCAGAGCTGTGATTTCCTTTGTATTACTCCTCTTCTTCCTCCTTCTCTTTCCTTACTTCTTACTGTTCTCTTCCCTTCCAAAAGATACTGTAAGCTTTCCTGCTGCGTTGATGTTCATGTCAGAATACCCCGGCTTGTTTCTAACTCTCCATCAAATTTAGCAATACTTGACTTTTCTTTGATCACTGTACTGGTTTACATGTTATGCCCAGGGCTTCAGGGAAGGGATAGAGTATTGAAGAAAGTTGTGGGGGTTTTTTTGTGTTTTTTTTGTGGGGTCCTTTGAGCTTACACACGGAGAACAGATACTTATTGACCTTCAATGAAGTTTCATAGTCTTTAGTTTAGTTTTACGTGGCTTTCTTCAGACTTTCAGCACCACTGTTCATAGAACAGTTTTCTATTAAGAACCAAGATGTATCTTGCTGATCCTCAAGAAATGGAAGACAAACCAAACCAAAATATATTCTATCACTGTCGAAAAACTGAATAGAAATTCTACTCCAAGTTGCCATCACAGCTCAGTATTTCTGTTCAGATGAGAGAGTTTTGTATACTGAACATCCACCTGAAATGTTTCAGTATGAATACTACCACATAATACTAGTGCATGGATGAAAAAGCAGAAAAAAGAAGTGTCAGTGAAGGCTTAAATCATGCAGAAAACCTTGTCTGCACAAACAGGGACTGCTCCTTTAGGGGCTGGGGATTGGGACTTTGGAGGGAACTAAACTCCAAATCATAGGGTTTTGGATGTTTTATATGCCTTTTATGAACTTCATTTCCATTTTAATACTGATGCTACACATATATGAAAAATTACCCACTCCCAACTCCTCTATGGAACAGTTACCATCTCTAGGAACGTTTTCACAAAGAAACCTTATGAAAGATTTTTCACATTTTCTATTCTATTCAATGCATCAAGTCTCAGAAGATATTAAATATGTGTCTGTGGGAGAATGCCATGTTCCCTTCATAATTTTACCAGTCTTATTACTTGTTAGCCTTCTTAAAGCAATAACAATATCAAAGCTCTTTTGCTTGTTCTATGTTCTGTTATGTGGTGCTTTTCCACATCCTTTGCTAGTTAAATAAAAAACCTCGAGAGTCTTGAAAAAGTGCTGCTGTTACAGCACAAACCTGACAAGGAAAGATTAAATTAGGGATTATACCTGGTCCTTTGGTTCAAGAAGTTACTGAAAAGAAAAATGCATAATGATGCCATTTTTTTCCCTGCTGTTAATTCATTATTTAGTGCAGGTTTGTAGAAATGTGTTTTTACAAATGAAAGAAAATGAGTAAGAATTTAAATTCACCGTTTTATATTAATAATCCCTATTTTTCAGTTAATCCTTACTAAATTAACTATAGCAACACTCAAGGAGTTCTTGAGAATCTGAAAAGCTACAGGCAACTAGCTGTCAATCTTGTTTCTCTACCGTCCTCAACAGTGTATCCACGGAACCAAAAATACAGGACTTATTTTTCCTTTATTGCTATTTTTGATCCACTTCTAGTGGACATGGCAGAAGTATATGGACTTCCACATGCTAGAGCTTAGGCACTCAGTTCTCTCTGTGGATTTTATGCATTTATCTGTATTTGGGAGACAGACTAGAAGGTATTAAGCTGTGAGATGAATAATCTGCTTAAATGATAAAGTACTGGTAAGCGGTATTGAAAGCAATGAATGTGTTTCTTTGATGGTCATTTTCTACATGTCCTGAATAATATTGCTAAGGACTGCAGTCTGGCATTCCAGGCACAGAAGAATTTTCTTGTTTTGTAGGCAATTTTGTCTCATATGACGTGACAACACTTGTGTTCAACTGAATGATTATTTCATGCTGACAGCTTAGCTAACTATGAAAGAAGGTAGTATTGACTGTAGCTTAGGTCATTATTTTAGGTTCCTGTGGGAGTTCCTGCCTGAGGTTTACTTTTAATTTTTAAAGCTTAATTTATGGTAAAAATATTCATCCTAAAATAGCTCTTACACAAAGACTTACTAATGGTAGTGAAAAAATTTGGGNACATATTGGAAGAATTACTGTCCTGGCAAAGTACTCCATTTATAGAAACTTCAGAGAAAAAAAAAATGTAGTGGTAAATTAAAAGAAAAACATTAAATTTCCCATTCTTTCTGGATAAAGGAGATGGGTCGAGATGTAACAGCAAATTAGGGGCTATATTCTCTGCTGAGACATTATTACAGTTCCATGTAGCCTAACTGAGCTTCACTGGATTCAGCTGAAAGTCTGGTCATACTTATTTTTTTCCCAGTCTGTTGTAAACTAGGTAAAAATCCACTGAGGTCACCTGTGTTACAAGTGATAACTGATAATGATCTAGCAGTACATATGTAAGTGGTAGTGAAGTTACAGGTGGTCCAGAGCACAGCAATGACCTGCATGGGTATTATTCTTTAAAGAACTGGATGCATTAGACATTAATAAAAACTCAACTAACTAGAAAGTTTCTTTCCAGTTTGTTGGATAAAAATGTACAACTTTAAAACTTATCTAGAACACCAAATATATAGACTTCTATGTGGTTTCTAGACCTTGTAAAAGTATTAAATACTAAACAGTAGCACTGCTACAAGGGATGTTAACAAGCATAGCATGTTCTTTGTTCCTCAGACCTCCTTTGCCACATTTTTATATGACTAAGTTTGCAATTGTGTGCCCTTAAGTATGTTTCAATGATTTGAACAGTGATGAAGGTGCTATTGTAAGGAATATGTGGGAGTATTCATCCACAGGAACATTTAAAAATACATATAAACACACCATCTGGTGCAATGAGGTGTATTTCAAAGGCAAAATATTTGCTCTTTAAAGAGTTGAGGATAAATTTCTTCCTTGGAAAAGACAGTTCAGCAGTTTTTAGAAATAAATTCTTCATTTGGAGAAGGGAAAGGAACCCAGTTGGGATATAGATATTTTATAGTTCATTTTTGGAGCCTTTTTAATTAATAAGCAAATCTCTTAAATCATTCTTACCTATTCAAGAACTTGAAGGATAACATGATTAATTTCATATGAATGTAAAAACATTTGGCTGTGCCTTCTTGATATTTGTTCGTACAACTACGAACTATGCTAACTTAGAAAAGCTGAGTGGATTACGGTTATGCCCTTTTTAGAGCTTTCTAATGTGGAAGGCTCCAGTCAGGATAGTGTCCATTCATTGTTTCTGCGTATACTACCCATGTATTTTTATTCCAGATTGCTAGACAATTTGGATTCCCATATGCAAGTGTTTTTCTTATTCAGAATTCTGCAAAACATTGTGTATTAAGCTATATGACAACATTTTTCCTAAATTGCTGGTAAGAGTGAAGTGAAAAATTTTCTGGAATAATTAAGAATTCTAACTATTTACTTCCATAGATGTATCTTTTTAGGAAATGTGCTGTTGGTTACATAGCAAATGCATGCAGTCCGGCTGTGATCGTCTGCACTTTCTCTAAAGATGTTTTAGGAATGGCAGCATAAGATAACTAGCATATGTCCTCCAGATTGATGTCACCTTGGATAATGTATTTTTCTTCTCTTTATCATACATGTTAAATTCTGCTCTTTGATCTAATGTGGTGCTCTGCAGCAAACATTAATGATTGCTGCTGTCAGACAGGACTTTAATCCATTCCAGAGCCTGGATGTCTGATGTGTGAATAATTTGATGCAATAGCACTTTCTCTCCCCAGCCCTTGCTAGGCATGCTGCTCTTCTTGAATGCGTGTATGTAGAGATTTTCAGCACTCCAGTCATATGAATCCTCCCACCTGATTTTGATTAATCTGAATTTTGTTTAATATCTCCTCATACAGAAACTTCTAAATATTTTTCTTATTTTCTGGCACTGTGCTGAAGACAACTGATCACTTTGTATTTACATCCCTGATAAATGGATTCATTTTAGAGTGATACCCACGGCGTGAGGTCTGCATTTGACTATCAGTATCTCATTTAGCCTCTCAATGTCCTTGTGATCTGTGGAATGACTGTTACTCTCCAAACTAGTACAACTAGTCGGTCATCTGGGGGATTCTGTCCTCCTTCTGGGAGATGGGTTTTCTGCAGATAAAACATTTCCGGTTGCTATATGGGGTTTTAAAACTTTTCACAATGCTCCCTGTTGCTCACTGCCAATGGCACCGTGCAGGGACTCAGTGTGGCTGGAGCCCTTCTGCCCCCCCAGGCCACAAAATGGCGGCTGCAGCCTTGTCTGTGCTGGATGTGGGTTGTGCTGGTGGCAGGGCTGTCCTTGACCCCTCTCCTCCTCACAGAACTCCTGATTCTCATTCCCCCAGCAATTTTTGATTGCCTAACACAGCATGACAGCTTTGTGCAGGATACAGTTAAATGATGTAAACACCTATTCCAATTTTTTCCTGCTTAAAGTATATTTTCTCAATACAGCTTATTTCAGAAGCGTCCTGAGTGTTTACAGAGCTCTCTACATCTCTTGAACAGGCTGAGGAATGCTACCAAAAAAAAAAAAAACAAAAAACCAAACCCAACCCAAAAAGCATCAAATCTATGCAAAAGTTCTGCATGTTCTATCTAGAACAGAACTGTTTGGTTCAGCTGGGTGCAGAGTTGGTCCCATACATCATTATCCATCGAACTATAATGTCTCCTCCACTCTTCATCATAAATCTGTTGATTATATATCTTTGAAAAGGAATTACTGCTTCAGCCAGACATTAATCTCTCATCAGGTTTTATTATCTCCCTTATTTACACTGCTACTTGGATTATAAAGAGCCGTTAAATAGTGTGAATTAGCAGTTTGTCAAATTTAAGTCTTCACGGCCCAATAATTTTCAGGGTGAGCAGACTTCTGCTCAGACTTTCCTAAGCAAGACATTTTGTTTTAATTACTACTTGTAAACAACAGCGGGGGGGAGGGGGGGGCGATAAAAATAAACAGAGCCCGACCCTCATGCGCCGGGCTTTTGTTAGGGCGGGATTCTTCCGGCCAAGTGACAGCGGCCTGGCAGCGGGGCGGGGGGACCGCTCATTGCTTCCCGCCTCACGTCGGCGGCGGCCGCGGCGCTGCTGCGGGCCCTGCTTGGTTGCCATGGTGACGGCGGCCCTGTCAGCCGCAGATACCGCTGGCGCTGCTGCTTTTGGAGGCCGTGCCTCAGTGCGGCAGAGAGATGAGAAATATATATATTTAATATGGATTTATAGGCGGAGATGTGTAACAGAATGTTAGTCGTCATGTGAGGCACCTGTGGGAGGGGAAAAATGAAAAGACTCTGCTGCTCTAACGTGATGCTGTGAGTGCCACCCCAGGTGTGTCATCCATAGGCATGCAGCCTGCGCTGAGCAGAAAAGATGGCCTGTGTGGTGGTTTTTTTTCGGGTTTTTTTTTTTTCCATATCTATATTTCTCCTGTAAAATGGAAACAGAGGAAAGAAACAATTGCTTCAAGTCAGTTGAATCACACTGGTGCATAGGTCCATCTCTCCTCCAGCAAATCTCCACACACAAATCATCTCAGATGTTATCCAGACATCACTAAGATTGGATTAATATATCAATGATATTTTACTGAGCTGTCTGCGCGTGCTGCAAAGTATGCAGGTTAATACTCTTTCAGGGTTGGTGCATTCCATGGCACTTTCCTTCCTCACTGATAATAGTGGTTTTGTTCACAAAACAAAGCTACTTTTGAGATGGCTTTCAGCCCTCAGGAGAACAAATTAACTGTTCAAACAAATGCCTTTTCCCTTCAGTTGCTAAATTGAAATTCTTGTCTGGTGATTGGAAAGAACCTTTTCACCACTGGTAGTTGTAGGGCTTGTTAAACGCTGAAAGGAGATAACAATTTCATGACTTCTACCTAAACTCAAGCCACCTGCGTGTCTGGGAGCCCTTGAAGGAACATTTACCTGAGCATTATGGCTACAGAGATGAGACAAGCTCCTGTCAGGCTTTTGGCTGTGCTTCATCTCTGTACAGAGGTCTTGCTGTGAAGATGTGCCTTGCTTCTCTTTGATGGCTTTGTCCAACTATTCCTATTTTTGCCCCGGCTGCTCCCTGTGGTGGGGCTCAGCATTGGCTGTGGTAGGTGTCAGCTGGAGCAGTGCTTGGCTCCTGTTTTACAGTCACGTAAAATACTTTCTGGTTAAAACCTTATGTTGTGCTTAATGCTAGTCTCTGTCAACTCATCTTTGAAGTGCCACCAGTGCTGGATTTAGCAATTTAATAAAGACATGGAACTAGTGATTATTTTTTGATTGAAAAGAACGACATGCCACTACTTATTTCTGTGAATGAGGGAAAAGAGCTTCCTTTTCTGGTTTTAGTTTTCTCAGTGAGTTCTGAAACAGATTTGCAGATTTGAAAATTGAACTCCTGGCTTCAGAGGTTATCATACTTATCTACTCGTACAAAACCAGACCCTGTTTCCTTTAGCATATGCAGACTATATATGTATTATAGAAGTATATATAGTATTACAGAGTTTTGGTGCAGACTGACTCCAGAAGCAGAATGGAGCTGGTATGTGAGACCCGGGAGCAGGTTTCCTCCCTTAGCAAATTGTCCTGGACCTTTCAACTGTAGGTTGTGCTGGTGATCTCCAGCGGTTAGAAGCTGCTCTCATGCATTTGTATTTGAGATTCCCTGTTTCTACTTCAGCATTGTCTGTCAAAAAGCCCAGCTCCCGTGCTGGGAAAATGACTGGATGGATTTGTCCTAAAGCAGGCACCAAAGCTTTTGTTCATGGGGCTGGCTGTCAACAAAATGCTGAGATAAGCTGGTTGACATGAGAGTTTCTGTCCTGGAGATCAATTGCATTCCTGACACTGTGGCAGAAAGGGAGTTCTGCACTCTCATCTGGCCCATAAATTGCTGTCTTTTTGTTCTCTGTTTGTCTCTTGTACCATCTTACAAAATTTGCTGTAATTGCCATCAATTGTTCTTATTACTTTTGGAATGTGCTCTGTAATGAAGTGCGCTAAGAGGTTTTTAACACAGAACATGACTGAGAGAGTCTGTAATCGGTGCAAGTGTCTGCCCTTGTGAATCCAGTTGCAGTACTGGGATGCAACAAGCTGTATTAACGGGGATATGGTGCATGAATTTGTGTGTGTGTGTAGAGCATAGTTACAGTATTAGTTATTAGCATATTTCTATCTATCTGATCAGCATCATAGAAGATATTTTCAATAGCTGAGAGTTTAGCATAGATGAGGCATAAATGTATTTTATAATAATCTTAACAGTTAATCTTCAACTCCTTTTTCTGATGAAGCATACACTTCATGTTCTGTTTTTGTTATATATCTCAGGCTGCTGTGTAGTTTTGCTAGTGATTATAAGCATGCTTATATTGTTAATCCTTTCTATTTATTCTTCTCTAAGTAAAACAGAACAAGAAAGTCTAAGGAAGAGTAAAGATTACTTGGTACATATCAGCAGTATGGAAGAGGTATACTTATACCTCCCTGGAATGGGTGGTAATATCTCAGTAGCAAAGAAAACAACTGCCAGCCACAAGAGAAGAGGCAGAAATTAGAGAGCAACTGCAGAAAAATCACTGAAATTAAGGACATGCTCGTTTAGTGTGATTGGAGCATGTAAATATTAACTCTAATGATGACAACATGTAAATTGAAGTGCTCAATAAAATTTGAGCACATGAAACTGAAGTGCCACAACCTGCTTTATTGATCATTTTCAGTCATCTGCATCTAATTTGCCTGCTATTTACAAATGCTTTCGTATCATTAACTTATAATTCTTGTGAGGAAATTCATATATACAGGCACATATAAAAAGTACCAGAACTCATTAAATTATTTTAAATAACCTTCAGTGCAAGGACCCAGCAAGCAAAAAAATACCCTCAAAAGTGGATTAAAGTCAATAAGAACGCTTCCTAGATCGTTCAAAGAGTAACAGTTTTCAAATAATTATGGGCTTTCCTGTCAAAAGTTTTTGTTCTTATAAGGCTTCTAGATGACAGTCATTGGTATTGAAGAAAAGATCTTAATAATTGCAAGAGTTATTTTTTCCATAGTTTTTTCCCTTATTAACGTGCCATTGCATTCATAAATTTAGAGCAGCTGCATGCTTGAGGTTGTCTGGTTCAATTAGAGACTCTGCAATCTTTGTAATGTAGAAACCTCTAACGTTTTAAAATCTCCACAAATAGGAACAAGAGCAGTGAAGTTGTTATTTTCTAGGATCCCAAAAGTAAAGCAAACTGCTGATCTAGGTCAACCTGTTAACAGTGTACGGTCAAGAGGCTGAAAGGTCCATGCGCTGCCTGGGTAAGCAAGCTTCCAGCAGTGGCATTGAAATGGAGCAGTTTATCCTGACAGCTGACGACGTTTGCTTACATTAGTTCAAGATTTAATAAGACAGGCAAAATCACGGGCACCCTCTGTCATTTTGTCAAAGCCCTTGTGGACAAGGAACTTTTCGCATGGAAGGAAAGGTTTCCTGAGTATTCGTAATTGAATGTCAGGCTGTGGAGTGGGCAGAGCTATACAAAATATAAATGAAAACTTTGGACAAAGAGCACTGACGAAAGGTTTTTATAGATTGCTGAAGCAAGCACTTCTACAAAATGTGTGCTGGACTCTATAATTTTGCAAATATTTATTCACTATCACACTATTAAATGACAATATAATTCTTTGTATCCAACAATTTCATAATTATTGCTTTTTCAATTAAGTTAGCCTTCTAGTTCCTAGAGATTTATTTATTTCTCCTCTGGTCCTAAGGTGCTGAAAGTCTGTAGACATCATGGCAAACAACGAGAATTATTTGACTTCTCTCATTCTAAAATTGAAACTGGTGGTTTGCCAGGAAGAGACCACAGAAGCAGTTACTGGGAAATAAACCAGCTGTCTGTTATAAATAGCTAATGGAAGTGAGGGGCAAAAAGGCCAATCACAGAAGTTCTTGATCATTAAGGAAGCCTTAAGGAGCTGCAAAGAACTTTGTGCAATGCAGAATGAGATTGATAGGAACTTACACTTGCAGGTTCAGGTAAGGCATGTGGGAAATAGTATGTATAAGTCTTCAGGGGTCTCATTTTTTCTTTCGGACTATACTAAAGCAAAAACATTGGATGCTTAATACTAGTAATAGTTCAGTACTACTACTGCTGTTGAAGAAAAGAAAAAGCAAATAAATGGAAGTCTTCACGCGTGCCAAACAAATGTGTAGACCCATACGATTGGACTGGTACTGCTGATCTTTGTCACTGACTGCAGGTGTTGAAAGAAACTGGAGTTTGTTTTTGTTAACCTTGGCAGTTTAGCTCTTTGTCACCATATGCATACTGCTGCATACCTTAAAACCAATCAATTAAATTGATTACAGGGGAAGGATGGAAGAAACTGTTCTGGTAAACGAGAAGAATAAAGGAGACAAATGAGTTAAAGAAGGAAGCAAGTGGGAAAGCATGTTGTGAAAGGTGACAGGTGGAAAAAATGCAAGGCTACAGCAGGAAAAGCATGGCAAATAGGATGGAAAGAGAAAGCGTTACTAGCAAACAATGCAAAAAGGTACTGAGGAGGCTGATAGGGCAATAGGAAGGGAAATGAAAAAGGAAGTCTGTAACACATAAGAGAAACACACACATAATTGGGGGAGTGGAGAAAAAGAGGATTTAGGAAGTGCTCGGTGTGGAATCCCCCAGGAGTCCAACATACAGACACATGCTCATGGCAAAGCTTTTAATCTCATTACTTACAATTCTCTTTAAATGTTAATGTCCTTTTCTAAAAGTCGATGACTTCTGTGGTCACCTTTTCTGGTTCAAGGAGATGTGCTCTGCCTTCATGTGTGCAAGGGGCCTGTTTGTATAGCCAGGGTATGCTGTGACTCGCCACTCTGGATTAATGGCTGTCGTTGTATGACTCCAAATCTTTGTCCCTGAAGCCATCAATGCACAGTTAGCATCTGTATCTGTAACCAAGGGCCAGAGGGTCTAAGAGGAAAAAGACATCAAAAAAGCCTGCAAAATTACAGGGTCGTCCATTTCTGTCTTGGTCCAGGGTAGCTTCCTGTAATAAATCATGTGAGGAAATAACTTGAAATATTAATTTCTGCCTACATCGTCCAATAACTTAAACTAAACCATTATGACAGGCTCTCAATAGTGTTCTTATTAAGTGGGAAGTAAATGGCTGCATTGCTTGTGCAGCTTTGGCATTTGCTGCTGAGACTGAATGGCCTGAGACTTGCAGTTTACCTAATAAAATCTGGGTGGGATCAGTGTTCGTCTATGTAGAATATTTAACATAGAAAAGGCTGCCTGGTTATGATTGAGTGCAAGGACTGTGAATATTCCTTTCCTTAAATAGCAAGAAAGATATTCAGTATGAGACTGAAAAAAAAATCCCAAATCTGAAACAGGCCAAATTTCGTTCCTGCCAACTATTAGCAAAATTACACTTATTCTTGTCATGAAGGTGTGCAGAGAGACAAAGCAAAATCGTTCAGTGTAGAACTGATTACATCCTTTAGGATGGAAGATGAGCCATCTCAGTGCTTGCCTTGTGTGCACAGCTGTACAAGGGCACACAGTAGCAAATAATGCACTCTACATTGGTACTAGAATTTTGACTATTGATTTTGAGGGCCTAAGCCTTATCTATTAATATTCAGAATGTATCAGCTAACAAAAAAGGGCTGAATGATCAGAATAGAAAATGTTTTTTGTAGCCATCCGAGACGTGTGTTTTTTATTTCTGACTTAAAGCCTTTTCTATTAAACCATGTTTTTCTGACACGCTGTCATACCTAAATTAGTCACTTTAATGTTAAATTTAGCAAGTTTTTGCATGTGAACTTCAGTTAAAAATAAGTATTTTCTCAATTCACTTGATTCTCACACTGGATTATCTAACGTGGAAAAAAAAAGAGTGCTCAATAACAGTAAGTTGTATTGGATGTGGGATCCCTTCTTCCCGGATTTCTCTAGGATTAATGCATTTTATTTTATTTATCAGACATCTGTCTAATGGCCATAACATCTTCCATTGTAAAAGAAGACTTTTTTTTCCATGTAATGCTCAAGAGAATTCCGTGTTACAGATCCTTTCAGAAGTAAAACCACAATAGCCAAAGCCTGCACCAAACTGGGAAGTTTCGTTAGAACTTCTTTCCGTGCCTCTTCTGTCTGTTTCTTTTTTAAAAGCTGATGTAAAGGTCACTGAAGTCAATGAAAAGGCTCCTATTGACTTCAGTGAGTTTGGTTCACTCCCTAAATGCCAGTGAATAAACGTGGGCTTTGCAAGATGCCTAGAGAATTTGAGGCAGGGAGGGATCCTGGAAAAGATGAAAATGTTGCAAAATCTTTCTCAGCAGCACAGTCCCTTGAGTTCAATTCCCATCTGTATCAAAGGAGCTCCAACCCTGCTTTCTCAGTTAACCCTGTATGTTTTTTCTCATTTCATCTGGAAAAAGTGATTGACAGAAACAATCAAGAACTGTTCTTCACCTACCTTCGTTTTGGTTTAGCTGTGAACTAAAAGCAATAGGGGATTTACACTCGTGACCTTCGATTACTGCACACTGTAATGTAACAACCCAGCTACCAGTCATGAGCCAGAGTTCCAAAAGAACAAAACAGTTGTGGAATTTTTCCTTTCTATAGATCCTATTTCCTCTTCTTTTTATGAACTTCAAACTGTTTGCTAGCAGTGTCTTTTGGCTAGCTCTTAAAATTGTTTTGGAGAGAGAAGTAAGGACATGTTTGCAAGATTTTAGATTGCATGTAGTGTCCAAAAGGTGTATGCTACCAGCAGATTTCCAAGTACCTTTACCTTTGTAGGAGCTTTTACTATGTCCTTCCTCTTATCCTCTCACATCCTTTACTACAGGGCCCTGCTGATAAAGTGTGAGCTACTGGTGAGACTGGTGGCACTGGGATAAGGGAAGCTTCCTGCTAGGCCGAGTGTTTGGAGGGTGGGGATGATGAGAGCAAAAGGATGAGTCATTTTCTAATAGGTTATAAATAACGCCAGAAAGTATTCAGAACTGTCATGGTTATTTACTTTGTTTCAATTCATTTTTAAATCTAGTTGCTTAGTGAGTGGAGGGACGTGTTTTAACGAGGTAATTGCAGGCTGCTAGGTTGCTACTGCAGCATTCACTGTGTCCAAAAAAACGTACTGCTCAGAGGTGCACCATTTGTTAATTGAGATTGGAGAAGCTGTGGTGCTTAGATAATTCAGTGAGCTAACGCTGTGGAAAGAGAAAGCTCAGTTTTGAATCTGGCTTTTCTTGTGTGGCTGTGAAACCACTGACAGGTCAGAATTCATGGGAGGATTGGGAGGACATCACAGCTTTTTTCAGCAGCTTAATGAACTCCCCAAACGTCAGCTCCTCACCACTGTGTAATGGATGAGTTTGCTCCCTCTTGCTGTTCGCTGTTATCTTGAGGACTCATCAACCTTAACTGAGTTGTCTCTATTCCAGAATACCTAACCATGTGCTTAGAAATTGCCTCCACCTCTGTGGTGACTCAGACTGTTCAGGAGGCTTTGTCACACTGCTGCCTGACTCAGACGCTCCCTGAGGGTGCTGGGCTGGGCTTATTGCATGCACTGACCTTTGTCATCCTCTCAGTGATGATGATAGACTCCAAGCACACATTTTAGGATCATTTCTCACTCACATCTGCTAAACGTTTACTGAAAGCTCCCATTTTAAATGCTCTTTCCTACGCTGTTAAGTTGAGATTCCTCTGCCAACCTCTTCCTGTGCAGGAAAGAGGCCCTCTAACACAGGGACTTTGCACTGAGGGCAGCTAAATTTAGCATTGGTTACTGACTCGTAAAATTAGGAAGACATAACTGCCGTTTAATTTTTTACCCTAGTAGTGGAACCTAGTAGTAGGCTCCAGCTGCTGTGCTGTAGGGGAGGTGACCGCTGGCTGGGGTTGGGGAGCTGGCTTTACTGAGGTGTAATACAAATAGCTAGAATCTAAAGGTTTTTGAATAACGAATATCACTTCATACTCTGACCTATTGGACTGCCATGTATGAGGGGACAGGTAACAGCAGAGAACTATATTCTTGTGTGTTTTGTAATTATTTGTTTCTTGTTTTTGAGGGCTCAGAATTACAATCATCTCCACAAGCAGAGAGGTGAATGCAGCAGTGGAGGGAGGGAGGAATAATCAGATAATGGTTTGAAAAACACTTGTCTTCAATTGCAATCTGCTGTAAATCTGAACTCTGAAGAAAGAAGTCAAAGCCTGTAGAAGAGAAAATATACCATTCAGTCATTGTATTCTGTACAAGGTGTTCAAACCTTTCTATAGGATAACTATCAGTGTGGGTAAATGCAATGTTTTCACGCTGCCTTGGTTTTTGAAGTGAACCTTGGATGTTAGACTAATGGATGTGTAATGTGTTCACAGTGCAGTAGCTAGAATAAACATTATTAATTAGCGTGTGATACTCAGCTGATTAATTAGGTGATACTTGGAATTTAGCTGGAGAATATTGTATTATTTCCTAGCACATTAACTGATTTTTCGTAATGTGCTTCCTATGAAACAGAACTGTCTGCGTGCTCAGTGAAAAGCAAAGCAATCTGTTCTAGCTTCTTCTGGTGTTCTGTGCTAGGAAAACACCCAAAGAGTTAAAAGGTGGAAAAAACAGCTAGAAGCAGGAACAGACTGTATGACTGTGTTATGGCATGAGATCTTTATGATCAAAATTATATCATAGGCATATTTTGTTCTCAATTCAAATGATGAGGGGTGAGCTTTGGTTTAGATTCAGATGCAACTTGACATGTAGTTCATTTGCCATCTGGGTAAGATTTATATGCAAAATACTGGAAGTGTCAGTTCTATATTTATTATTTTTAAATGGTTTCAGACTATGTATATACGGCATTTTAGTTCATTGGATTCTTGTCAGCACAAATATATAAGACAAATGTGGAAAAATGAAATGTGGGGTCATTTATTTCTGCATATCTTTTCAAAGCTCGAGTCTGTATTTAGTATTTGTGACTGCTATCAATTTACCACAACTTCTCTCTGATTGAGTCATTTAAAAAGGGGTCAGTAGGAGAATACCAGAATACCTTAGGGAATGAAAGCTGCTAGTTTTAGTTCATGGCTTTATTTCTTCTCTCCTTCCTTCTATTTCTTGTAAGTATATGAAGTGATATATGATCACTGAAATACCAAGCTATTCTGATGATTCTGGCTGATGATGTCATTTATCTTCTGATGTAGTATGGAAAATCTGATTTCGTGCAGGTGTCCTTTCCATAGGTCAGAGTAACACCTAACTCCACGCAAAGATGAAGTTAGAAAGTACTTCATTTGGTTCCCTTCAATGATGTTAATCAGTTCTACCAAACTGCTTTTTTATTATTTAGCCCTCTACCTTTTCTCATGACTAGACCGTAGTTCTATTGAAAGCTACTGCCTCTCTTCAGAAGCCTCGAATTACTTATATCTGATCATCTCAGTGATAACGCTGGTTTCAAGGCTCAAACAACTCACGTTGACCTTGGTAATGATGATTAATAGTATTTCAGCAATTTCTTGATCCTAGCTCATCTCCCTGTTCATTCCAAGTCTGCGTTGCACAGTCTGGGGCACAAAAGCTCCCAGCTACACCCAAATATAATGTGAAGTTAATGTCCCTTGATCAGATTTAGAAGTAACAGCTTTAAAGAAAAGATTCATAGTATTATAATATAAGTCAGTATTAGGCTAGCTCAAATCATTCTCAAAATACAGCTAGCTGAATAAATTCAGGTATTTCACGTTAAAGAAAAACAATGCAAATGAGACTAGTCCCATTTACCTTCTTTGCTATTATTTTTGGGGTTTTTAGTCTCTAAAATGATGTGAGCTCAAGCTGTATCTTTTCATTGCAAATACCCCGACTGCTGAACATCGCAGATGGTTCAAATCTGACCTTGTAGATGCTAAGTGAATACCTCTTAAACAGACTAAATAGCCTGGTAAATCTAAATGGTATGTCATGATCGTGTTACCTGATCATCTTACAGAGAGAGATGAGTTTCTGGCAGGAGCCTACACTTTGGCCACAGCAACCCCAAGCAACGCTACAGGCTTGGGGCGGAGTGGCTAGAAGACTGTGTAGAGGAAATGGACCTGGGTGTCGGTTGACGCTCGGCTGAACATGAGCCAGCAGTGTGCCTGGGTGGCCAAGAAGGCCAATGGCATCCTGGCTTGTATCAGAAGTAGTGTGACCAGCAGGAGCAGGGAAGTAATTGTCCCCCTGTACTCAGCTCTGGTGAGGCCTCACCTTGAGTACTGTGTCCAGTTCTGGGCCCCTCACTGCAAGAAAGACATTGAGGCCCTGGAGCGTGTTCAAAGAAGGGCAACAAAGCTGGTGAGGGGTCTGGAGCACAGGCCTTATGAGGAGCGGCTGAGGGAGCTGGGATTGTTCAGTGTGGAGAAGAGGAGACTCAGGGGAGACGTTACTGCTCTCTATAACTACCTGAAGGGAGGTTGTAGTGAGCTGGGGGTCGGCCTCTTCTCTCGTGTAACTGGTGATAGGACTAGAGGGAATGGTTTCAAGCTGCGCCAGGGAAGATTCAGGCTGGATATTAGGAAATACTACTTCTCTGAAAGAGTGGTCAGGCACTGGAATGGGCTGCCCAGAGAGGTGGTGGAGTCACCGACCCTGGAGGTGTTCAAGGAACATTTGGATGTTGTGTTGAGGGATATGGTTTAGCGTGTACTATTGATGATAGGTGGATGGTTGGACTGGATGATCTTACAGGTCTTTTCCAACCTTAGTGATTCTGTGATTCTGTGAGCACATCCCACATGTTGCTGTGCAAACTTTGGTTGAGGCACAGCCTGAGGTTAGATTTTCTCATTCGGGTGGTTGAGGTAAAACAAGTTGCTGGCACACAGGCTCAGACATCGGGAAGTCTGTGTGCATATATGGATGAGACAACCACACATGCACACAAAGGGTTTTTTAACAAGTTTGGCTTATTCCTATTGCAGCTAAGACAGCTGAAAGCAATCTGACTGAATGTTCCTGACATTAAATGTTTCCTCACGATTTTGTAGAAATAGAATAGAATAGCGAAAGCAGTAATGAGCTTACGTATTTATCCTATATGAAGAAAAGAATGAGTGTCACGATTGATTTGTCATTTTGCCTGTTTTAAGCAAAGGAGCCCATAGCATCAAGTATCTTTATTCTGGCTGTACTTGTGGTTTAGGATGTAAAATATGCTGGTGGGTTTTCACTGGGAAAGGTGCTTAAGGTTTTTGTCAGGTCACATTAGGAAGCAAGCAACGAGGAAAAAAATATACAACTGATGTTGTGTAATGTTCGTGATGTATCTTAATTTGAAATGGGAAATGAGCTTTTGATATATTATCAACTGATTTTCAATAGAGTGAAGCTGATTTTTTCACTTCTGTAAATGAATGTATTCAAAATTCTGTATCCTGTTAAGTGTCTGTTGTCTGTTCCTCATTAGCAGGGTTTGCTGTGATAGGACAAGGGGAGATAGATAGTTTCAAACTAAAAAGGTGAGAAATTGGGTATAAGGACAAAATTTTTTACGACAGTGGTAGTGAAGCACCGGCACAGGATGTCCAGAGAGGTGGTGGTTCCCCATCCCCGGAGATGCCCATGGTCAGGCTGGCCAGGGCTCGGAGCACCTGACGGAGCTGTGGGTGTCCCTGTCCATTGATCGCAGCGAGTTGGACAGGATGGCCTTCAAATGTCCCTTCCAGCTCAAATGATTTTATGATTGTTTGTGTTTTTGTAACGCTATTCACATGAGGCCTAAAAGAAGAGTCTTTGGCACTTTGAATAAAGCTCATGTTGACTGCAGCTTCGGCAAGGAGGGAAATGCTTGTCCCTTTTTGCTGTAACATCCATTGTGATGGTTGTGGTGCACATTATCATTATAACATGGAAAAAGAATCAATGGTACTAATTAATGCAATATTGCATGTTAATGAGCCATGTTCCTGTGTCTTGTAGGCTATATCCTTGAGACATACTTAAATAAATAACCTTAAGAAAGAAACCTTCAAATAACTAAATGGTTTTAACTTAAGTCCATAAAATCAATGAAAGTAGAAGCTAAAGCTCTTGCTTATCTATTAATTCAGCACTAGGTCAGTGTTACAGCACACATGGGACAGAATATCCTTCAATGATTTTGTACAAGATTCCTGCAGTAGGCAGAGAAAGGGAGATAAGGTAGAGACAGGCATAACTCTGAAGTGCTCTGTTTGCATTGTTTTAAGTCAATCCCTTCACACTGTGCAGTTCTTGTCCGTGTTAGATCACTGTTATGTGAACCTCTGCTTATGTGGCCATCTAATTGCTACATGGGGCAACCTTTACTCTGGCAAGCAGCTTTAGATGCTTTCTTGTCTCAGTATCAGAGGTAAACTAAACTGACCCATAAAGTGTAAATGGGATGTGTTGTTTTCAAATGATTGCATGTTTGTGTTGATAAAAGCCAAAAACAGTGATTTTTCCTATCATATCTGGAAAAAAAATGTTTAACAGGGAAAGATTTCAGTTATAAATGTGTTTGTGTTTTTTAGCCTGATCCTATCTGTGTTCTTTCCGCTTCGTGCATCTTCACTGTAGAATCTGTGTTTTCCAAGGATTAACAACACTCACTGCTTCTGGTCTGTAATATCCACATAGTATCTGGGATTATATAGCTTTTAAACTTAATTTCTCCTTATCCTCATGTTTTCCTTTCTTTTCACTTCTCTTCTACCTTTAAAAGTACTAAGTTATAGAAGGGAATTTTACTTTACTGTTGTATTTGTGGTCATTGTAAACTCCTCTGATGTGAACCCAAACTGAAATCCTCTGTGGAAATAGCCCTGTCTCCTGTAATCAGAAGTGTCATCTTGGAGGATGACAGCCTCAAGGTTTCTGGGGAACACTGTTCTCATGGGAGCTTGGTCTTGTGAAGAGAGGCGCTCGCAGGTATTTTAAATCAGTCCCTTAGAGGGTTTTGAAGTATAACAGCAGGACCTTGAATGTGACCGAATACTATGTGGGGAATAGTGTAGAGAAAGAGAAGGATGATGCACTGTTAGCTTTAGGTCTGATGGAATTCACTGGATGCGTTCTGGACTAATTGAAACTTCTCATTCACATCCCCAAATGGCATGATTTAGCCAGGCTATCACAGAGGCATCAAGGTAACGCTGAATTTCAGCAGAGGACTCTGCTCATCCCTTGCATGTTTACTTTCTACTGTAAAGGCAATTTTGGAATGAATCTTAGCTTGAGCTTTGCTTGGTGGGTGCATATTGCCTCAGGGGGACCTATGGCATAGGAACCTTTATAGATATATATGGTGTGAGGCTTTTTTTCCTGTCAGCTTGGATGTTTCTTATATTTTTGGTGTTAAGAGCTTCCTTTTAAATACTGTTAAATTGGACTGTTTGTGGTTTTTTTTCTAGTTAATTATTGTTTCTAGTTAAGTTATTGTAGAGTTCATACTCAATGATTCTGGTATTTTTTTGATGTGAAAAGTATGCTAGTTGGAAATATGTCTTTGTAGTTAAGGTTATATACTTCTTAAATATTTTATAAGCAATACATGATAAAGAATTCATGATAAGGTTCTGGGGGGAAAAAGAACCAATTGAATACAAGTAAGCATGATTGGTAATTTAATACCAGGAGGAAAGACGAAAGTAGCATTTGTCATGAACCTGAATCTTTAGTCATGGTAATCACAAATGAAATATTTCTATTATGGAAAGCCAACTTATTTATCCAATAACCCTTCTTTTTCTGTACAGTAGTTGCACTGTTTCCTTACACCCTCTGATATCTGCCTTAGAAACATCTCCAAAGAGCTGCATCGAATTGCTGATGGTAATGGTTTTAGTGATTCAAAAGGGGGTTTATGGAGTCTGCAACCTGGCAGGCCAGTTGTCACTTAGAAACTTTGTTTCAGAGGCGAAGCAGCGTGCATTTGTTCCTCTTGTGTTCTTGTCCAGCTAGGCAGGTCTTCTGAGCAGGAGGGAGTTTCAGTGATCAGCCTTTGTGTGGATTCCTGTCTCAGCAACGACAGGGAGAAGCCACCCTTGCGCATGTTCCAATTCTCTGTGCTGATGCTGTCAGCACTTATTTGCGCCTGTAGGATGTCAGAAGTCACCTTCACAGCTCATAGGGAAATGGTAACTGAGATAGTCTGTTCTTTATCGGGAAAGCACAGGAGAACTTGTCTTTTGGGGACCATGAAGAAATGTTGAATAGCTGTGAGAGGATTATTTGTATCTGAGAGGTTTAGCATGATTCGGTGCAGAGCATGTGAATTATTATTTTGCAGTAAGCAAAACACTGTAGTGTTAAGCTGTACCAAAAGGATCAACAGGAATGCTGCAGTTAGCCCCACGCCTGAATTCAGAGTTCTGTTGTGTGGGTGGGAATTTGGTTAGAGAGAACGTGCAGGCAAGATCCTCCTGTAACACAGCAGTGAAGAGAAATCCTTTAATTTTTGATCGACTAGATAAATGAAAATTGAGTAAGTTTAGAGCCAATTTTTTTTTACTGGTTTAGGGATAGCTTCATTGAAATTGACTTTTATACACTCGATAGAGTGAAAGTGGAACAAATGAGAGGAGTAGGAATTCAGTTAGACTATTTTTTTTTCTTTAGGTGACCAGTGATAGTGACCCACTTACATTCTGGGTTTTGTGAAAGCTTTGGCACTCCCCTTCTGACAAAGCTATAGAAATGCATTCTATTGTGTGAACCAATGAAATCATACAATAGATGAAATCACTAGGAGCTATAGGCAACTGTGATGGATTGAAAAGAATAAACATAGCTGTCATTTCTTTCTTCCTTTTATATATATATACTCTCCAAAGGTATATGAAATTGCACCAAAAGATGCAAAGCATAGACAAAACCTCCCAGAAATCCTTAGGAAGGACTTTTAAAGTCAGCTTAGATGATAAGAGTACAAAAAATTATGGGGATGAGAAGGAGAAGAAATAACTAAACAACACCGGGGTCACCAGAGGGATCTTGGTTTGAAGATGATTTACTAACTGTAATGATGAATTGAAGTTAATTGTCGCTTGCCAGGGTAGTGTTCTGAACTGCAATGATGAAGACCTGGATTTAATTCCCGATATCTGGATTCCGTGTCGTATCCTGCTGTACTTACCCATTCAGGGAACATGGCAAACAATACTCGCATGCACTCACAGTAGCATTGTAATACTCCATCTTTTGAGGAGCGACACACGAAGATTAGCCACAAAGACTTCCCAAAAGAGATGGATAACAGCAAAGGCTCCTAGATGAGAAGGAAGAACCGAAAAAAAAAAAAGAATTTGGTGAGATTTGGATTGAAGTGTGACCAGGACCTGAAAATGCAGGTGAAAGAACAATTCAAGTATTAATAAAAATAATTTATCACAAGTAGAAGGCCATTTTCTGCTGCATTCAGAACAATGTTCAGATTAAGAAGAAGCAAGGAGAGCTACAGTAGAAGTACTGGGAGGCAGCTGCAGGAAACCTTACTTTTAGCAGAATTTTCTATAAGCTGGAGAAAGGATTTTTACTTGGAATGCAAATAGCGTGTAAAAAGGCTTTAAAAAGAGACGAGCAGAAACTTGGAAAGACACAAGTGGAAATAAAGGAGGAGGTGTAAGAAGAATGCAGGGTGATTTACATGACAGAATCATGAAGAAAGACATTTTTGCACACTTCAAATGAGTTTTACCATTATCAGGTGTGATTGTCAGTTATAGTATTTGAAATAAGTATTTGAACGCATGATTAGACTCTAGCAGACTATTACTGTGCCTTGATGGGATGGGAAAGGAGGAGATAACCTCCTTTGCTTTTTTTAGGTGCATCCCTTATTGCAAATAGCCAATTTTCAGGAACGCTGGAGGGTTTGCTTTAGTCTTCTTCACTGTGATGGTTCAGAGCTACTCAGAAACTTTACAATGGCTTTTTCTCAGCAAATCTTTCAAAATACTCTTCAGTCAGTCAGCAGGAGGAAACTACAAGCTTTCTTATTTCAGACCTTCCTAAAGAATGCAAATACCAATGTGGGGAGCCTGCTGGGACCCAAGTGTGGGAGGCTGAAGGCAAGACAGAATGAGAGGGAAGTGTTCCCCCTGCAGCATCATCTGTGTCTCTTACACATATGAGTATGGAGAGCCCACATTCAGATACAGGTGCAGACCTGGCTTTGCTCAACTAGTTGTCTTTTTTTATGGAGGTTTATTTCCTAACTGTAGCTGACATATTAAGCTGGAGTTGTGGTTTTTAGCAGAACAAATCAACTGCCATATCATCAAAATGAAAGATAGAAATGACCTATGAGACCACGTGTACGAGACACATGCATGATATTGTCCCCAGTGGAAGGCACGCCAGATCACAAAAGCATTCAGTGCTTCGTCTTAGCCAAAGAATCTGCAGTTTCAAGTAGGATATTGCTGTACTATGTCATGAGTAAATGACAGAAAATATATATGAAAAAAAGTGTCATAAAAGAGACAAAAGTGGAAAGGTACAAAACGTGCTTAATTTATCTTAGTACATAAGTCAGCAGTAGGTTTGTACTCTCATTACACATGCCTTAAAGCCTACAGAATGGGTCCCAACAGGGATGTTAAGGGTAGAGATCTTTCATGCTTGCCCCATGCATAGCAGCAGATGTTGTTTGTGGTGTGCTGTGTAATAAGGGGTCTTATTCATGCAGACTGAGATTGCTGTGCTGAGTAGTTGTCACTAAAAGCAAGTGGGGAAAGTATTTCCGCCATGTCTGAAGGGAGATGAAGCAGTATATGTCGTATTTGGGTGTTTACCTTTTCAGTAGTTTAATAATTTCCCATTTGGGGAAATAGAAGAAGAAAACTAGAGGGTTTTTAACATTTTCACTGTTGAAAAAGGATTCATAGAATTGAAGTCACAAAGATGAAGAAAGCAATTAACAGCAGAAAAAAAGATAAAGGGCATCTACCTCCAGTGGATATGAGAAACCTAATTTTACTGTGAGAATCTTTATAATAGAGGTTAAATTAGGGTATTTCAAAAGAAACCATTTAGATTATCATTTCTTGCTGAGGTCTGTCTTGTATTTTTGTGTTAATCATAAAGTTACTTTTCTCGAGGTCACAAAAATGCAGAAAATGTCAAATCTCAGTGCAAATGACTGAGAAAGCAGATATATTCTCTTCCCTGGTGCAGGAAGCAAGAGCTTAGAGAAACAGGACTGAGAAACAATATACTGTGGAACAGCAGTTGCATTAAGATGCTGATGCAGTATGGCGGAGAAAACTGTGATGAACTCTTCCACTTGAAACTATCAAAATGTGGTCATTAATGACTGGAGTAGCCCACTTTCTCTTTTCCTCAGAGCTGTGTAGAAATAGCACGCTGTTAACATTCTCGAAGGCTTTTTGCAAATCATGCAGTGGATAAAACGCTTCTTAGTGCTTCAAGTGTACACAGGCTTAGTGAGGAAGAACACAAAATGAGATAAAAAGCCAGTTTTGTAACAGACTTTCTATGCAACCTCAAGTAAACCATTCCAACATTGGTTTGTTTTCCATTCTCCCAAATGGAAATGCAAAATCACCTCTATGTCACGGGTGAATTGTGATTGTAAATTCATTCAGTTATAAGAAGCACTCATATACGTGAGTGTAAGAACAGTAATAAACACAAGAAATGGAGGGCAGAAAGAAATGGTTATCAAAAGACATTGCTCAGCTCCCTTCAGTGTCTCTGAAAACATTCCCCTCTAGTACTAGTTCAGATCTCAGAAGTCCCTGAGACTGTATAACCCTATAAATTACAATTAACGTTAACTTTGCACAGTAGTTGAACCTCTGACTTCCTTTTCCCTCTGCTCAGCCTTTAAAAGCTGCCAAAGCTTCTATTTCTGACCACACTGTGGGAGAATTATGCTTAAGTCACCTTAAGTTAAGCCCGAGTTCAGTCTTCAGATACAGCAATTCTGCAGTAGGCCCTCCTTGTTTCTCCATTAATATCATACTATGCCTGAACATTGGCCTTAATCTCAAACAGCTGTCTGGCGTAGTTGCCTTTCATCTGTTACATGTGTTTAGTTTCCTGTTTTCTCAAGTCTAGAAATTAATTTTAGCATTCTCATGTCACGTTGTACATTCACAGAACCTGAATCACATCAGTTGCCGTCTGTTGCAAGTTTTGAATCTTTGCATTATACTTCCTATAACCCGATGGTCAGAAACACACACATTGCCCCAGTGCTGCTTCATTAAATGCTTTGCAGGGCTGCAGGTCTGCCAGGTAGCGCTGTGTTTTCTGCTTTCTTAGCAAATCCATCACAGGGTTTTTTGGAAGGAGTGCAGAGTGGCATTTCTCCATACCTTTGATGCTATACGTACATTTAATAACAAAACTTTAACAACGGTATTGTCTTCAGTATATTTTTCAGAATTTAGAGTGAAAAATCACCAAGTGCATAGCTTGATACTATACTTGATATTTAGGAAAGACTTGCTTACAAATGAAATTAAAACCTTTTTTGTTGTAATAAGGCATGCATTGTTTGCAAAGCCTGTCATATACTCCACGGGCAATGGGTTATGCTCTTGGAAGTATGGAATTCTTTCTTTCTGTTGTCTGTGCAGCAGCAGAGCAGCGCAATGTGTATCACTCAGTGCCCTTGTACAGAGATCTGCATTAGCACATAACTGCATGGTATACATTTTTCAACTTTCTACAAATTCTCTAATAAAACAAGGGTTGTGTGCAGTCCTACGTAGCCTCCACAGTAATTCTCGACTTGAAGGAGCTAAGAGTTTCACACTAAATCAAATTCTGTATAAAGAACATCATGACTTTAGTCTTCTTCTTACAAAAAGGGTAAGAAAATCCCATTTGCACTATGCTCATCCTTCTTTAGGAATAATATGCAACAAGAAGTCAATCCCTTTTCTCTCTCAGATACCTCTAACCACTGCCTAGGGAGAGGATAACCTACATCCAGTAGCACTCTCCTCTTATTTCCACTTCTTCCATCCTTCTCTTGTGACCCTCCATTAATCCCTTTCATCCTCCAAAGCCGAAAGAAACCTACATCTAAAGTTACTCTTATCCTTTAACTCTTCCAAAAACAAAATGCTGCAACGGCTTCTGAAAAATGCCTTACAAATTTGTGTGAGTGCCTGTGATATTTCTGAAGATCTCAGACATTGTTGAGAGCTGTGTGAGCTACTTATTTTTAATGGCACAATATTGACCTCGGGTCGATATTTCAGAAAACACAAAAACAAGTTCATCCTTTTTACAAAAGGCTACCAAAGGCTTATGGACCACGTGAATCCCCCTTCGGTTTGTAAAGTAGGGCATAACTGAACTTGCTTTTGTAACATGGGCCTTGCACTGGCTTTTTGGCTTTATTTTCATTTTTAGAAAGCACTGCATTTGTATTCAGTTACTTGGGGGCATTCCACATAATCAGGGAATCATGGTTTACTAAAATGGATCTAGGGTTTTAGATGCTGAAAATAACCAAACAAAAAACCCACAAATGAACACAAGACTTTATAATATTGGTGCTGTGTGATGTTGGAAAGGTTTTAACATAACAGCGCTCTTGTTTATTTTCAGATTTACTACAGCAACAAACTAACTTAGTTTTGACTGTTTCAGTCTTTACAATTAAAATCTAAGGAATCAATCTGCTGCATATTTTCTAGTAGTGATCCTAATGTGGTTTTTAATGCTTTAAGAAATGAGCGAATTTCAAATGTTGCTGGAGTAACCTCAGTTTCCTTCTCAAGTATACTAATCAACCTTTGGCTAACGTAACTCTTGCTGGATATAGGAATTTTTCTGTTAGATGGGATGGTGTTTTTATTCTCGTGATCTTGAATATGGGAAGAGCTTACTAGAGACAGGCTGAGGGAACTGGGCTTGTTCAGCTTGGAGAAAAGAAGGCTGCGGGGTGACCTCATTGCAGCCTTTCAGTACCTAAAGGGAGCTTATAAACAGGAGGGGAGTCAACTCTTTGAAAGGGTAGATAACAGCAGGACAAGGGGAAATGGTTTTAAGTTGAGGGAGGGAAGATTTAGGTTGGACGTCAGGGGGAAGTTCTTTCTTATGAGAGTGGTGAGGTGCTGGAACAGCTGCCCAGAGAGGTTGTGGATGCCCCGTCCCTGGAGGTGTTCAAGGCCAGGTTGGATGGGGCCCTGGGCAGCCAGGTCTGCTATTAAATGGGGAGGTTGTTCGCCCTGCCTGTGGCAGGGGGGCTGGAGATTCATGATCCTTGAGATCCCCTCCAACCCAGGCCATTCTGTGACTCTGTGAAAGATAGAATAAATTATTTTATAAAATTTAAAATATTAATTTATATTGGATAGTATGTCCTGAATTGAAGTTAGCTCTTTTGGAATGGCTGTCTCCAGTGCCTGACATTCTGCTGCTTTAACCCCACACAGTTGCTTTAACCTCAGTCTTGCAAAATGCTAAAGCAAAAATTGCGTGGTGAAGGCATAATTTTACAATTAGAATTACATTTTGTTTTAGGAAAGTCTACATAGAGCTTTAGGCACATAACATTTAATTATTAATCTAACTGAAAAGAACTAGCGTTGTTAGAATAATTAAGAACAATAATCCAGCAACTATCTACAGAAAATCTCCCTCCACTTCTATCTTAAATTACACTTTGAGACTTCTTGGAACTGTCACCAAATAAATATCTTCTGAAGACCCCATTCATGTGAGGGGGGAGAATCCAATGAGGCTGAAGTTGCTCTTGTTCTTAAAGTTACTGGAACGCTTAAACGCTTTGCCAGATCACCACAGGCTTGATTTCCCACTCTTTCTAGACTTGCCATACTAAGGTACATGAGGTGATATTATTTTATTTTCTATGGGAAGCTGCTCATGGAAATGCCTTCTTTGAGTATGAGATCTATGATTTATTTGTTCGCTTTGAAAACTCAAGGAGGAAAGATTTTAGAACAGATTGGCCTATCTAGTGGTGATAAGCATGCTTTTTAGCACTTACATCTTTTATATTAGCAAAGAGGAAACAAGTATATGTTTATTATGGGTCGGTACTATATTCTGTCTAGTGCATTTCTAGAAGCTGAGATTGGACTAGTTGCAATCTCAAATTTTTAATTTCATTATTAGTCATCTAACGAGAGTTTATTTGATTAAACTTAGTACTATCAACGGATATGTTTGTAGCTTTGCATCTGAAATGTTTCTGGCACTATGCTGATTATTCAGCTATCTTTGTTAATGAAAATTACTTCAGGGGACAGGTGACATTATGCAAAATGTTCTCTTTTCCTTATATTGAAGCCTCAGAATCCCAAAGTTCCCTGGTGTTCCCTATCAAAGGCACAGATGCAGTCACATCCATGTGTTCTCTTGCTTCTTACTCTCCCCACTCCACCTTCTCTATGACATTCAATATCCATGTTTTCTCCTGACACAGAAACAAATGCATGTTTATAGGGCATGGGGAGAGAGCAGCTGGGGGCATGCCATGCAGTGCCAGAACCATTCCTATTGCTGAGAGCCAGGCCTCTGCCCCAAGCGCCTGGCTTTAATGGAGGTATTATTTCATCTGCAGCAAGAGGCTGTCTGCTGCCGTGCTATGGGATTTCTCTTCTGCAAAACAGATAAAACTGCAAAAGTCTCTGTTGCATTCACAATTTGAACTCTGACAGTATCTCACTTCTGGACTTCATCAAGCAAGAAAAGCATGAAATCAATAAGGAAGATGGGAGCTGTTAGCTTTGGCCTCAGTTCTCTGGGGAACTGTTTGTGTGTTTAAGTATGACTTGTATGTATCAACGCCTCTAAGACTAGTCTCTAGTAAAGAACTCAGATATTTACAGATATTCATTGTGACTCATCAAGTAAATGATATTCATTTTCCAAATTAGTACTGTATGCCTGTCAAATACGTACTTTCCAGACAGCTGTGGTCCATTAAATGTATAATTTTCTTTTTAAGAAAATTAAAATTCAAAGCTAAAATGAAACATTGGGGCAAATTTTTAGCAAATGGAGATTGGAACATTTTTCAGTGAGAAATTGTAGTAGGTGGCTATAAAATAAGTATTTTTGGGCCTGAGTGGCTGTAAAGAGAGAAGTAAATGGAGCATCTTGCTACCAAAATGGTAGAGGTTTCTACATAACTTGTTCTCCATTCATAGGTCCCAGTAATGGATTTGTCTATAAAGGATGATGGCATGGAAATCTTTGGGACCTTGAATTCAAGTCTGAAAACCAGCATAGGCTCTACAGTTTATTATTTGACATAGCAAAGATGACAGATGCAACTAGTTGCAAAACTTTAAGGGTTCAGTAAACTTTGGATATGACACATACTCACGTGAATCACCCGTCTGTGCTTTCAGTGATGTGGACTAATATTCAGGACAGTAGTATTTCAGATTATCATATAAACATAGTGCACAGTGTGTTGAATTTATAAATTCAGTTCTTCCTGTCTGCATGAAATGAGCTCCACACACAAATTAGCAGTGGATGGGCAACTTTTATAAAACTATGAAATTGGTTGCATCAAGAAACAAAACCAAAAGACTTACTGGGTTTCATGCGAGGGAGGGAAGGGTACATCCCCTCCTGCCCCTTCTCTGCTTAATCCTCATTTCTGGAAATTGGAGTGGGATTCATATGAAGATTAAGATTTGATGGTGTGGGAGTCACCCTGCAGCTGTCTGTGTGAGCCAGCTATCTGAACACCTGTTATCATTTGCAGAGATGTAGTTGCTAACATCAATGGTGTTTACAGGTGCAGGGGTCTGTGTTTGGGTATTACATTTTCCTGCTGGCTGCACTGACTGTATCACCTGCAAGTTCCTTTTTTAGCTACCCAGGTCATGCATGGGGAGCTAGATTTAGTCTTGATAGTTCAAAGCTAACTTGTGAAGTTATAGCTCTTTACCTTGAATTCAGATATCCTGCTGTGGAACTTAAATTAATAACGTCAGAAAGTGGTTTTGATTTGTCCTTTACACAGACAGTAGCCACAATTTGCAAAAACAAAAGCTGTGGCCTGCTAGAAATCTGAGAAGCTGTACAACAGAATGCCGTGAGTTGGGATGAATTCAAAGGCTAAGACTTGCAGGGAAGGACAGTGGCAAAGCACAAGTCCTGTCACTTCTGTGACAGCGGGTCCAGCTGAGGACGCAGCACAGCTGAACGTGCCGATCTTCTTAGGCCTTTCCAAAACTGCAGTGAATCCTAACTTATGTGTACGTGGCTTTAATTTACAAATAATACCAATTGCAAAGTTGTTTCCACTGCTTTATATTGAAACATTAACACTTTTTAGCAGCATCTGACAATATAAAGCAGAATATTAAATTCATTAATTTAAATGAAGAGCTCGTTTTGCTTAATCTGTATAGAAGTCTATGTCTGTAATTATTTCCAGAAAATTCTAGATTACATAACAGTGATTAAAAAAACCACAAGTGTTCTCTCAGAAACTCAAGATAAGACGACTTCATGAATATCATTGTTCAGTATTGTTTCCAGGAGGCAATAAAAGAAAAATAAACAATTGTTTCTTGTTAGGAAGTTACTATTAGTAGTAGGGTCCTTTTCTCTTGCTTTCAAACTATCACATCTGCATCTAGTCTTTTTCTGTCAGCTATTGTAAACAGAAAATCCCAGGAGAAAGAGGATTACCTTACTTTCTTACTTTAGAATACATTTCTAAAACTTTCCCCTTCATTTAAATCCAGAAGTTAATATATGCTTAGCACATGTGTAAATCTGAAGGCGTGATTTAAAAGCTCGCAGAGCCTACTAAAGTTAATTGAATCAACACCTTTTTTTTTACATTAAATCCATTGCATTTACAGTTGACTTAATAATCCTGTAGCTAAATAGCCAAAATGAATGTCTGATGTTACCAAAACTTTATTGAATCTACAATGAGAGCAAATCAAAATCTTAAAGGAAAATTGTAAACTTAAAATGTTGCCCTCACCTGCAGTAAATCCAAATTGTTGACGGTAAAGTGAAAACAAAGATTTACATTTTTATTTTTCACAATTGGATCCAGAAGCAAAAGCAGTCTTTGCTCAGCAGGAAAAAAGTATTAGCTGGTTGGTACACAAACGTCGTTCAGTTTTCCTTTTTGTTAGTTTCAGTATTGTTCTGTTAGCAGTTTTTGCTATGTTTGCTGTGGAAATTTTCCTTAGCAGGATGTAGCTTGGGTTATTGTGACATCTTTCCACGAGCTTCTGTTGACTTGGGGAAGAGTCACGAGGAGTGTTTGCTCAACTGTTTGCAGAAGTATCCCCGTGGATTTGATATTCTAATCATATCAGGCACTATTTTTTAAAGCAAAAATTATGATAGTAATTATCACTAAAGTGTGGTTATAAAACATCTTAATGCTCTGTGCGGTTGTTACATAATTCCATATTAATTAAGCTACAAGTTGTTATCAAAAGGAGTAGCATGAAACCTTGGACCATCATTTTAATTTAGTAATTCATGCTATTTATGTAAATTCTCTATGTTTGTTAGGAAAGTAAAGTACCTCTTACCCCACCAGGATTTTAAAATAGAGAAATGCAGCTCAGTATAAAACATCCGGTAACTGCCCTTTATAATGATCCTAAGTAAGCAGGCTTCTGAGATGGAAATTAATTAATAAAGAAAAAAGGGAGAGGGTTTTTTGTTAGTGGTGAGAAATGTTATGCTTTTATCATTGCGCACTGTGGTGCTTTCCTACAGAAAGTGCTGCCATTGTCAATAGATACAGGATTAGAAATGTTATATTGTCCCAAACCCATCCACTCTCACCTAAGTGGATCTTGTGAAATGGAAGCAAGGTCTACTCTGACATTCTACTCTGAAGTTTTTTGTGCTTTTGTAAATAAGGTATTGTAGAGCCGAACTTGATGTTTGGAAAGCTGTTTTATTTTGATGATCATCTCCTGTTCACCAGCTTCATCCGATTATGAAGTAGTAGGCATGAGGGGGAAGTTCCTATTAGAAGGGTTTTGAGCCTTCTGTCCTTCTGTAGGAATCGATGGTTATCTGTGTAAATATGTGGTCCCTGGTATCATTGCTTGTCTGTAAGTTCTACGTTAGAAGTGATGCACTGATTTCCCTTCATGCTCCATTCGGTATAAGGTTTTTTTATCTATCCATTTGGGAATTCTTAATAGAACATGCAGAGCAAGTGAACTGTGGTTTCAAAACAAGTACCACGCTAATATTGAAAACATGTCAAGATGAAAATGATTTCTCTTATGACAAGTGCTTGATCCTACGGACCTGCAAAAGCTGGCTGTGCTGTTCTTGTTTTGCGACTGTTCTACTGCTGAGATGTTTTGAGTTTTCCTACCTTAAAATTATGTCCTTCTTAAAATACAGTTTGTAAATACAAGGAAAAAGATTGAGGCAAGGCACTCTTCTTTTGGCAGCCTTTTACATAAGCGCTGCCCCCTCAGTTCTCCCATCTCTGTTTCTCGGAGCACTTTGATTCTGTTAAAAAGTGTGGAAATGAGGGCAATACAATTATGCTTCTCAAAGCTGGTGACCACAGTTCCTATTTAAAGGGCTTTTAAGGATTCCTTGAAAGCTTTGAATAGTGGAGAAATATCTGACTTGGAGTATCTATTCTTCTCAAGATCCAAGTTAATGGAAAGACTGTAGTTCTGAACACTAAGTTTTTAGTATTGGTACTTACTGATTTTTTTTTCATGTATTTATATTTCAGTAATACTCAGAGCTTCAGATCTGTGGGAAGAATCTCTGTTAAAAAGGTACATAGGAGAACCTGCCTGTATAAACGTGTGTGTGCATATCTCCACGTAGTACATAACTAAAACAAATCATTCACCTTTACCTTCCTGGGAGAAACTCTGTTGTATGACTGTTTTAAGACATTTAAGTGTGTCTTTACATGAAGACAGACATACATTTTCAGAAGTGTTATCTCTGCCCCTGAGATCACAAGAAGCAAATGTGGATTGAACAGTGAGAACAAGGAAACTCTGTGCCTTAGGTACCAGCGGCAGCACTAGATATTTGGGAAATTGTGGACAGTGCTGAAGACAAACCTTTACAATTAACAAAGAGGTACAGTTCATCCTGATTTACCCAGTGTGAATGACTCAGCATAGGTGGCGTTTTCCTTGGTTGTTCGTTATGGAGTCAGACTTTCTTCTCGCTGCTGAAGCATGGCAAGAAGCACAGTGGAGTTGATATCAGGGAATTGCAAGGTTGAGGAAGGAAGCGTTCTCTCTTTCATTACTTTAAAGAACATCAGCACTGTGAGGTGGATGGAGAATTAAGTTTTACTGATAGTAAGGAACTCACGAAGAACAAAGCTTCCTTATGATCTCTGTTGCATGCAGGATGGTAAAAATACTGCACAGGTTACAGTAGTTCAGTGAAGTGTGGAACTGAAAAGCATGTAGCTAAAAACCAGAAGACATGAAGTACATTGGAGTGGGAGAACTTATTTCATTCCAAACCCTTATATGAAAATATTAGGCACAATTAACTTGATTTCTGCAGTGTTCAATTACGTGGTTACACGAAGATACTTCTGCTCTGATTAGGATACAGAGCTAGGTCTTGAGAGCCAGACTGTAGGCTCAGCTGTGCCATAAACAAAACTACACAGATGCTGTGACAAACAACAGCCTCTGCAGTTAGTAGAATTAGTTATGGGGAAGGCTTTTCCAGTACAGGGCAGACTGACAGCATTTGGCTGAATATTTTTGATTCCACATCTGGAATAGAGAGGCAAATTCCAACATAGAATAAGAAATTTTAAGAACATTTTAAATCATTTTAGTATTTAGGGTAAGAGGTAGCAGAAAACATCTTGTTATTTCTGAAGGCCAATACTACATATCTAATGAAAATAATACAAAGAGCACAAAAACATCAAGAGATAGCTCAAACCTTACCATTTTTGCTGAAATTGATGGTGTTTTCTTGGCTGTCTCTCTTCATATATGCTTGAAAAGCGTCCTTCACTTACAGCATCCTGATCTGTAGTGCTGTACAGCAACACTGGGGACCTATGTGAAAGAATATGAAGATTAGTATTGATATTAAATTGATAGCAACTGTCAATTTTCATTTTGGAATTTACAATTTGGATCTTAAAATGACTTTTCAATTGTATCGAATGAGCTAAACACCACTTTCCTAGGCTAAACCAAATTCATGTCTTCCTAAAAATTAGGAAGCAATTTGATTAATGTAAATTATGAATTTAGCATGTTATTCGTATGCACAAATAAAAAGTAAGGTGTCTATGAGAAGAAAAATAATTTAATTTCATCACAAAGCTTTGATATTATGTCCAAGTGACTCAAATTGTTTGTTGATTAGATTTATGTTCAGAATAACTGATGGAAGTTTTACCAGGCACAAAATTTGGGATGCTCAGCACCGGTTAACTTCAACTCTGAGTTGACCTCCTGGCCAGATGCAAATAAGAGCTGTTCTGTTAATGGTAGTGGATCTATCTTTACATTATTAGGAGGTTTAGCCTGTTGACTTCAGAGAACTTACCCAGCAGCTTAAAGTGAAACGTGCATGAGTCTTCATTAGGATCTGAATTGTAGTCATTACCTGTAGAGGGAGAAAATTGATTCATGATCTTGAAGTTCAGGTGGTGGAGCAGCTGTGTAATGTTGCATTCAATTCATTATAGTGGTGTGTCACCCTGGAATGTGAGTGTCTGTTAAACAACATGAATTATTAATACCAGTGAAATGTTAAAAGCTGCACAGACGTGATACAGGCTGGTGAGGTTGCACAAGAGTGGTGATGATAACTGCTGTATGACAGTTAGGGATTTCATTCTTCATGTCTGCTGCTTTCCCATCTCTCTCCTCTGGATGCACTCCATCTGCAGGGTTCCTTGTTAAACACACGGGTTTTGTTTTTCTCTGCCAGCGCTGGCCAACAGAGCCCAAGCCAGCCTGTTTGAGGCATCTTTTTGCTCACAGGTAATCCTGATGGGAGGAACAGCTGCAGCTTCACCACAGGTGCCTGCCTGTTCCTCTCCTTACTCCACTGGAGAGACAAACAAATAGCTTTCCCTCCTCTTCTTGCTCCAATGTAACCTTTTTTTTCCAAGGACTAGAACAAAAGTCAGTATGTTTCAGAAGCTACTTTGTCTGGAATAATTATCAGGCTGTCAGCTCTTCTCCTCTGAATTGCTTCTTCCTTGTACTAAGGGTACTGAACTCAGTGCAAGCTGAGTTTTACATTGCAAACCTGTAAGGATTAGCGGATAACTCATCCAGGACAGCAGCTTTGTACTTTGTTAGGAAAAAAATGCTGACAAACTTTGTGGGTGGTGTGTGCTGCTGTGCAGGGGTGAGGTGAAGCAAAGCTTCACCAAAGAGCTGCTCTGCAGGGCACTGTAGGGCTGCCCAGTGCAGGCAGGCAGCCGGCTGATATGCTGTGTGCTGCTTCAGGGCTGAGCTTGTCAGCTGAGTGGATGGGCCATTGGACACGGCGGCTCTCAGTGATCTGTACTTATCCTGCCTTCTTCTCTAGTAGTGCTGCATGACTCCATGTAAGGCATGTCATGTAACCAAAGGCCACCAAGAAAGGGAATGAGATTTATAGAGCGGGAAAGGGAATGGGATTTAAAGCCTGAAATGAGGCTTCATTTGGGCTGTTCCATATGGGACACGTGAACATAGAGTGCCTTTGCCTTGGAAAATACATTGAATTTTGGACTGCACCTAAAAAAGGAAGCAGAGAAGTGGAATGTTATCCACCGTCATGGGTTTTTATATCATTTAAATTCATGCAAACCTACTGTTCAGTAATGGAGTTCCTTCAGATTTAAGGGAAATGAAGATCCAGCCAGTGTGATTAAGCTTGTGAATAAAAAGGTTTGGGATTAAACATTCTTTGTGTGACACTTCAGCAATATGCTTTTATAAAAGACACAGCAGGAGTTAGTCTTGAAGTGTCAGAATAACTCCTTCAGTGACAAAGCATTTATACATTTAAATATTTTGAAGAAAGTTGGCAACCCTTTTGCGGGTTCAATTTGCACCTGTCATTCACTTGCAGATGCAAATTTGAGTTACTTGCAGCTCTAATTACAATACTTGATTGTCATCACAAATCAGGTAGTAAGAGGTGAAACGATCGAGGTTTGTGCCGTCATTTGTTGTTAAAACACGAGTGCAAATGTTACCATCAAAAAGCAAAGACAACCGGAGCTTTGCCCTGCTGATAAGCTCCACAAATAAGTACACTACGCAAATAAAAGGAATTTACAGGGGAGAAATAAGAAAAGAAGGGAGCATGTGGTGAAAGTAAGACAATAATAAGCGATAATGTAAGGTGGATTATTTTGTCTGTTGCAATAAATGATGATGGCAGAGATTTTTTTCAGTTAAGTTTTTCCATTAGACCCAGCCACCATTTGTATGTCTAAATATCATTTCTGTAAGGAATTCTAGTTCTTTTCCTTCTGCTGACAGCTTTCTAATTTTCAAATGAAAGAAGGTGATATTATAATATTATTCATCAGATGACTATTGTGCTGCATCTTTCCAGTTTGTCATTACCTTTATAAGAAAAACTATTATATAGTTATGTTTTAATTTCAACATATAAGACTTTGATTTTTTTAAATTCTCTTTACTAAAAATGTTGAGGTCTGATGACTGTTAATTATAACTCATCGTCATTTTCTTTTAAATTATAAAACATAAGATAGGTAAAACACATCATTATGCTTCAGCTAACATTGGATAGGTGGATAATTCAGCGCTGACTTTTTTTTGTTCACCTGGAGGGCTTATATTGCACAAAAAAAATAGCTCAAATAGCAGAGGATTGGTTATTTTTTACTTGAATCTGAGCAGTGCCTAAGAAGGCAAGGTGGCTTCACTTCAGATCTTTAATTTTGAATGAAACTGAACAAATGAAGAAGAAACCTCCTGTCCCAAGGAGGCTGTGGATGCCCCATCCCTGGAGGCATTCAAGGCCAGGCTGGATGTGGCTCTGGGCAGCCTGGTCTGGTGATTGGTGATCCTGCACATAGCAGGGGGTTGAAACTGGATGATCATTGAGGTCCTTTTCAAGCCAGGCCATTCTGTGATTCTATGAAATAGTCAAGAAGTTGCTCATTTAAGATTATACGTACGTCTTTAATCTTTTAACGTGTGCACTAACGAGTTCCATGGAGTTGCAATCCACTCAGTGATTATTCTAATAGCTCTGTTATTTCAGCAGTGTTCCATAATCTCACCTTTTTCCCTTTCTATTGAACAGACACCTGAGCTCAAAGGATGATTATTACCATAGTGATTTCTAAATTGCTAGATCCAAAGAATCTACTTAACTTAATGTTAAAGGCCCTTTATTTGTTCTGACTTTTCTCATTACTGAAGGCGAACTCTTTGGCCCAAACAATAGCCATACACAAAAGAAGAGATGCATTAAGTTTAGGAGATCTGTTCTGTTGTTTTGCAAAATGGTGTCAGTTTACAGTATCACTTCTTATGATGAACAGCTTTCCAAGGCCAAGAAGCTAATGACATCCCCATCGTCCATTCCTCCCATGCGCATCTGGCCTAAAAGGCCACAGCTAATTTCTGCTGAATCAAGAATTTATAATCAGCTTTAATGTATTTGGGAGCTAAAGTACATTAGTCCTTCATCAGAGGGAATGATAAGAAACAGTATTAGTATGGCTGGACTTTAATTATTTCTGAGCACATAATTACTCTTCCGTTAACTGAGCGGGAGTTATGATAGTTCTTTCATTTTGAGCAAAGGAAGGCCACCTGCGAACATGCAGTGGTCAAGGGAGATTCTTCTCCCTTTCTCTGTGAGGCAGAGAGAGAGAGAGAGAGAGAAGAAAGCAGGTTTAACCTGTGACATCTTAAAAATAGCTCAGGTAGTCCCTTTGGAAAAGGAATCTGGGCACGGTGTGTATTGTGGCATGATTATAAGGAAGGTGGCTTGAATTTATGCCTTTCACAGAAACTCAGAACTGTATAAAGAATAAAATCAGCCTGGTTATTTTTAGTAGCTAATCCAAATAATGTTTCACTGTACTGTGAAAATCATAGTCTGAGATTGGTCCTTTTTGGTATTTGTTTAAGATTTGACTAGATAAACTTAGAGGTCTTTTCCAACCCTAATGATATTTAATGCTCTGTGTAACTGTTGTTGAGATTTGGAACCATAAAGGCCAGATATGGACATATTTTTTGTAAGTAATACCAGTTGTGTTTCCATCCAGAAGAGGAATAGCCCCTTTCTGTGCGAGTTATTTGGAGAACTGTATGCTGCTTGCCTTTCCAGATACTACTTTATTCCTTTCTGGTGACCTTTAAAAAATTAATATAGAAATCATGTAAATGATTTGTGTGTGTGTATCTTCAGCTGTGCCCGGTTCTCCATTGTGGTTATATGCATAGCTCTATGAATTTTAAGCTAATTCTTCCTGTACCTGAAAACCCACCATGAAATGATTATTCTTTGCATGCATCTTTTTCTTCTGTAGTTTTATTCTTTCGGAAATAAGTTGCTGTAGTATGAGAATAACGGGCAACAAGTCATTTGAATGTGCGTATTCAGATATGATCATGGTATTAGATGCCATATATTGTAAGGACTACATTCAGGGCTTCTGTTAGGAAAAGCTATTGTGCTCACTACAGAATGGTTGTTGCAGTTGTAACTATAAAAATGCTTGTGTTTAATTTCTCTTGTATAATTCTAGTGGTTCTGTATTTAGAATGAGTTTAAAGCTACACTTCTGACTGACGCAGTCACTGAGGTATTGAGTTGTGGTTCTCAGTAACGTGGTCCAGCTCCTAAATTCGCCGCTAAAATCTCATGGTGCTTCATGGGTTGTTTCTGTTTCTCAAATCCATGCACCTGGTACAAACATTTTTTATTTTTTTTAAATGCATCACTCAAATACATAGTATTTCACCAAAAAACTACAAGTTTACTGCTCAATGACTAATATCCTGTAAAAGAAGAGCTTTTTCAGTGCAAACGTTATAACAGTGGTGCTCAGATTTAATGCATGTCTCTTGCCTACATCTACTGCAAATATCAGCACATACCGTTCATCATTTTTTGTTGGTGTTTTTGTCTATTGCTATTTTATGCATGAGATGGTTCTTGTTTTCAGCTCTGTGCTTGGCTGGCTTTTTTTTTTTTGTTACTTAGTCCTGTGTTTGTACTGATTGCTTTTTTGCATGCAAATTACAGAATGTCATGGAAATGAGAGAGCTCTGAAAAAAAAAAAAAAAAGGAAAGATAATGCTGAGTTCCAACTGTCTTTTGTTTGTGCGTAAGTGTGTAAAATATGACGTGGAAATATTTTCAAAATGGCCTTTGACTTTCCTTCTGGTGTCTATTTTTATTACTCAGTAAAAGTGTGGGCATTTTTCCCACTGGAAAATGTGATGAATCTCTTAAGACTTGTTAATGATATAGTGCTGGGCATGAGTGTTGCAAACTATTTATGGAAGTAAGAAGTTATTATAGAGAGCGTTCTGCCCAAGCTAAAAGTGCAATTCCACACTCAGTGTAACTTCTGTATGCTGTGGTGAAACCCTGGCCCCATTGAAATCAATGGCAAAAATCATTGCTTTCAGTCGGTCTAGGATTTCACATTTGTTTCAACTTCACATACAGATTTTCATGGTTCTTCACAGATATCTCAGCAGGTGGTCAAAGGTTTCAAGGGAAACTACAGTTCTGTGTAAATGAGAATGTAATAAATGTATCAAAAAGGAAAAAAAATGCAAATTTTCATTTCAAAGTGTTGTTTTAACCAAATGCAGATATTTATTAGCTACCTGATTGTATCAAATGAAAGATAATTTGACATTTGTCTCCATTATTCCTAATAAGAAATTTAAGTGCTTCTGTATAGTTTATTACAGTGGGTATGCTTTTAGTAAACAAGCTTTGATTCCTCATTTAACAAAAATAAAGCACTGGGCACTCTTTGTGCCAGTTGTTTCTAATAGCCATACCCCTAGGGAAGGTTTTGCAGTAATGTTTAATAACTTAATGAAAATTTGGTTGTTATAAACTAAGATCTCCCTCCTTGCAAATGCTTTTCTTGAAACGTCCATGGGAATTTAATATCATTGTTTTTTTTCCTCAGTCTTGTATATTCTTGAATTGTCTTTTTTCCTCCATTTTCTCCGTTCTCAATCCTAGGTCCCCTTACAAAGAAACAGACAGATGATTTAGGTGATAATGACGGTGCTGAAGATGAAGGTATTTTTTTGCCGCCAAACTGATTTGCATGACAAGGATCCCTGAAAATCTTTTTTCTCCCCTCTTTTTTTGACTTCTTGTCTTCTTTTGAAGAGTTTTTTTTTTTTTATTCCCATTTTTGATGTGTTTTGTCTTCTTGCTTGTTGTTATACATATATATATTTTAAATTTTTTAAAAGAAAATGTCATTAAGTTCTACGTTTTGATACAAAACAGTAACAATATTTAAAGCCGAGGGTTTTTTGTTTTCTTCAAATGGACTTTTGATATGTTGCATTCCACCTTTTGACTCGATTTTGTCCATTCTATTAGAACTAACACTCTTTTAAAGTTTCTCTGTACACCTTTTTGCATGTTTTCTAACCCTATGTATTTCACCAAGTAAAAAGATGTTTCTTTTTTTTTTCACTGACTGATATCAGTTTGATAAACTTATCAAATATTCTGTTCGTAAAAGGAAAAATACAGAAAACTTAAGAAGTGTCTCTCAAGCAACTGAATCTCCCCAAATACAAAACCTTCTGCATTTATAGTGACCTGAACAAATAGAAGTAATTGCACGACTGCCCCACCTCCCTGTACAAGATGGGCAGCCCTGGAGCAGCTGCAGTACTTGCAGTTGGTGAGGCTCTGCACAGCAACCGTGAATTCAGTGGAGCTAAACTGATGTCATCTAAAGGAATCTGATCCCATCTGTTTTCTACAAGCTTACAAAGATGCCTCTCTGCTTGTGTTCCTTGGAATCCCTATTACCAAATAATATCCAAACTTTGAAATGTCAAGCATACAATTCAGTTTATGTATTATATCTGTTATAAGCTGAGCAGATTTGATTTTTGTTCATGGCAGTGAAAATGGTAACAAGGGGCTCTATCTCCTGAGCAGTCTCCTCCCTTCAATTAGATTTGTTTCAAAGTTCTGAATCTTAAGCACGTGCTTTATATTTTTTATGGTCAATGAGTGAAACAAATATGAGCCCGGTAGTTTCTACTTGTTTCTCTGTTAGCATTTCTTTTTTGGCCAGATATTATGATAAAGCCTAATTTGGAAACAGTAAGGCTCTTAATAAAATTTTAATCATAGAGTACGTTAACTGTTTTGGTCTTATCACAAAAGATCAAGGAAGGGAAATATGAGCATTCAGCTTCTTAGCCAATAGCAGAACAGAGACTTCACATGTAAACTCACAAACTTCTCTCATTTTCCTTGATCCTCTTCTAAAGTGGAAGTTAAGTATGTAAATGAAAGGCCACCAGCTGGCCCAAGATTTGAAAGAAGACCTAATTGAAAAACTCATTCGAAAGCTCTCATGCTATTCAAAACTGAGTATGGTAATTCAGATCCACTTAGCTCTATGAGTCCAAGTCATTTTTACATTAGCTCATGACAAAGCATGGCAAAAGATATTCTTGTGAATTCTCTAAGACACGTTACGTTGGATTAGCCACTGTAAGAGTGAGTCTGTCTTGTTTTAACAGTAGTTTCAAGAAACAGTTTGAAACCTGGTTTATTCATCCGGTGGACCTTAATGGCTCTCCTAATTTGCTGTATAATTGCCAGGACAGATGCTAATGCCTTAACATTTGTTGATTCAGTGTCTAAGCAGACACACTTACAGGATACTACTAAAAGAGTTTGCTAAAACTCAGCAGTGGCTGCTATCAGAAGGCAGTTTAACACACAGTCAAATGAGAGTAGGGATCTCGGTCATTGGAGAACCAGCATCCATGTCAGGGAAAACCCAACTCCCACATCGACAGCTGTAGGAGAGAAAGGACTGTAAGAGCACAGCAGTCAAACTAGAGGGAAAGAGACACATTTACAACATTAATAAATCTTTGTATTTTATGGGACTGGGATTAATTTTCTCTGGCATACAAGTGGCGGTTTTGTTCTCCTTTCCATGCCAGTAGAAGAATGCAAGCATTAATTAGATGTTCCCTACTTCCAAGAGTCACAGAGAGACAGGGCAAGCTTAAATTTTTATGACCAGTAGATGCTGAAGGCTGCTGGGAATATCTGCTGGGTTAGTAGAAACCGTGTGTGCTGAGGCACAGCGTTTCACCGTCTCTCAGGGGAGGAGTTGCATTGGATGACCTGTGTTTTGTGAACCTGTTCTCTGCACTGGAGCTCTTGCATGTGTTACATATTCAGAACTGAGGAGTTCACAAACTACCTGTCATATGTTTGGATATGGATAGCAGGAAAAAGGAGAAAGGAAGTACAAAGCCACCTTACTTCTCTAGATTTCTGATCTGCCCATTAAACCCTTTGCCTTTTGCAGTATGATAGATTTTTATATTGATTAAAAGTACAGTTGTGATACTGGGAACAAAATATAACCAACGCTAAACTGAATGAATGATGTGGTTGGAATTAGGGAGACCTGGCTCGCACGGTGAGAAGGACTGTCTCACATAGCCACAGAATCCAAGCTACATAAGCACACGACCAGTGATTGCTAAAATGTTCAGGATGGTTTCTGTATTACTTAGGAATTTCAGAGCTCCCACTTACATTCATTGCAAGCCTTTCTCAATGAAAAATCTCTCTTAGCAGCTCCTTGGCTCAAATGCCTGGAAAGTGTTCTATGTTGTGTCACTCACACATCAGAGTTTGATTAGAAGATTTCATTTTAAAACAGCGTTCAATAATCCTACTCCTATCTGCCACGAGTCACTACCAGTATTGCTAGCCAAAGCTTGTCAGCACAAGCGTTGGAATCAGCAGTCAAACATGGATCTCTGGTATGTGCTGCAACCAGGAGATCAGGCTTAATTAGATCATTTTTCATTTTTGTTTTTAAATGACCCAAAGGCAGTAGTGCACATTACCAGCTAATGATCTGCAAATTTGCTGTTTAAAAAATGAAGGTGTTTTCAGTTTTTACCAATGTGAAATGTGTGCACAGTCAAATTATATAAATATCCTTTTTCCCCCCAGTCTGATAGCATTCTTGTTTGTGTAACCCTTTCATGGGATTGCTTACCTGTTTTCCAATAAACATTGAATTAGCTGGGCAGGCACCAAAAATATGAGTGGCAAAAAGACCTGCAACCAGTGAGCAGCTTTGAATTTTTATAGCAGTGGTGGATTTGCCTATTTGCTGACATGCAGGTAAGCAATATCTAGCATAGAAGCAAAATTTAAGTCATTCAGCAGTCGAATAAACAGCACCTTCCTCATGCGTGCGCACAGTCTAGAAGTGAAGTTTGGTTTAAAAAGCAAAATATCTTGATAATGTTAATATATTTCTACCAGTCTTCATTTTTGTAAAGCAATACTTTGACTTCATTTAATATGGCTACAGGAGGGGAAAAAAAAAGAATCTCTTTATGCATTCTTATTTCCTGTATGCTAAAATTCCTAGCGTGACTTAATACAGCATCACAAGTTATTAATCAGTCTACATACTCAGTGATCACAACTGGACTTCTAAGTAGTTAGTGCTGTATTAAATATCCATGAAGGATTGCTCACAAATGAATTCTTCTCATCCACCATTCTGTCATACACACATTACTTAGAAAATCAATCTGTCAATCTTAGATCCTTATTTAGTCCCCAGTGTTATCTGAGCATCTCAATTTTTAATGTATTCACTGTCACAACATCCTTCTGAGATAGAGGAATGCTATTATTCCATTTTTAGAAATGAGGAATACAGACATTGTGAAGAATGCAGATGCCATGTCCACAGCAAAGCAGGGAACTGTCAATGCATGCCTTGAAGTGAGGGCTGCAGTGTAATTGCTAGATGCAGCTATTCTTCCCTTCTCCATTGCAATCCCTCCTGTGAAATAGGAGACAGATTGGGAACAGATGTTGCTGTTTGTTCACAGGCTGTAACTGTGATCGTTCTGATCATTTAGTGTGATGCTCTGCCTTACAGGGGCCATTGAACTTCATAGAATGAAGGAAGTTCTTGGTCCAGAGCATGTTTTAAATCAAAATCAAAATTCTCTCTTCAATTTTAAATTGCTAATGATGCAAAATCCATCTGCAATTTCCTTCATGTGCTTAACAGACTGTGGCTTCACTGGCACAGGAGAAGAAAGCATTTCAGAAATCAGGATCTTTTCCAGAAAATCCTATTGCTCTATTAGTATTAAAATAGACTAGGTTGCTAAGTTTAGCTTTTCGTCTGCTTTCAGCTGTCATGGTAAGGAATGGGGAGAGAAACAATCTTTCCGTCTGGCTCTAGTTGTACATTTTTGGACTTCAGAGATCAGTAAACAGCAGAACACGTTCATTTACCTCACAAAGCAACCACACGTTCCAGCTTTAATTATGGCCTCTAATGAGTTCCACCCAGGCAGGAGTAGCACAGATTTTACTGCTTTGGATGGGCTTGATGGATACACATAGACATCTTCTGTTCATTCTATCACCCATTCCTGTAAGTTCTGTGATTCTGACTCCTATGTACAGATTCTCATGGTATTTACATATTAAATTTTGGCAATGTTGTTTTCCCTTTACACAGAGAAGCTCAATTCAGATGATGAATGCAGTGATATTATTAACACTTGAAAAAAAAGCATAGTAAAAATTTTGACAGACCTTTAGTTTAAGGACCTCTTCGGGGCTCTGCTATATTTTTATCAGTGTCAAGTATTGCTTGTACAGTGAAGAGTCTCAGCTTTTGCATTTCTAGCCATCCTTTAACAGCTTAAAATTGCTACTTAGCTGGCCATTGAGGTCCCACTGTAATTAGAACATGCTCCACATGCATACCTGTAGCAGCCTTCAAAAATCCCATCCCTTTTTTTACATTGCAAAATATATTTTTATAGACCTCCACCAGGATCTCAACTCCCTTTCTTTCAGGCAAGTGTAATTAGGCATTCCAGGGTACCCCAAATGATCCCTTGGTTTCACAGATACAAAAACAAATGAAAGAAAAGGAGTTATTTCTATTAACTCAAACTTGATGAGTAGAGGCAGTCTTTTAATGTATGAAATATGGCTGAAACTTCATTGCATTCCCACCAGAAGTTTAACAGATATTTTAGCAGTCTCAGGCCACCTAGTTAATATCACAGGTTTAAAACATAACATTAATTGGATGTTTACATATTAGTACTGATAAGGGCACTTGCTAATTTATAGCATGCATCTATGAGGCATTTGATGGATTTTAACTGCAAGATTGCATACTTTCAAAAGGCTTTTAAACAATCAGAAGTATTGCATTGATTGGTACTGTGCTCCATCAAATCCTTTAGGAAAAATGTTTGAAAGTGCACCACTTTTATCCAACTATGATCTGTGTAAGGAATACGTAGGTTTTACAGTAACCTACCTAACAGTCATCCACTGCTTCGGTGTTATTTCAGGTTCCAAAAAACATGAAAAGTTTACTTAAAAGTCTACATCACAATTTCACGCTTTTTATTTAAAATTAAATTTTTTAGAAAATTCAAGTTTTTCATTTAGCAAATGCTGCTCGTGACATCCATAGCAAACTGCTTGTTGTTGTTGTGAGGAGTTGTCTCCCAACTAGGTTTCTTCCTTTCCCGTTTTGATTGTTTTCTGCAAATTATACTGAAGTCATGTGGCCAACTCACATGAGCTTCAAATGACTGAATGTATAATTATGTTTTGTTATATGTGACAATCGTGGCCAATATTCACAGTCAGACCCAGTTCCCCGTTGTGTGATATAACAAACACAGAATAAAGAATAGCCCCATTCCTAAATTGCCTGCAATGTAATTAAGAGCTGGCATAAAAAGCAGTTGCAACAAACATTAGGAAGGTACAGAGGAGAGATGATGGAAATCATAATAAGAAAGTTAATGTATACAGCATATAAATAAGATCGTTCACAGAAATATGGTAAGACTTACATATATGTTTTATAAACTAGCACTTTAAAGCCAAACAAATCATCGCACTCAAAACTTAATCTTCTGTGTGAATTAAAACAGAAGAGTTGAATTTGAGAAGGGTCTTGGACAGTGCTGCTACTGTGCGGCTCTACATTACTTGTGTGTCTTGTTTGTTTAAAGCAGCACTTTATAGAATGCACTGTCCACAACTGAATTAAATTCTATCTAAATCTGCATTTCTTGGATGAAATGTCACATTTGCACCCCAGTTATTTAGGCCTGTTCAGAGCAAGCTACTTCCATGAATAATTGCTCATCTACTTCCATGAGTATCTATTATTAATGGGTGTGAGAAAGTGTAACTGTAGTTAGCAGAGACCGCTCCTTAATGTGAGCACAAAGAAATGCAGTGATCTCTTTGTGTTTAAAATTAGCCTGTAATGCTTACAAACATAGTAGTAACGGGATAACAGAAGTATGGCACAGACAGAATTTACTCAGAGCAAATCGTGTCTGATTTTAGTCACGACTGCATGCTTTTCTCAGAAGAAAGACACCCATTCTTTTCTAAATATCCCAATATTATTTCCCAGATAAACAGGCCAGTGCTACCAACGTTTCATTACTGTTCACAGTTGGTGCTCTGTAATTCTATGTAATTTTAATTAAAGAAGAATTCTGAGACAGTCTCCCCCTGTGCTACCACCAAGCATACAATTAAGTGTGTACAGTTTCTGCTGGGAACAGTCAGACAATGATTTCAGATTAATAATTTATTATTACTTCCATAGTTGTACCAAATAATAGCAATAATAAAAAAAGGCACAGGCTATGAGCATGCCATCTACTGAAAACAGTGTGGGAATTTCAAAATACTTCTTCCTTGGTGTAGATTTTAAACATCAGGAGCTTACAATTCTATCCTATGGACAATGAAGAGAAGTAATCTCCCTAGCACTGCAGTCTGAAAACTGCTTGTTGGAGAGCCCTTACTGTATGCTTGAGTGAGGAAAGCAATACAAGCAATTTCATGTACAACCTTTCATCATCCTTTTGGTCTTGAATAAATGATTGTTCTAATACTCCTAATATTGAAGTTCCAATTTCTGATCTTGACCGTTCTGGCATTTTCTTCAAATTACAATCAATATCAAAATAATAGTAGCACCTGGCTTTCTATAAACAGACACATCTGTGCTGATCTTACCCAGCAAATTTTAAAAGCACGGCTTTTAGTTTAACTGCCTTTCCCTAGTCATCCTTACAGTGCTTCAGAACAATTCATGCAAGTCTAGAGTGATCTTACCTAGTAGAATCTTAAATAAGATTCATCCAAATTGAAGGAATCAACAATACATCCGAGATTTCTTCAAACGCTGAAGTGAGTAATCAGGGAATTCGCTTGAATGCTCTCATAATGACAGAAACATCTTTGAACCAGAATATGCACTGCAGTTCCTCATTGGGAAGTTTTCATGTGCTCTCTTGTTATTGTCTTTATTTTTAAGGACTGTTAGAATGGAATATTAGAGTTTATGTCAGATGGGGGAAAAGACTCAGTTGGTAAATTAGCTCAAAATACAATTTAATCCAGACAAATGAAAACTATAAAGTTGCATTTTAGTTTTTTTTCTTTCCAATCAAAGAAAAATAAACCTTTAAAAGCAAATGTTATTCCACCAGTCCTCAATTAACAGTTTCTTTAAGTTGGTGCTTAAGAGCATTCCTCGCTAGAAGCAGTGGTGATTCAAGTTTTCAGATACTCAAGATGTTGTCCTGAGTAGATGCATCTATCTGAAAATCACACAATTTGATGGGGAGAGGATACCCAAATCAGTGTCCTCATCAAAAGGAAACCTCAAAAGATGCGTCAATATCTAATTTTCTGAGAGAATGGTAGAGCTGCTAAGATTTCATATTGTTACTTGAGTTCAGTGTCACATTTAGGAAACTTGCTTTTTGTTTGAGTGCAGGGTCATCCCTTTCAGGTGTAGCATCAAGTCCTTGCCACAATTCAGTAAATTAAGAAGTACCCACTCAACCATCAGGCTGCTCAGGTTATATATATAATGTGTGTCTGAGGTCTAAGTGTTAAACAGCTTCCAAGTCATTTCTAAAATGTTGGGCTTCAGAACTATCAAGACAGCTAACTTATAAGTTTATAAAGAATTTGTAATTTATTAATTATTGATTTGTCGTACTGGAAGCTGTAAGTGTGCGAGGAGAAAGCTTCTTTATCTTAGTATGATGGATTGCCTTCAGCTAAGTGAGCAGGATGGGCTGAGATTTTCTGAAGTGTTCAGGCTATGCATAGATGTGCTCACAGTGGCATTAATATACATTTCACATCCAATTCAGCAGGAACACAATCAGAACACAGTCCCATTGCGTTTGAGCAAATGTTACCATTTTCAATCCCTTTCTGCTTTACTGAGGCCAATAAGTGTTTCAAAAATATGAACTCTACTTATGTTTGCAAGCCACAAGGAAACACTTATGCCTCCTGCCCATTTTCTTATGTCAAGATGTTGCTTGAGAAACACTTCATGAAAAATAACCTCACTAAATAAATAATAAGTAAATATTGCATGCATCCTATTTGATGCTTTCTTGAGATAAAATGTGTCTTAATATTTTTTCCAGACATTCGGGACAGTGGGGGACCTAAGCCTGTGATGGTGTATATACATGGAGGGTCCTACATGGAAGGCACTGGAAATTTATATGATGGCAGTGTTCTAGCAAGTTATGGGAATGTGATAGTCATCACGGTCAACTATCGCCTTGGGGTACTTGGTAAGAAGCTTTCAGATTTCCATTAATCCCTGATATGTGTAATGTGATTCGTGTCATACGTGAGAGTGTACTCTTCAAAAAAAGATTATTGATACTGTTTTCTTTAGTTTACACATTTGTCAAAAAGAAAAAAAAAAAGACTTTTTACTCTGAGGATGAGATAAATGGCATTGCAAGTATTATTTGTGTTGTTTGGTTTGCATTTAGTGACGTCAAGCAGGTGTTTCCATTGCTGAGTTGTTCAGACGAGCTCTTGTTATCTGCGAATAGCGGCGATGCTTTACTTCACAGATGGGTGAATTAGTTGTATGTATATAAAAGTGAAGTCATGGACAAGAGAGTTTTCTGTTGGAAGTGATTAAGTTTTGATTAACAATATTTTTCATGCTTTGAAAAAGCTAAGAACTTTATAAAAATATTATTTAGTAAGAGTTATACCTATTTGAGCTCCACTGTGGTTTTAAAATGAGTTGCAGTTAGAATTCAAATATCTCCAACACTTCTTTTCTAAACCAAATTGTAGAGTGAATGGAGTTACTTCTGATTGTTTCAAACGTGGTGAATGGGATGTGCTGATGCTACTGGTAGACTTGACTGGTACGTCTCTGGTTGGTTGTATTTCTAAGAAATATACTTTGCAGTTTGTTCACCGTAGTCACAGATATGGTAAAAGTCTGACAGGTCTTGCGACAATGATACGATTGTTTGTTTTGTTCTGCATGTCCTACTGCAATGTTACTTGCTAAGGCTTTCAATTCTTGGATATTTTGAAAGTCAGAACAGTGATTTTGCAGTACTTGCATAGGTAAATGGGTGTTCCCTGTAACATCTGAAGTAGCTCGATAAGCCAGGTGTCATTCACAGCAGCAAGTTGGTTCTGAAGATCATCTAACTCTATTTTTAGTTCGTGGGCAACAGCAACGTCTGCTACTGCGTTTTTCTTTTGCGTGGTCATTTTATTTCATCAACACTTTGTTTCTTTCTGTTTTGAAACCAATTAGCATAATAATTGAATTTATTTTTTTTCCTGCTGGATCATCTCTGTAATTTGGTGTCTGTAATGACACCACTCTCCAGTGGTGTCTTTTGTATTAAAATTTGCTACCTGAAAACAGTTTATTTTTTATTGGGAATGGATTTTGACTTGGATTTTGAAGACCTAATCTATGGTAGCTGCCTTTTACAAAGGATGGAATATATTCCAGGACAATCACAAAGATGACTGTTTGTTGCTGGACTTACCTCCTTAGCATCTGTTTGGAGGTTTCATTTGTGATGTACTTCTTTAAGGAAGAAAATACTGTTATTTTGCATGTTTGTCTCCCTTCTCCTGTCTCCCAATTTACTTTGAGTCTTTGGGCTCATATTAGTGCTGTGGTTATTAATCTGTAATCTGTGACTATAAACAAACAAGTGCGCTTGTCCTTCATATTTCAAACATTTATCTGGTATTACATACCAGAAGGGTACTCTGTTCAGTAATATAGTAGCCGTCATCTGAAGGAATTGTTTATTTTCATAAATTATGCAGTCTGATTCCTAAATTTACGTTTAGTTGCAGTGTTTGAAAGTGCTCGTTGCTTGAAAGATGAAATTTCTTCGTTAATGGTGATGGCTTTTCCTGTTGGAATTTTAAGACTGATCCCCCAAGTAACCCACTGCTGACATCTTACTGAGCATGGGAGGTTTCCATTTGTGTTCATGCTTTTGTGCTTCTTTGAACTTTGTGCTCTTTACAGAGCTTTCATGGAGCGGAGTGTAAATTTTCTTTTAAGTGGGACCCATTGCAGTAAAGCCTCTGAAACTCACAGCTGAATCTGGTGATTGACATGTATACTTAAAATTAATTTCAAACCAACTAAAATAATCCTGTATCAAATTTGCAGGACTTTCTTAGTAAAACAAATGTATTTTTTAACTATATATAAAAGTCAGTCAGGTATTTTGTTTCCAGTACGATGCCTATCTACCACGTATTAAATAAATAATGACCACACATCTCTAAATAGGCAGTGTAGAAACATGCTAGCAATCAAAAAACAAAATTTGCACAGTTAGCATTTTCTTCCTGCTTTCTTTATATTTCCTCATGTGTAGACAGTTGTGTAAGATAGCCTCAGAGTTGGACTCTTGTGTAATCATACAGGATATCAGCTTTTTCTGTTTTCAAACTTGTACTCATCAGTGTACAGAAATGCTTGTCCATAATGGTACAGCAGAACATTACCCTTTGCAGTAGCATTAAAAAAGACACGCTTTTACAAATACAGCTGACAAATTCTCAGCTTCACTTACCTGACTCACATCCCATAAGGTTTAGCTTCTCTGTCCACTGCTTGTGGGAGGACTAGGTGTCACTTCATTGCTGTGTAAAATGCCTGCCTGTACGGGGAAAAGTAATATAAGGATTCTCTCTTCAAAAGGTCGTATGGGATTCTTTCTCCACAGGAGAAGATTTAGGGACTATCTATCTTCTCATTTCTCATGTCTTGGTTTCTTGCATCAGTCTTTGTGGATGAATATCTTAATATAGATGATCCATGTGAGTCTTAGGAGTTCTGCCGTTGTTTAACCAGGATTCTCCCTGTGACATTTCTTAACCAGAAGTCCAGTTAAGGAACTGTTTAGAGTTTTTGTCCAAAGTGATAGTGATGGGAAGGGAGGATATGCTATTATATTGGATTCTTTTCATTATCGCTATTAAGTCCATAGCAGACAGCTCTTGGTACAGTTCAGAGTATTTTCTTTTTATTCTGAGCTGAAACAATCTTTGTCCTATAGATTAATCTGCTTGAGGCACTACATTTTATAGAGATGCGAGATTTGCTTCTTTCTAGAATTTTAGAATGCTTAGAAGTGGAATCTCTTTGGTAAAGATAATAATACAAATTGAAGTGTGGAGCAAGTGCATTTAAAAACCAAACAAAAACCCTGAGAGTTCTCTGACCCAATTTTGTCTTTGTCTGAAGCAAGTCTGAGAATGAAAGTCTGTTAGAATCTTTCCTCAGATATTGATGAGATGGAGAAAAGAATTGTTTGCCCTGGAAACTTGGGGACTACTGAATAAGAAACCATTGGAAACAGACTATTTATATCTTCTTTACAATCTTTTTAAATGCGAGTCTTGTGCAAGCAATCTTTTCTAGTGAGTAGTCTGATGTCCTTGAAGGACAGCACAGAAGTAGGTGCAGACAAATTTTTATAGTTTTATAGCTTATTTTTATGAAAAGACGGATTTGAAGATAAATTTGGGTTTTGAACTCAACTAAATTAAGTTTTCAAATGTTTATCTAAAATATCTCCATCTGGTAAAAAGGCAGGAGCTTTTTATTTAAATTTCATAAAAGAAACATAAAGGGATTATAAAAGGAGTTTATTTAACATCCAGACAAAGATCATGATAGACGGATTTAATACCCCCAGTGCTGTTTTCTATGTTCTTTCTTTTGAAAAGGAGAAGTCAGCATTGGCTTCTTCCCCTTTAGTTTAAGTTTCCAAGAGGAAAGAGAAAGTTGTGAACTGATTTATGCCAACTGAATACACATTTATTCATTTTATTAATTTCTGTTTCTTGCTTTTGATTATCTTTTGGCCACTGGAATTTAATAGAACTGAAAGAAAAACATTTTTAAAGCAGCTTACGATTAAACTGAATGGAGTGGGGGAAGAATAATTCAGAGGAATCTCTAAGTAAACCACTGCTTTAAATTTCCCATTTTTTTCCTCTTCACGAGGCAAAGGTTTTTACCACAGAAACAGTGAGGTGACATTCCAAGGTTCCACCTCTTTTTGGTTTTTATGGCCATTTTTTGCTTTTAATGACAGTTTGTAATTATTTGTGCTTTTACACAAGCATTTAGCGCCATGTTTGAAATGCCTAGTATTCTTATAAATATTAATTAATTCCTAATTTCACCAATGATTGAACTTAAATCAATGAGACTCATAAGTACAGTGCTTCCCGATATGGAAAAGCCTGGTTTGCCCACAGTTTGAAGCAATACAACAGGAAAATTGTTGCTTATGCACAGCGCTTTTGACAGGAGCTATTCTTAGAGTCCTATTGTGTTCTTCAGCCTAAACTTCAATTTTTCAATAGCTTGTTGTGTCAGATGGCTGTGGTGGGCTGAAGCAGTCGTGTAAAATAAAATACTGAAGCAAAGGAAAGCAAAGCAAAAACACTGCAGCAAAAGTTGTTTCCTACTTTTGTTAGCAACTGTAAGAGCCTCGTGAACGATGAAGTGAAGGAGGATGAGTCTTAGTATGCTTTAACATTATTTGTTGCTGTGTGTTAGAACGCATGTGTTTGGAAAATACATTAGGCTTGAAAATATATTTTGCTCCGCACATAATCCAGCCAACCAGCAATATGTTATAGGCAAAAGAGTGACATGAAATATAGACTCAGCCCTGCAGTAAGTGTTGGGCAATTTGTCCTGGGCCCTGCACTTCTGCCATTGCCCGTGGGTTGAAGAACTACCTATTTGACCATTTGCAGGATCAAACATAGGGATGAGCACACACAGCAAAAAAAAAACAGAGCGATTTTGAAGTACCAGGCCATTTATCAGGGAAGTTGGACTAGCTGACCTTTAAAGGTCCCTTCCAACTCAAATGATTCCAGGATTTCAGTAGTCTAGTTCCATTGTGATTGACTGGAGGACATTGTCTTGTTTTCTTTTCATTTTCTTTCCTAAGCAGAATAGAAAACTAAATTATTTCAGTGCTTTCAAATTAGATCTGATTTATTCTATGTTAATCTAATTTGTAAAACTGTTTGATTCTTTTTTTTTTGGTAATCATTTACTGAGTATTTTTTCCATCAGAAAATGGTTTGCTTTTGTTTTTTTCTTGCCTTGCCTTTTCTAACATGGTAATACCACTGTAAATATTAAACAGAGGATATCTTTCAAATATGTTTTCAATACACTCAATAGATACTTTCAAAAATATCTATTAACTTCAGACATAACCCTTTCAAAAATTGCTTCATGGCAAATGAGAAAAGCTTTATTCATCTTCATAAAGATACTGAGATGAATTAGCACCCTGTGTCACTTAGGCTTTTTTGCCTATATAATAGATGGCCTGTTCTGCAACCTGGAGAGCTGTCTTGCCTCTCAAAAATAAGCCTCTTCACCTAGCCACATCATAGTAAGCATTCAGTTTATGGAACAGTGGAATAAGAAGGCTTGTGTTAGTTAGACATAAGAGAGAGGAAAAAAAAAAGCTGAGATTATTTGGCTACATTGCTTAGACTATGAAGTTTTCTTTTACAGTTCACGATTTAATATCCAGTAAAAATGGGAAAATGTTTGATCATTAGTGACTGTGACAAGCACATCCATTACCTTTTTATGAAACCTTAAAGATACTATCAGGAGATGGCATTTCCTTCCAGCTTTGCTTTACCACAAAGAGGTCTCTGATGAGCCTTTTTCTATTCTCTCTTTACTAATATATTTGAGTAGAAATGATAGATGAATTGAAAATTATATATTATTGCCTAATTAAAAGTACATTACATTGAAAGTAAAGATGGAAAATTAATAGCAAAGCAATATCAAAATGTGCAGTTGAAAATCATTCATCTAAGTTTTCTGAATTGGATGAACATACAGAGAATGTAATTCATAAATACTTTTGGGGACCCTTGACAGCTTCGTAACAAGTTTCTATTAGATATATAAATATTAAGCTGTTCGTAAATGAAATTTTATCATTTTGAGGTTACACAGAAGAAAACTCGTCCTGAAGGTCTTATCTGACCCCACGTTATCCTTGAGTGTCGCTGTTTCTTTGTATGAAGCACTCCAAATGAATTTAATACTGGATAAATAGAACAGGCTAAGATAAAAAGCGTGCTGCAGCTTTCTTTTCCCTCTGGTGACATACTTCACACGGTCTGATTTACACATAGCATTCTAAAAATGCATTAGACAATTCTTATTTAATGTAGTAGGTAACCTCAGGTCAACACAGATTGCAGGAGGCCCAAGCGCAACTCATCTAGATTTACAGTGTCCTAATTTCATAGATCTGTTAATAGAATTAGCATTTGGATCTCAAACCAGCTCTAATTAATGACATTTTAGTGGCTTTTTTTGTGAGCTAGTACCAGCCAAAGGGAGTCATGTATGCAGTGAAGCAGAGAAGGGAAGATTGCCACACTCAAATCTGTACCATCAAAATGACAAAATGAACTTGAAGTAAACAATAGGTTATTGACTAGATACGTTTAAAGGGTCAACTGCAGTGCACAGCATGCGAGATATTTATGAAATGGGAACCCTGAATATATAGTGCACTTTTAAAATGAACCATTTCTTTTCTATTTGTGCTTTTTCTAGCACAACAAATTGACATTATCCATCTGCTTAGATAGATGGATATATACTCGCTTCTTTATTTTTCGGGGCACAAAGACATTATTTTGTTTGCCATTGAATAGGTTTCTGTCTTGGTACAGGTACCCTTTAACTAACAGGTTTGTCCTAACGTTTGTCATTAGGCTTCTTTTTTTGGTAAACAAAAAATAACGAATAACAAACTTAAAAACTATTTGTTTTTGTATAAGAACAGTTTGTGTCATTGCTGTAAAGAGAAATTGCTTTTTGGTAAGGTAAGTTCCCTTGATCAATATTAATTCATATAATAAAAATATTTCAGTTCTGCCGGATTAATCTTCGAACTCATAATAAACTTCAACTTGATAATATTTGTGAAATAGGAAAGAGAAAGTGTTCATTGAAGACAAGTTATGGAAATCTTACTGCCTCAGGAGAAAAATATTAAAATCTTTGACTCTTTTGTCCTACGTGAAGTTTGTAATTCTTACCATCTCGCTATGTGTAGTTACCTGCACCTCCAAGTCGTATTTGACCAAACTACTTTTACACTGTCATTGATCCCTGCGCATAACCTCTTATCTACAATATTACAAATGTTTCATGTATTCAAAATGTATTATTATCCTCTATACAACACTCTAAGCCTTTGGCTGTCTTGCGATGAGAGACCTGTGAGGGCACCAAAGTTGTCCCTGTCCTTACAAGCAAACAGAATTTTCCAGCATGCCATGCTTCCCAGGAAAGGATCTGTAAGCCAAGAAGTGGGAATAAATGAGGACTTCTATGCAATCTGATCTCACTGCAGAGCATTCCAACACTGAAATAATCTTCTGATTTTCAACCAAGGCAGAAAGATTAAGAAGTTATTAAGATCATAATAATGTAACATTAAGAAATATGCTACAGCTTAGCATCTAGATTATATCTCTTCCCAGATATAGCACAGCTGGCATACATAGCATAGTTTTGAATCCCCAATTCATTGTATTTTATTACGTATGTTGAAATAGTCACGACTTTTCTGATGTTTAAATGAAGCAGTTCTGTATACTTCTGATCCTTGGAAGCAATGGACAGCATGACAAGGATCTTGACTGGAAATGTTGCATTTCACATTTTGCAACCTATTGATATGCATAATACTGCTCAAATTTTATGTTTTCTTTGTGTTTGATGTAGTTTACATATGGAGGTGCTAGCTCAAATACTGATTTGATGCTTCCTTCCTGTAATACATCGTGATACTTTTTGAATCAATTGAGCAAGCTCTGTATTTTAAGGTTGTCACGGAACTTCATAATGGCTCTATATTGTAATGTGAACAATAGATTTAGAAGGTCCAAAACTCTTGGCAGCAGTACAGGTCTTAATTTTTTTCTTCAGTCTGGTGGGATCCGTGTGCAAATAACTACCTCTGCTAACACAGAAAAATGTACATTAAAATATAGCAATTTGCATTACTTTCCAACTGGAATATATAGAAGACTGCATTGTTTGGCATGCTGTTTTCTTACACTTCCTGATATATTGAAAAATATTTACTATTTTGTGAAAATTGAGTTTGAATATCTGTGTTTCATGGCAAACTGCTTGACGAAGTCCTGCAGAAGACTGGGTAAATGATGTATATTGGTAAATAACCCTTTTTATGCGAAGTACAGTAATTACCTTCAACCAAATATAAACAACAGATATTGATGTCTCTGTAGAAGTATTTTCACTATCTCTTGTGTTGTACGTTTTGCAAACTAAGCAGTTTGGAAAAAAGTCAGATGACTTATCTTTTGTAAGTGTTTGAAATATCTGCTGCGTGTTTCAGGGGGTCTATCGTTGCTCCAAAATGAGAAGTAAGACAGAAATTATAGTTGGGCTTTTTCATTACTCTGCAGTAATATTTCAGGTTTTATGTGCCAAGATTCGAATGCAATGGAGTAAAAATGGTGAGCAGACTTTTTCTGAGATATTCACTACGTGTTCAAGAATTCCACTGATTTTAAAAATGATTTCTTACGGTGCATTTCTGTCAGCTGTTGAATGTTTGATTTCATGAAATCTCTCACGTCCATCACGATTTGTTCACCTTCTCAGCACTTTTCATCAGGCTTCTTTTACATTGCCGCAGGTACGCTGTAAAATTTTTTTAGGTTGTTTTGTCTTTCGTTAAGTGATAATGAAGTATTCAGTAAGGAATAGAAATAGAGGAGGCATAGTACCATATAGATCCAAAGTTTAAAAAAGAAAAGGCAAGCATCTCCCTAGCTTGTTTTCCTTACTTAGGTTCTAATGTTCCATGGAGTTGGCGAACATTAATTAGTATCTTCTCACTGATTTCAACAAGAAACATATGGGTAAATTAAATTCTTCCCCCAAAAGTTTGTTTCCATCTCTACTTGCTGGTATAATGTATTGCACATTAGTTGATTTGCTTCTGTGGCTGTAATTTCCCTTTCAACTTCAGGAAAGTACTCTGGCTCAACTGAGAATGGTTTTGCATTTCATCTGCAAGGCTTTATTAAAGCACTGAGACACAATGGGGTGTGCTTTACTGAGCCATTAATGTATGCCCCATGTGTGTTGTGAGGCGCGAGGCCAAAGGCCATGTGCTTTCAGCTACCCATGAACCATATTAATGACCCTGTAAAATACACTCCTGAGTGTCCTAATGCTATTATAATTACTCACTTTATTATTACATGTCTCTTCAAAAAAATTCTCTAAATATTTTCCTTTCCCTTTTATACAGCCCTTAACTAGGAAGGCTAATTTATGGAAGACTGAAAGGGAAATGTTCACAATAAAAAGAATATTAACATCCTTTTCACCATTTCTTTCTGGTAATTTAAGACTTTGTCTTTTAACACTTCGTAGACCTGTACATCCTGAGTGTTCCCAGCTTACAAACCATTTAATCTCTGAGTTTTTCCTGTTGTCATAATGAATAGCTGTTTGGATGCACATTGCTAGATTTTGTTTCTCATTAACTTCTTAAATTTATATTTAAAAGAGAACTCAAAATGGAAAAGTGCTCACTATTTCCTATTTTTTTCTTCTCGATAGAAAAGGAAAGAAAAAGAATTTACTTGCCTTCACATTGTTAATATAGCTCTTTTCTGATGTGAGTTTTCTCCAGCTGAAAATGTTTTGTGTGTTACTGATAGACAGTGAGGTTCTACCTGCATTTTCCAGCCTTTGCAGAATTCAGCATCTGATTTAATGACTTCTGTCTTTGCAGTTGTCTCTAAGCTGAATGTTATGGGAGTAACAATCAGAACGTGATATTTAAGACTGCATTTTTAAATGGCTTTAAAATAATGCGTACTTTTTTTTTTTCCCTCTGTATGGGCACGTAATATTTCTTCATCCTTTGAAAGTTCCATGTAGTTTTTGGATGGCTTCCTTTTATAAATGTATCATAGGCGGTGTTTTGATCTCAGGTTCAAATTCAGTCATGACAGCGGATGTTTTTCTTGATAAGCTTCTTTTGAGAGTACTGTGGGCAAACAAATTTACACACAGGAAGATATTCAGTTAGTGTAGTGGAACTGATAGTTCTGAAGAAGTAATCATAATAAATGCTCAATTTAAATCTTCTTCAGAGGTACAGAAATGAAAAAATAGCATTATTTGGCTATATTGTATCAAAGATGCAGCCAACAGTCAGAAATAATCTGGATAATATTAAGGACACGTTTTTTCAGACATTGTTGTCTTGTGACCGCTCCCAGTTCCAGGATACCACAGAACAAGACCTCTTGCAAAGCAGTTGCAAGTAGCTGTCATTAGATGATCCTCAGCTTCGGTAGAACCTTGTCTATTCTTACTAGGACCCGCCACGATTAGAAAATACCATGTGTTGTACCAAAGGGGCAGTGATGTGCTGTGTCCACAGGAGAAGTAGTTGCTGATGATGCCTGTGATAGAAGTTCTTGTTCTGCTGCCTGAAGCTCCAAGGAAAGGTTGGGTCATGTACTTAGTTTTCTTTCTTTTCCTGTTGTTGCAAACACCTTTGTATCCTGCCACCATTGCACTAGCAGTACGTGAGTCTTCCTCTGCTCTTGGGTGGTTCTCTTCTAACATTCAAAAGAGAAAAAATGGAAAGATGGGGCTAAGTAGGTGTATTTCCCATTAATGATTGAAAACTGGCATTTGGATGATTGAAATAGATAAATGAAGTTCCTTTCCCTGGCTACACAGAGGAGAGCTTTTGTCATGAGATGTGCACTTTTCATTTACACAAGTGCTTAGTTAGTCTTTTGCTGTTAAAACTTTTGAGTCCTTTAAAAGGCTTTTCATCACATTCTGTGTGGTTCCTCAGCATATCCTCCCTGGAGATCTGCACGAGTTAGGTAAAGATAATCAATCTCACTCTGAAAGAAACAAAATTACTTGTGACGATCAATGTCCACTAATAGTTAGTTGTTGTTAAAGTCATCCTGCAAAGCTGCAGAACCCAGCAAAAATTTATCCAGAATTTGGTTCTGAACTTCCCATTGCCAAGTAAGTGATATGCAGGACACCAGAAGAAATGAAAACAAGCATATTGAAAAGCTTTGGTTTTTGCTAGCTTCAATTTGAGTTTGTATAGAATGAGGAAGATTTTTTGAAAAACAGGCATCTTTGCAGGAAATTAAAATGATTGGCACTGCTGATCACTGTCTCTGGGAAAAAATCTCTTGAATAAGTTATTTTCCTGAGCTGAACTTACTTAGAGCATCCACAAAAGGCATCTCTGTATGCAGACAGACATCTGTTTGTACTTGTGAACCAGCCCTAGCAGTTAGAAGTTGAACTCAAAATCTGTAAACATTAGGCCCCTACCCTTACCTGGGTGCTGTGTTGGATGGGATGATTGTGTTGCTCACACAGGTGTCTAATAGCACGGGAGATGCCCTAAGGTATCACATCTGGCATCCAGTTGTTGCTAGAAGGGCATGGATCTTTATTTGTGACACAGTAAGCCCTCTGAGGCTGTCTTGCAATCATCTCTCAACCAATCTGTATAAATGGCTGTTAGGACGCAGTAAAGAAGATGGAGATGGACTCATCTCAGTGGTATCTAGCAAAAGGACAAGCAGCACACATAGAGGAAATCCTAATAAGGAAAACCTTTTTCACTCTGTTGGATCACTTTGGTGATCAAACACTGGAGCAGGTTTCTCAGACAGGTTGTGGAGTCTCCATTCCAAACAGATGCTCAAACCCCACCTGGACGTGGTTCTGCGTAACCTGCTGGAACTGACTGTGCTTTGGTAGAGGATTTGGTAGACCAAATGTGCAGAGGTCCCTGCTACCCTGAGACTGTGATTCTGTAATCTTAAAACTCAGGAAAAGGATGACAAGGGGCAAATGAATACTTCTCTGGTTGTCCATCTGTTCTTTGTACTCCTGACAATCTTTGTAAGGCTTCCTAAACTATAGATTGAACTCGTGAAAATTAATAACCCATTATAAGGAATCTTAGACAAAAAAAAAAAAACTAACAAAAAACCCCAAAACTATGCTCTTTTCTCAAACGATAACCACTCTACTTCAATCTGCATATTATCTACGTCTACTTATTAGGGCTTTTTCAATTGGAATTTGAGTTTTCTGGAAGGGGGCTCTTGATTTTGAGTTCTAGAGACTGCCTGAAAGTTATCAGTGAGTGGAAGATTATTTTTTCTCTCCATTTCACCTCTGCTTTTTCTCTTAGGAAGGATGCCAATGTAAAGTGTACCTACACCCATAAACATGGGCTCATTGTAGTTTGATACCAATTACTTAGGTTCAGCCTGCCAACCACTGCCCTATGTGGCATTCTGTTTTTTTCCTTTGTTTTTGTCATGCCAAGAGGTTTCTTCTATGTTCTCACTCATCTCTCTGTTCCTCTTCCACAAAATTTCACTATTTTTTTTTTACATCTCTTGACACACACTGAAAAAGCATATGTTGATGAAGACCAGTTTCTTCACTGCAAACTGCCTACGCTATTGGTGAACGCATCACTTAGGGTACATTAGCAAAATTCTAAACCCTTACTTTTTTGAACCTGATCATACTTTAAAAGCAGCCAAAGGAAAAAAAAATAAATTGCCAATTACAGCTAATAGCTTTCTGCAGTTGACATGTATAAAGTAGATTGAAGGTGCTTTTAATAGCAGCTTCCCAGTAAATGCAAGTACTGAAATGCTTTGGAATGAAGCAGTTGCAAAAAGCAGGTTTGATGTCCTGTGCTTAACAACTTGCAGAATGCAGTAGGCTGTTTTAAAGACATCTTTGGGGATTCCTCTATAAGAATACAACTGATAAATGGTTTTGTTTTCCTTTCCCTTGAGAGTTTTTACATATATCTGATACTTTTTGTGTCACTTTCTTTAAAAATCCCTAAAATAATGTTAGTTTAAGAAGAATACAGGAATGAGAAGGAGGCAAGGCTAGAGATAAACCTCGTTACTTCATCAAATTTATCATTAATATTGAGTTTTTAACATAAACATCATGTGGGCAAATCAAGTTCTTTTTTTCTCTTGAAAACAGAAAAAAGTCACTTTTCAGAAGGAACATAACCGTAATTATAGGCATTGAAGAATTTCAAGAAAGGCAAAGAACTTGTTAATAGTGAGATAGGTCAAGAAATAAGGGTCGCTCACTGAAACAAGGTTTCTGAACATTGTTTTGGTTTTGTGTTTTTCAGTTCTGTGTGAAGCACATGAAGTGCAGATGAAAGGTTAAGAGAGTAATAAACAAAAGCTTGAATTTGATTTTGATGTGCAAACTGCACTTTGATCCTCAGACTGTAAAACACTGCTACTGGGTCAGCACTAACGCTCAGCACAACAATCAGTTGTTCGGGGTGGTATAAAATTCACAACTCTTTTTTTTGTACTCCATGAAAAGAAACATAGCTGTGGCAAAGAAACCTGTACCCAAGGAAGGAAGAGAGAATGGAGGTGTTTTATCATTTTGTGTAACTTAAAACAACTTTAAGCATGGTTTGTTAAATATTTTCATCAAAGTGCTGCGATCATTAACACATAACACTATAGGAGGGGATTTACATTAAGTACTCAGTTACGACGATCTTGAAAGCACCGTTTTAATACGTGATATTACTTAAAACCTGGAAACAAATTGTAGGTTATGCGGTAACCAAAACAGATCAGTTTTTATATTTCCGTCAGATGAAATTGTGATGTAATTTTCGACTGCCTTCGTGACATCTGACAATATAATTCTTAGAAAATACTGTGTTGTTCGTAAGGAAAGCATTAGGTTGTAATTACTGGTGTGGGATTAACCATGAGATGGTATTCAATCAAGAGCAAAAAAAGCCCACAGACCTACTCATAAGATTCCTTAGGCAAAACTTAGGAAATCAAGTCAGAATTTTTATTTATTTATTTATATTAATTTAAATGTTGCTTTGCTCCTCTCATGGTGGGGCCCACCTGATGTTGATCTCTGTTAGAGCATCTTTGTTCTGTAGGTTTTCAGCCACTGCTGAAAATTTGGCTAGCAGGAAAGAAACCGCACATTGTGTGAGCAGCTGTGTAGCGTCACAGCATTGGTGCAAGCCAGTTTGGCCTCACGTGTGGGAAAACCCTTTTTTGGTGTCCTTTACAATTGTTTCTCAGCAGAAGAGACAATTCTGGAAATACCCAGATTGTTAGAACTAAGTCTAAGTTACAGTAATGCCCCTGTGTATTATGCAACCATCTGTTAATTATACCTGACCAATTCATTAATGAATTTCTCATTTAGAGAAAGGTAGACGGCGCTTTTGATTCTGAGATTTCCCCTACTATAGCTATGTACTGGAGAAATATTTGGTTTGTGGGCTGCAACAAGCAGATTAATATAATGTATCTCCTTCTACGTTTTGCATTTGTTTTGTTTCTCAGCCAGTAAACATTGGCTTCACTGCCTGCCTGTACACAGCTGAGTGCAAACCATGAGGGGAAAGATTATTGCTTGCTTCTTTCTTGTTCTACACCAAATAGCAGGTAGCAGTGGCATTTCCTTTCCCTTGATCCCCCAGCTTATACCAGGCACTTTACACTAGTGAGTGCATAATACTTAATGCTATTGCAGCATGGTGCACCCTTAGAGATTCTATTCCAGGATTTCATGTCAAGGAGCTTGAGTGCTGTGTTGAACTGTGACACATAGGGAAGTTAATGAAGTACGTGTGTAGATCTGAAAGCCAGAGTATGCTGTGTCCTTACATTCGGAGTAGTAATACAAGAGAAACCAGAAATTTGGCACTGTAATCCATTTATTTTTCAGAAAGTTGTGTTTAATCTCTTGTCTTTCACATAAAAAGCTGAATTCCAAGTGAAACAAAATCAAATATCACTGCTAGTCTTATATTTTTCCGCCAGAATAACGCATCTCAATATTTAAGAAGCAAATAATGATGATTAAAAAAAAGAACTGCACTGATACCTGTTATTTATGCAGCTTATTCGGTCAGACGCTGTGCTGTATGTTCTTATGGGACAAACATTTTTTGGTACTTCTTTGTGATAAATGTTTTCAGCCTATACATTTATATATGGTTTGTATGAGTAGAAAATGGAAAAAACGGATGGGTAATTGAAATAGTTTTTTCCAGACAGGCCTGTTGCTGCGTAGCTCTCCATATTATTTTCAGAAACTGCCTATGCCAATATTTCTATTTTTGTTTTAGAGAATAATTAAATTGTAATGCCTAAGGCTATCTGAAATTGTATCAGTAAAAAAAGTTACCAAAGTGAAATGTGTCATTGCATGAGGTATGGCACAGAGGAAATAGAACAGTAATATCAGAATTATTCTTCTAATTAGCTTAGATTCGTTGTTGTTTTCAGCAGTTGAGTTATATGGCTTCTAGATCTGAGCAGGGAGAAAAACAAAGGGAGAGGCATGTAACTGGCACAGGTACAGATAATGCCAAATGGCAAACATGATGTGATATCTCTGTTCAGAGTTTAAAAGAATAGTGTTTCTTTCAGTAGCTCTTTTTCTTCCTCTAATCTCAAAGATTTTTTAGCTCTCTTTTTTTGATTACTCATATATCTGAAAAGAAAGATTCTCCCACCCCCATCACCATTAACTCAGTAAATCTAGGTGTCATCTGCCTAACAGCATAATGAGCAGTAATAGCTCATAATGACCATAATGAGCACTAACAGCTGAACATGTCAAATATACTGGAAAAAAAGAATAGTTCCCTGTGGGACTCCAGCCTCCTCAAAGTGGAGTTACTAAGTGCTACTGTAGATAGCAGTGAACTACTGAACTGCAGTGTAACCACAGCTTGTTCAAAAAAATTTTTCATGGAGAAAGCCAACTTATACGTGACATTTTTTTGACATCATATTCATTATAAAGTAAGATTTCTCAGCAGATTTTGAAACAAACCAGATATTTGAGTTTTCAATCAAACAAGAAGGGCAAGTTCTTCTTATTAGGGCCAAAGCGTAATACAAATGTAACCCTGGCCACAGGACAGCATACTGATTTAGTGTCTGATAAAGGTTGAACAGATATTTTTGAGCACATTTAGGGCATGTAAGGAAGGATGCAACCTTAACATTCCTGTTTTACCCAATCTCTACAGCAAAAGCATGTCTTGGGAACAGCAATAGGGGGATAGGCTGTGCGCCATTCCTGTTGCAGCTCACGTGGCTACGTATGTCCTAGGTTAATTTACCTGATTCTTCTTACACAGAAGTTTGTTATTTTGCAGTTCTTGCATTTCAGGCCTTTGGAAATATTCAGACATTTTGTAATAGTTTTAGCTTTATTTTACTTATCTGTCACAGTGAAAGTTTTTCTAGCTGGAAATTTACATTTACAGATATCATGTGTCCCGTGATACTGGATGATAGTCCATGCAAGGAATAATACTATTTAGTAATAAAATGGTCTTTTACACCTCTATAAAAATTCAACTACTTTTTGATCCATTTTATTCTAATTGTTCTTTAGGTTTTGCTCTTTGCAGTAGTTTCTGGCTTACACGTCATCACTTGTATTCTGACTGAAGTGTTTTAGCTCTGCTAGTCTTGCAGCAGAATTCAAACCAAATTTATATCTACTATGCACGTCACTGGCTAAGGTAATATTTTGCAAAAATAGAGTCAGCCTTTTGTTTAGTATATCAGAGAGGCTGTGCTTTCTCTCAGGTCACATGGGAAAGTTTTGGAAGCTGTGGCTTCCAAAGAGGACAGTGTAATTGCCCATACCTCTTTACAAACTAACTGACTTTTTATGTTGCCTGTATATACGAAACTTTGAAATGACAATGCAGTGTTTTGTTTTCAGTCCTACAATGAACAGTCATCAAAATTGTAAGAAGAAATGAAATACATTAGCAAGTATTTCCTCAAGTAGATTTTGGGCTTTGAAGATGTTACAGAAGTAATACCCTTGACTAAAATCGATTCAGTTCTCTTTAGCTCAAACCAACAGCTAAAATATCTTGGTTTTTAAGTACATGAATATTCTTCTCAGTAAGTGGTACAGTTTATTTCTCCTCAAGTAATTGCATTCATGTGGATATGTTTGCCACAACAAGGCCTGAGAGTTTAGGAGTATCAACATCTATCAGACAAACAACAGGAGAATCTAAGGTAATATAAAAAAAACCTCGCTTTATTAATCAGTAAGAACAGCGAGCCCAAACATGTTGGTCTTCTAAAGACCAACGTCACTGAGTCCTGATGTAAGTACAGAGTTGTGCCACCTACATACACGCTGTACAGAGCTACAGATTGCACTGATTTTAGCAAACATGTTCTATCAAACCTATTTAGGTGGAAAATTTTTCAAGGAATACTAATCAGTAATACTTCTGTAATGGGAAAAATTGTGCTGGTTCGATAACAACCTCTTGGTTCAAATGGTATATAAGAATCACAGAATCACAGAATCGTAGGGGTTGGAAGAGACCTCCAGAGATCATCGAGTCCAACCCCCCTGCCAAAGCAGGTTCCCTACACCAGGTCGCACAGGTGGGCGTCCGGGCAGGTCTTGAATACCTCCAGAGAAAGAGACTCCACAACCTCCCTGGGCAGCCTGTTCCAGTGCTCCGTCACCTCACCGTAAAGAAGTTCTTGCGCACATTGGTGCGGAACTTCCTATGCTCCAGTTTCTGGCCGTTTCCCCTTGTCCTGTCTCCATACACTGCTGAAAAGAGTCTGGCCTCGCCACTTTGCCCCCCACACCTCAGATATTTATAGACCTGGATCAGGTCTACTGAACTGAAATCAGAAACTGCACTCAATACTAAGAATTCTTTAATAACTGAATGTTCAATGTTATTCATATCTTTAATCCTTGGAAATTATTCTTAAACAAGGAAAAATCTGACCCACAGAAGGTAGTGACCAAAGACTCTGAAATGATTCAGAGAGGGTTGATTTTTAGACTCATGTTTAATTTTTTATCAAGCTTACTGTTTTTTAGAAGACACGAGTCTTTCCAGAAGATAAATAAGGGATCAGTACTTGAAGGAAGTATATCTATCTATAATTAGTGGAGCTAAACGTTTGTTATGACATCTACCTTTTTTTTTCCCCCTTTCTTCCTCTCTCTCACCCCTTCTTTTTTTTTCCTTACTTCACAGATAACCATCTGCTTAATAGCAGTTTTTCACACACTCTTGATTCTGACGAGGAAAGAATTTCTTTAATTAGTGTCTTATTTCTGTAACTTATGTGGACTAGGAATGCATAAATCTGAAAAGTTTTTAAAAGGTTTAATAAAAAATGGACAAAGTGAATTCCTACTTGGAATTAAAGTCTACTTTGTATCCATAAATGATTGCTTGAAATCTATGGAAATTATTCTTAAGCCAAAGAAATCTACCCACAGACAGCAGTGAGCAAAGTCTCTACATTTCAGTTATTTAGGTGTAATCACCAATGGATGAGTGCCAACAGAAAACCAAAAGCAAAACAACAACAACCACCACACAAAAAACATCAAACCGAGCCATCTGAATATTTTGATTTTTGAATGGAGTTCATTAGTCGTTAATATCCAGATCACACTTCTTCATCTTCAGGTCATAATTAGAATTTATCAATTTGAAACATGTAACACTATTTTTTTGTTTATTTTCTAACTATTGTTAAATCACACGTAAATCACCGAAGTACAAATCTCTGTAGAGACCATCATAGACATTCTTTGCCCTTCCTTACTCAGAGTCTGTCTGCATGCTAATAGTGGTTCCTTCTGTTTAAATGTATTAACCAGCATATTTGGATAAATCAAGGGCAATTGCTAATGAGAGCTATCAAAGTTACAAGTGGGACCACTAGAAAGGCAATGGAACACTGCAGCTACAATATATTTTATGGGAAAGAGCACCAGATTTGGTGAACTTGTGAGGACACAAGTTAAAATCTGGGGAATTAGAAACATTATTCCTCCTTCCCAATTTTTGTCTAGATTGTACTGTTTTATTGGATAAACACATCACTTTAGGCAGATAACTTTCCAGTACTTTTCTGTTTTCCTGCATCAGGTCTTGTAGTTTCCCCTAGGAATTTCAGAGCAAAACAGCCTTTCAGCTATTCTTAGCCCATTCCTTACTATGCCCTAGTGACACCAGCCCTAATTGGCCTATAATCTATTCTGAAAGATTCTTGCTATAATACCTGTAAAACCTTCTTACAGGTGCTGTTTTCTTACCCCTAAAAAACTTCTATCTCTGGTCAAGATTTTGTTTTGTTTTTAAAAATAAAGCAAAATAAAAGTATAAGCTTAAGTCCTAAAAGCAGTCAGCTGTGAAGATGATGCTTTGTGGTCCAGGTGATACAGAAATCAAATGCAAACAAGAATGAGTCAGGCCCTAAAAAAACAGATCTGAGCAGCTGCTAATTAAGAAAGCAACGATGGTACACAGTTGGTTCCTGCTGTAATTATTATGTAGATAATTTCGCATCTACTTATTTCTAGTTTTTAATGTGTTTGTCTTGGCATTGGATACATTGGGATGGTTACAGTTGCTAAAAAGATTGTATTATCATATTATCATTGGAATCCTAACAACTTTTGAAGATACTTCTTTTTGACTTGCCATCCTATACTGAAGTGGAAAGAGGCATCAGGATGACGTTCTTCTTTTTTATTATTATTATTATGCACCCTTTTGGGGCAAAAAAAAAAAAAATTCTATTAAAATCAGATGTTACATTTAAGAAATTGTGCTAATACTGTTCACTGTGAGACAGAAACTGAATTCATGTTTGTAAGCTAGAGTACAGGTTGGGACCATTTGGGGAGTGGTGATATTGGTTTGGGGTCTTTTTTATAAGCTGTTTTTGCCTCTGGCTTTTCTCATTTCCCCTGACAGTGTTAAGCTATGCAGGCAGAAGGGATAACTATTCTCCTGACTCATAAAAAGCTTGAGAAAAATTTCTCCTTTTTGCTTTTATGTTGGCAAATAATATACCAAATGACTATTTTTGTTTTCCTTGGGCTTTGTTTTTGTTTTGTTTTTCTATTTTACTTCAGGGAAGATACTTGTAGCCTTTGTTTATTGTATTTTCCTACCCTATTTGTTCCTCTTTGATGTTAGTTTTTAGTAATTTATTTAAGAACGACATGCAAAGAGCGATCGAAAGAATTTTAATGCAGCCTCTTAGTTATAAATAGGAAAAACAGAGAAAATATTTCTTTGTGTTTGCCACTTATAACATCTGGGGCAAGTGACGGTGTACTGCCTTTAAGTATATGAACCCTGCACATGCCTTGGTAATGTTTATGGTATGTGGGTATCTAGCAGGGACCTGAAAAACTCAGCTCAGTGCATGAGCTGCTCCAGCCAGTTCCAGTTGCTGTAGCTTTCCAGCCTGGTTTATTGTTGCATTTCTCTGGCTTTTATGGAGACTAGGAGTTCCTTGGATAGCTACTGAGTGAATTAATCAGGCTCCTACTTTCCATTGCAATTAAATGGAAATTTGTTGCCCTTCTTCACTGCTGTTTCTTTCTTGGAAAACTCAGTTTATCTGCTGTAATAAGAGTGTTTGATTCTCTTGTTTGCTGTATTCCACCAGGAAGAGGAACTGATTTTAATGGTCTTTTCTGGGCTTCAAAAGACAAGTGGTTACAAGTACTTGCAGGCATCTGACTTATACCAAAAGTAAGCTGGCACAAATCTTTCACACCTCAACTACTCATGCATTCTCTTCTCATCTTTTTTCCCAACATTTTTGTTCTTTATCTCTCACATACAGGCCTGTCAAGTCTCATGAGCTGATCATAAGCCTCACTTTCTTGATCTGTAGAACCATCTGATTGTTCATTCATTCATCCCTATCTCATGGTCAGATACACATTCCCACTCTTCCAATTTTCATTGAAGGTTCTATTTCTGTCTTGAAGAAAGTAGAAAACTTTTCTTATAGCAGGTTGAACTTCCTCAGGATGTTTCATAGCTCTTCATCCTTTTTCCAATCTGATAGTTCTACTGCACTCACTGTCTCCAATACTACATTTATTATGAATGGTGTAAAGAGAAATAGATATTCATATTTAGACAGAAAACTTCACAGAAATTATGCTAAAAATGACAAAGATATTATCCACTTATTTTAATATGTCAAGATAATGGATTCATAGGGGTTTTTTTTCTATAAATTCATACTATTTTCTCCCAAACTTGCAAAACAAAATCCCGGATTTTCAGAGAATAAGATTTGTGCATAGTTTTACTTATCTGCATTTCTTTGTCAAAAGAATATGCTGTCCCAAAAAGGCATCAACGATTAGAATGGGAATTTGATTGGTATATTGACAGTTTCATTTTCGAATGAGTTACCATTTCTCCAACTATTACATAATAGAATCTACGTATACCTTTTATTAAAAATATCTGTTTTACACTCTGACAAAAAATGAAGTAACTGGTATTTTGGATTGCAGTAAAAATGAAAGATAAATTCGTATGAAGGTGACTTTTAAACGAGGTAATTCATTATTTTCTGTGCATAGGCTTTTAATACAAAAATACGGGAACGCCCTGGAGTCTGATGATCCCTTTGAGTAGCCAAGGCTTTCTTCCATTTTTGCCTCCTTCCCATCGTTACAGTAATGATCATCAAATGTAATTCAACATCTCCAATGAAAAAAGTCTTCAGTACAAATATTCTGTTCTACAAAAGATGGTATTTCGCATTAAAAAAAAAAGGTATCCATCTTACTTTCCACCCTCTCCGAATGGTTTCTAAGAATGATATGGGCACAAATATTGTGGCAATACATGGCTTAATATCAAGCATGAGAGGACGAACAATCTTTGTAATGTAGAAGGGGATCAGAGTTGATTTCTTTTTGTTTCCTATATACTACTTGTTTAAAAAAGATTGTGACATAGTTTCTTGTTCTGTAGAATGGAAAATTGCTACTTATTATATTTGTTACACAGCTGTCATTAGTCATTAATATTTATAAAGTGTTTTGACATCTCCAGAGAGCTGTATCCTACATGTGAATAATCATTCACTCCAGGAAACCAAAGGTATTAATATTAATAATTATTACCATCATTTTGGTATTTATTTTGTTACCTGAATTGGAAAGGTATGTATAATTTCTCTCTTCATTTAAATAAAATGAAAGAATTTCTATGTTTGCATTCTGGAAGTTGTGTAGAGCAACAGTGCTTGCAATTTCTCTTTTCAGAATATATCCACAAATTCAAATTAAAAAAATAATTATTTATTTTCCTAGAATCCCTGTTACACAAAATAACAATAGCCTTTGATTTAACTGTTACAGTTGTTAGAAAAACTGATCCTCTGTCATGTGAAGATTCGGTTTATTTTGTCCAAATACTGCCATTTAGGCAGGTGTTCAGTGTAGTCTGCTTTCCTTGTTCATTCTTTCTGTTTATTAAAATGGGCCATGATTTTTATCACTGGTTATCCTAATGTAAACACACAACTTTAATTTCCAAAGGCGCCTTCCTTCCTGAATCCTGTGGTAATCCTCAACCCACACATTATTGGTTCTCATTTCCTTTTGAATGTCAATTTTAAACCTCTAAGTATTGAACCCAAATTAATTTTTTATATGGGCTCTTTATTCATCATGTGGAGTAAATTGTCTAGAATAGGTCATTTGCATAGTGCTGGACATTTTGCTAGTAACATTTCTCTTAAAAAAAAGTATTCCTTCTTGTCTTGATTCCTACTCTAATAGCATTTTAGAAATAGTTTAGATAAGATTAAGAAAGACCCTTTGGTAAAACTTCAGGTATTACACTGGGAACAGATAAACATGACCTGCAATATATATTAATTGTTAGAGATGATGTTAACTTCATTCTTGCTGTATATGGATTTGAGTATGCTGCTTGTGAAAGGTCTTGAGGTAATTACCCTGGAGAATGGCTATTTATTCCAAGATCGGTTTCTGATGAAGAAATCACAATAAAAACTTCCATAAAGCATTCTCTTACAGAGAAGCAAATTGGTTTTGAGAGGTTGAGTTGAATGGGAAAATGTAATTAAGACACAAAAACAACCCCCAAATGCTTTTTCTTTTTTTTTTTTTTTCCATCAGCACCAGTTGTGATTGTGCATTTGCAGTATGGACACTTACAGAATAGGAAAGAACACATGCGTACGTAACGAGCTGATTATCACAGCCAGTGGGTCTTAACATTCACATTGATAGATCTGGAACTGGACAGAGCTCAGAGATTCCATTGACTTTATTCAGATGAGGATTAATAACAACACCCCTCAGATAAACCATTTAAAAATTAAGGAAGTTTGTAAGGTGCTGGCTTTAATGCTTGCTTTCTAGAGGAAGCAGAAGTTTTCCATAGTGGCTTGTAAAGATTTTTCTCTTTTCTACATATTGAATTTTATTACAGATGATATCCTTAATAAGTTTTTCCTGTAAATTTCAGTTTTTCTCTCCCCTTTGGACATTTGTTGTTAGTAGAATATCTGAAGAAATAAATGCCAGCTTAGTTGCATTTAGAAATAAAGTACTTTGAAGTTTTAGAATATTAGAGCCGTAAAGATGCTAACACAAACACACTATCTAGCTGTGCAGTAGGTTTGGATCTGGAAACAGAAGGATCGTTACTATTGAACCAGTTGGCTATTTGTGTATGGGTGAGGAGGAGTTCTTCATTTTGATTAATGCACTAAACAGTCTACCCCAAAAATGTTTTCAAAGAACTGTTTTCAATTCTTTCCAATTCTGCCCCATGCTGTTTATTTTGAAAGATAGCATGGAAGACTTGTACCCACCTCAGTTTTTTTTGATACTGTTGGAAGTTGTGGGACGTTTTCCCTTGGAATTTTTGTGTCTTTGAAACCAACATAAGTGGGGCTGCTGTGGTGTTCTGAAACGATCATCTTGGCTATTCTGCTATCAGTGAATTCCATATCTCTCAGCCTGAATAAAGGAGAAGCTCTCTGATGGAATAAAGGAAGAATAGATGAAGAAAATAATAGGTACCATAATTATTAATATCACCTTTCACACTCTACAATTATACTAAATTACCGATGTCTATTATTTAAAACAAAGAAATGAGAACACATAGTGCAGGTCATTGTGACATTCCTTTTTAGAATTACGATAGACTGCTAAAGTTTTTTTTTTAAATAGACACAGAGCATTTGAGTATTGGTCAAGAATTCCAATATATGCCTGCTTTTAATTGTGAATCTAGCTGGAGAGATCACCTTTGTCTCTCAGTTGAGGAAATGAGACACAAGATCAGTTAATAAATTTGTTGCAGTTCATTGGTGTGACAGCTAATAGATGTACATATTGGCAATTTGTGTAGTAGACTATCATTTACTGTCACTTCTTAAAATTAGAATGTGTTCTTCCATTGTCTTTAATCTATTTGCATCATGGATGACAAATTTCTTTCCTTCAGGGTGATCCCTTATTATCATAAAATAACCTTACCCAAACTGTGCCATGACGAAGTCACCACCCAGAACTGCAAGCGTCTGAAATCGTCTGATTTCGCTCTTTAAGAGCTATATCACAAGTGCTGACTTCTCATGGTTGTTAGAGCACTACTCTTCTACTGTAATCACATTTAACACCAATTAGAGAAGGGATTCTGTAACTGCTTTGATGCTCCAGATCTCTGTCAGAGTGATGGATAGATATCATAGGGAGCCATTTCTTTTCCTAATCAAAAGAATGTCACTAGAAGATAAAACGTGGCTCATTTCTTTTGAGCTTTGGGGATGATGCAGACGGTGTGCATATCACATAAGTGTCCTTTGATTTTTGCTGGTCAGCATGCAACAACAAAGTCAAGATTCTTGAAGATGTTATCATACCATTATTTCAGTTAAAGTCAAGAGTAGTAACGTGATGAGGTCAAGACAAGCTCAGTTACACTGAAAATCACTTTTTTTACTGTCCTAGTAAGGAATCACGAATCTTGAGGTGGCCATATCGAGTAACGTTCAATGAATATTCATTCAGCCCAATCAAATGAATACTTCTTAATTTCTCTATTTTCGGTTTCCTATGAACACAACTGAGCCGAGTTAAGGAAGTAGTAACAAGGACTGATTGAAGTATCCTCAAAAAGCCAGAAAAATCTGAAGTGGCACTAACAACATGAGTAATACATTGATTCTTCAGGCTGGTAACTTAGCAACTCAAGAGGATAAATTAGGAATTAAAAACAAAATCATCCTAGCTAAAAACTAAAAAATGAACAAAAAGCTGCAGTGCTTAGAAATGCAGCACTAAGAGCAACAGGCAATTGGTTTATGTAGAAAAACACAGCATCTCTGCTTACATGCATAGCATGGCACAAAGGTAGAAAACCTTATATGTACCTGCTGGAATAGCAGATACCCACAGGGAAGTAAACTCATTTCATCACAGTGTTTAACCATGAACAACTTGCTCTCACAAGATGAATGGTTAGTATTTCCTACATTAATTCAGATGAGTCTCACTAGCTTGAAAATGGTATGTGCCAGCATGTCTTAATTTCAGCAGCCTACACCTTGAAGTGAGGATGGTTTCTTTGTGGTTCTTATTATCAACATTAATAGTAATTCTCAGTTATGAGTTAGGAATAGTGAACAGTTCTGTAGATGACATACAGCAAACAGAATGTAATGTTCTCACCTAAGATCTGTACTAAAATAAAAGAAATTTAGTCCACTGAGAAGCAAGAATTTTCAGATTCAAGGAACATTTTGAGTCTAATTAACTTTCCTTGTCCTTATTTATGTCAGATTAGCTTACATTTTAGGTAACTTGTACCTGATTACATAAAAATTATCTTTCCGTGGAAAGGTATCCACCAGAAAGTCATTGGATGACTTTGAGATGCATTCTATTAAGACTGTTAGAACTCTTTCTTGTAAAGCTCATTTATCTAAATCATGGGGTTATTTTAAGCATGACAAAGGCATAGGAGGTATGGCTTGTAGTCTTTGCTTGTTTTATTTTAGTCTCATCCCTCCTATTATCTGCCTTGTAACCTTGGTTAAGTCCATTAACCTCTTTATGACTCTGTGTCATAATATGACTTCCCATGTGTTGTCTTTTAAAATTTAGTCGTTAAGAACAGGCGTGTATACACAGCCCATGGCACACTGGGGCCCTTAATGTTGCTGCCTTAGAAACTGCAAATAATTGAAGTAACCTATCAACAGTCAATAAGCCAAAACAGAGCTACCCAATGATCCATGCCATTTAATTTTCAATCTAGTTAATGTTTTAATTACTTTCCTCCCCCTTTTCTACTTAGTATTGTACATAGGGATATTCAAATTTGCTTCTGCATCAAGTTACTGCATACTCTAGCAAGGTTTGAATGTAGGCTGTGGGTGGGCTGGGACTTGGTAAGAACAAGCTGGCATTGTCAGGGTCAAAAACATCCTCTAGAGAAGTGCTTCATGTTTATGGTGACTAAACTTTAAGTTTTTTATTCTTGTTATATGTTGGACACTGTACTTTTCAAAGTTAAAAATCACCAAGGCTCTATAAGGTCCCTGAGTGCAGCTATGGATCAGCTGACCGTTGGAAATAACAAATGTGATCTTTCTTCTTCCAAATGTCATTGCTCCATTATATCCTGAGTGGTTCTCTCCATCTCCTCTAACAATCCATCAGAACAAAAATTTGTACTTCACCTTTTTATTAAAAGAATGAGAGAACTAGCCATATGTTACAGTACTGCATATGGATAATTTCCACTTTGAAGCCAAGAGATTTATCTTACTTTTGCAGTACCCCATAGCCATTTTTCTGTTTTGGTTAATGCTATGTAAAGCCCAATTTGATTTGCAGAGGAAGGGCTGGATGTCTTCATGTGATCACTTAATATACAGAGGTCCAGAGCAAGCTTTTAAATACAGTCTTTTATATCATATCTTCTATAGCAATTTTATACTTTAAAAAATGTTTGTAAATCTCTGCTTGAAATTTCCAATGTTTATATGCATATTTGTGCTTTTCAGTGCAAATTAACGTCTCTTCAGTCAAAGCAATCTCTTCACAATGGCGGAGTACAAGAACAATTTAAGAAAAGAGCCTCAAACCTTTTGTGTGCTGTTTCTGCTGAGTAGGGACAGGTTCCCACCCAGAAGTGCTTAGATGACACTTAGGTTATGGTTTTTATTTAGAATAATATCATATCTAGATTTATTGATTGGTTGTCTTCGCAACCTGAAAGGTTTTGGGAAAATATCTAGCAACATCTGAGTGGTTAACAGTGCTTCAGTTTTCAACTCCCTCGTTCTCATGTCTTAGTTACCCGTAGCTTGAAGAATAGATTCTGTTGTATAGTCCATATAGCCAGAGTTAGACAGTGACTGATGCCATGGAATAAGTATGGAATAATGTGGTCCACTTTTGTCTTACGTAAGTTGCTCCTGTCACAAAAATTGTATTCTCCCATGACAGCTTTCCCCTAAGGCAAGTCTTCAAACTTATAAAAAGTTCTGACCTCTGTTGTTTTTTCCAAAGACAGGTCTGGATGCCAGTTTAAGAGGCTCAAGTCAATTGACAGTAAAGTTGGGCTGACTATACGATTAAACCTAAAAAATGCATCTTGCAAGTCAGAAAGAGAAAGCCACGGACCATTTCCAAGTCTATTACTATTAGTTGAAAGCCACTCTTCTAGGAGGAAAATCTATTAGTATTTGCATTGAGCTACAAATAAGTTAGGAATGTTGCTTTCTTCGCTTCCTTCTTTATTCCAGCTCAGTTCTCTTTCTAAGGACAAAAAGAACATTAAATTCTATTTTTATCTCTTTATAAAGTACACCTAGAGCCTGTAAGTTTCCTGAGTCCTGGCAGCAATGACCCTGGATGCAGTAATCCCAAATGCTTGAGGTGAGCTGTTGTGGCTGCAGGGCATGTACCAAGACAGCTCCTTGTCCCCCTGAAAGCCCTGCGGCTTGCTTCCAGGACTTTGGTCTTTTACTGCAGCATGTGTTAAATTTTAGCAAACAAATAGATTTTCTAGCTTCTTACTGTGTTAATATTTCATTTTCTCTCCTCATAAATATAGACATAGTCTAAGCATGGAGGAAATAGAAAACTCAGCAGGTATAATATGCTGCCCAAGTCAGTGGAACTGCCTTATGACACCCAGTCTTCCGCTGTAGCCTTCATTGCATTAGAGTACTACACAGTATTCCACTGAAGTCAGTGCTGGCCTCTGATTGCAGTTCACTCTGCTTTTTACAGGGTTTTTTTTTTTTATTTTCTCCATTAAATTGAAATATAACAAAGAGCCTTTAGGACAACATGCTACTAATAGAGTAGTGGTAGTTTGACAAGAAGTGATCTGCTGTCCTGTCAGCAGGTTATGCTTTGCAGGGAAAAACAGAAGACCCGATGGACTGACTGGGCTTTTAAGATCTCCTACTTCATGACAAAGAACTGTAAGAAAATGTCACAATCTATCTCAGCAGTGCTCACTGCACAACTTGGGTATTGGCATGTGAATGCGTTTATATATCTCATGTCCGTGGATTTTCGTAATGGAGTGCAATTGGAGTGTTAATGATGCTTGATGGTTCTCTTTTTAATTACAGTTTCAAGAAGGCAACCAGCTTGCAACTAATTTAATGTATTTCATGCTGAGTTTTGAATCGTTCCACTTTATTAATAAAAATCTCATGTGATATTCTGTCCGTTTAATATGTCAATACTGGGATCTCTGGAAACCAAATCTGACTTTTCTAAAAGTTGTCAAGAGAAACTTGACATAAATGTTTTTCTGTATCCCTCTCTTAATGAGCACTAGCAGAATTTCAGCTTTTTACTAGTTTTCTAGAATTTCCTTGATATTTAATACATTTTGGTAATTTAATCTACTTAACATATATAGTGAAGTTCTCAGGCAGCTGTTTTAGACCTCTGGTATGAAAGCAGTCCCATTAAGTTTCTGTTTGTTTATGCTGGAAATGATTTTAAGATTTTAATCATAATATTCTACAGCAACCCTTAATTTGTTCAGAAACAAAGTACTTGCTGGGATCTTCTGCATTTTTCTACTAAATCCATAGATATGAAGAATCTCTTCATCACTAACATATTTCAGTTTTCTGTCATTCTTAATAAATCTGCCAGCTCCTGATTTTATGTTCTTTGCTTCGTCTTGTAACGTTCCTTGAGTCCCTATTGGTAGGCTTATATTTATTACTGAGAACTTCCCCTTTTCCCCCTAGCTGCTATAATAGTATCTTTTTACACTGTCTAAAGAGCTGCATTCAGTTTTGTTCTAAAACATGTTGGTTTGCTTTGTTGTCAGTTTTTAGAGAGTTGTGTTTTGTGATTATTTGTTTCTGGTTTTGAGCATTTAGGAAAATGCTCTTAAGCAGTTCCCAATTATAATTCATGGTTTTCCATTTAAATTGAGCATCTACTAAGCTATTCTCACCCCCCTCTTTTTTGTTTCTTCTTAGCTCTTTCTCCCAAGTGATTTGGTTTGTGATTATTTTCAGCTTTACGGAATCAGACGTTCTAAAGAAAAAGGAATAGTTTGTTCAGTTTCACTGTAACAAAATATATTAATTATAGTCACTGGAAACAAAGTTACAATGAATTTTTATGTTCTCTTATTTTTGAAGGCAAGTTCTAGCACCATACTTACATGCATCCGTGAAAATGGCATAGTTGAATTTTTTTTCTCAATCTGCTTGCAAGCTAGCTTATTTTACATAACCATACCTAAATAGCAGGGACAGCTGGATTGCAGTACCTGAGGAATGGCAGTCTTTTCCAGAAAGGTGTGAGTGCAGCTCAGGTTTGCAGAGAAAAAATGAAGGAGAGAGGTGGCACTCTTTTACATCAGATATGCTTTCCTCAGGACAGTAACCTACGACAGCAGCCTGATACAGAATCCCCTCATGTTAGATTCACATATTTGAGATAGGAGACCTTCTTCTATAATTTCCAAAGTTTCTTTTTATTTCCAACAGAAGGAAGTGTTCGGAATTTGACCTCTCAGGTTAAACATTCCCATGATTATACGATTGCTTCTTTACATACTGCAGTTAGGTGTTGACATATCCCTTCATCGTGTCCCGTGGGGTGTGTGATGATACGTAGCAGATGTCAACAGGGACCTCATCTTCTGTTCGGCTGTGTTATGAGTCCATGAGCATTCCAGATCTTCTTTTTAGCATTAGCATGTTGGCAACTCTGTTGTGTGTGTTACTAACAATCTCCTCCCTCTGTCCGCTCTTTCCAAATAGATCTGGTGTGTAAGATATAAGCGACAGTCTTAAAGACAATAGACTTCCTACAACTTGGGCTTGTACCTAGGAATATCATTTCCCAGGTAGAAAAAGGAGAGTTAGGAGTGCTCAGACTATGGGAAAGGCTTATTAGATGGCAAAGAATCTTCATGGGAAAGCTTTTATAAGCAGTGAGCTGTAAAAAAAGTTTTAGCTACAGCTATGTCATCTTAGCTGCCAATCATTCACAAGATGACTAAAAGGCCAGGCTTCATTTGTTATTATATTCACAGAATTACTTATTGACATAGAATATTATTATCTTTCCCACAGCCCTTCAATCCTTTCTAAAGATTTATTTTAACATTACTTTTCCAATGCTGCCTTCTCCACTAAGTGCCAGCGGTGTCATCCAGGTTACATCTGTGTTCATAAAGATGCAAATCTGATGGTGCATCTCTATTTCTCAGGCACCTCATCATGGAAGGAAATAAGGAATGATTTCCTTCCACATTCTGTTAAGTCTTGAACATGTTCTGATCTTAGGACCTCATTTAGACACAAATAAATGCTCCTTTTGCTCCTCTTTTTCGTTTTCCATTTGTTATTATTTTAGAGAGCTTTCTGACTCCATCAAGACCACCACCACTACAGTGTCCTTACAGGTCCTGTTGTGTCTCTGCTGTTTAGAGTCTAGATGATTTTAGGATGGATATTAGGATAAATTTCTTCTCAGAAGGAATGGTAATGTGTTGGCACAGGCTGCCCAGGGAGGTGGTGGAGTCACCTGGAGTCCCTGGAGGTTTTCAAGAACCGTGGAGATGTGGCACAGAGGGACGTGGTCATTGAGCATGGTGGGGATGGGTTGGGGTTAGAAGTCTATTCCAACTTTAATGATTCTATGATTGTATGGGATGCACTGGTACAGTTCTTTCTTTTTTTGTGTGTACTTTCACCAATCTCCTAGTGATGATGTGAAAAATGCAGTGGACACAACTCCTTCTCAGTGTACATAGTAATAAAAATATATTTTTGTTTTGCTGTTGTATTTATTTACCTCTTTTACCAGTAAGAGTCTTATTTAAGTTGAAATTAAGAGTTGGTGGGAGGTTAGGGGTCCTTTCAAGAAGGCATCATGTAAGTCTCTTTTGAGTTAAATTCAGTGAAGAGTCATGCAGGGGTAGCACAGAAACCAGGACATGTGTAACTGTGTTAGTACAGCTCTGTCTGGGTTAAGTAGCTTTACTGAACAGCAGGGCATAGGAGGCTGATCAGAGGACTGTGCTAATTCAGTTAAATCCTTTTCCATTTTGGAAATGTCACATTTAGAGCCAGTATATTTCTGTGTAGTGCTATATTTTGTCATGCAAACATACGCTGATAAATCTTTCAATTCTAAGGTCACTGACTCATTCAATTTTAAAACTGTATTTTTTTCCACAGCTAAAACATCCAGATAACATTGTAGGGAACAGCATACAAAGTGATGAGCCCAGACCCAATAGCTCTACTTTTAGCTGATGCCTATTATGTGTGTATTTGTGTGAAGGTAAGTATAATGCAATGACAGGCTTTTAGAGATTTCTAATCTTTATATTTTTCTAACCCCAAAAAATGTAGGAATAGGAGCCTGACTTCACTTTCTGAAATGACAATGCACGTCTTTATCTGAGGCTTTTAAGCATGCTTTCATTTTTGCACATTTATAGTTTGCCTGTTTTTTTGCGAGTTGTGTGGGTACATCTCAGAGCAGAATGTCGGCTGCTTTTACCTGGGCTGTATTCTCTACATTCCAGAACAGCTGCTCACGTAGAAGAAAGGCACCAATACCTACACAGATGTAGATATTCTGTGGTTATGAGAGCTAATCAAAATATTTTTCAGAATGTTCTATTCCTTTATTCCTTCCTATACATTCTTTTTCTGTATTCTTTGTAAAGAGCTTAAGCCCATCCGTATGAGAGATCTTACAATGAAGAAAAAATGTTTCTAGCTACATCTTGTGTTTAAAACCCAAGTGAAGGTGTATGACAATTGCAAGCACTTGTGCTGGTTCTCTGTATGTATGAGTTTCATATTATAGTAGCTGAAAATCTAATGCTTTCAATTTTTGCTTTCTGAAGCCCACATAAGCAAAGGGATTTATTTTTCTTAATTGCTTAATTAAGTAGGATGTACTATGGAAAACTGAGGATTCCAAATTCTTAACAGCTTTGTGAGTTTTTGAAAAACTTCTGATTTTGTGTAGATAGAGCGAAACAGAGGAAACTTTAATAAAACTCAGCTTGGAGGGCCTTATAAGAATTAACTAAATTAACCGATATTGTTCAAACTGAATCAGATGCTGATAGCAGCAGGGAGTGCTGCGCTTCTTCCGCCGTTACTCTTGCAGTGATACAGGACGAGGGTGTTGGGATTTTTTTCTTTCATTGCTTCTAATGACAGAGGTAATATAATGCAAACATGTATTTTAAGGCCCCAAATTATGTCTACTTATTTTTACAACCACTACCAACTACAAAAATATTGTCTGCTTTTGTTTCCACCTACTGAAGCGGCATAAACACAACTTTGCAAATGATTCTGGGGGTAGCGTGGTAAGGAGACAGGAGCTATTACTAAGCTGTGCTCCTTCAGAATTGGTTCTTGAAGATAGATTGGGAAGATTAATTTAAAAAAATCATGCTGGAACAGTTCTGCAGACAGAGATAGTCTTTGATCTAATAATAATGCACAGCACAGTACCTTGAGAGAGTTAAAAAGAGGAAAGCGTTGAGTGATTCCTTTTGTGAAGCGAGATGTGATTAGTGCCGTCCTTGGGGATTGTGCAGGTTTACTGAGCACAGGGATGCACCTCCCTTAGGAAGACATTAGAGTTTGCATTAGAGTTTGACTTTCAAATGACTGACGCCACTATTCTTGAATGATACCCACAGACATGCATAAATGCATACACATATGTAACATAAATAAAACAATCTGTTAATGACAGAGTAATAATTTGTTGCATGTTTCCTTTTGCATTTTTCCTTTGACTCTCCATTTTACCCATAAACCTGTTTGAAGTCTCTTGTTTTCTGTTGTGGCATCAGTATTCCTCGATGTCCAAAACTGCATTAATTATTAGCAGTCTAGATTCACTTCTTTTTTCCTTTTCTTATTTTTAGTTTTCTTTTCTTTCTCTTTCTTTCTTTCTTTCTTTCTTTCTTTCTTTCTTTCTTTCTTTCTTTCTTTCTTTCTTTCTTTCTTTCTTTCTTTCTTTCTTTCGTTTCTTTCTTTTCTTTCTTTTCTTTTCTTTCTTTTCTTTCTTCCTTTCTTTCCTTTCTTTCCTTTCTTTCCTTTCTTTCCTTCCTTTCCTTCCTTTCTTTCCTTTCTTTCCTTTCTTTTTCTTTCTTTCTTTCTTTCTTTCTTTCTTTCTTTCTTTCTTTCTTTCTTTCTTTCTTTCTTTCTTTCTTTCTTTCTTTCTTTCTTTCTTTCTTTCTTTCTTTCCTTCTTTCTTTCCTTCTTTCTTTCCTTCTTTCTTTCCTTCTTTCTTTCCTTCTTTCTTTCCTTCTTTCCTTCTTTCCTTCTTTCCTTCTTTCCTTCCTTCTTTCCTTCTTTCTTTCTTTCTATTACTTAATCTTCCTTACTTTTTTCCCCTCTATTGCCTTTCCCTTCATACTTTGTTTTTTGAGCTCTTAGCTACAAATACAAATTTGAAAGGGCAAATCCATTAAAAGAAATGGCAATTGCTTTATGAATCTCATAGGAAAAAAGCAAGGATTGTTTCTATTCCCCCTTCACCTGGTAAGTTGGAGGCCATTTGCGCAGATACACTCTCTATCTCGTCTTTAGCTTTTCCAAGATGCCCCCCAGCAAAGCTTCTCCATGTAGGAAGGTCTCTCTTGCTGAAATAATTTTCTTCCTTTTTTTTTTTGTTTCCCTGCTGTTTCCTGTTGGACCTTTGATGATGTGTGTACTTCAATTGCAGCTAAAAAATTTCAGAAACTATAAAAAGTGATTTTGCTGCAGAAGCATTTACAAAATTGCCAATTGGAAGTAACTTCAATCAGCTGTTCTGCTTCAAAAAAAATAACATGATTTTAAGGTTGATGCAGGAAAATAAAGCAATTAAAAATTGTAGGGGCTTTCTTCACTGCAATGACCTTGAAATATTTAATCCTGCTATGGATTACTCACCTTATGGTGTATACACAATGATTTTCTAGCAGTGAAACTTCAGTTTCAGTGTGGCTTCGTAGTTTTCTGGTTTCTCCGTAAAGCCTCAGTATTGCCATTCTTATATGCCTGTTCTACCAAGCTTTCTTACTATGTGTTGACGAAACTCTACTGGGACACAATGAATGTGCTCTGAATTGCTGTTACCAGAACTGAATTCCAGGAGCCTTCCCTGAGCAGAGGCAGTATTTGTTGTAGGTGCTTTTTCTGGCATTGTACAGAAATATGAATACACTGCATGAACTGGATTGGTTTTTAATTTTGAAAATGACTTGCTACGTAGGTTCAATAGAGTAGGGCATTTACACACAGCTCCAAACTGAATGTTTCATGAGCCCTCGCCCTCCTTACTGAGATTGAAAGTGTATTTTGAATAAGGTTGCACCTCATTTTACACCAGGTATATCAAAAGCAGTCTTACTGCTGCTGTTGTATAGCAATTGCTTTTTTAAATTGGTAAATTTTCATGCAGGAAGAAGGAAAAAACAGTCAACTTTCCAGTAATTGTTGTTTCTCATTGCAGAAGGAGATTTACAAATAGTGCAACAATGTCAAAGATAAAATTATTACTAGGTGCTCTGTCATGAATCCTAGCAAGCTCTTGCCTGAAATCTATCAACATGAAGGCTACAATCATGTTTTATGAATGTAATGTAGTTTCAATTGTAAAAATCTATTGCCATAATCTGAGAGAGATGGAGAGATTCATTGAGGAGATGTAAACATGTAACAAAAAATGCAATCCAACCTACTCCTATTATTCTTAGAGGCAGACATAACACAGTGCTTACGTCCAGTCCGGTACACCTAAAAACCTGAGATTGCTTTTGAAGCAGTTTATTAGTTAAATTAGAAATAACTTGGAGGGGGAACCTAAAGTTGATTTTCTAGAGGAAAATAAAATAGAAGTGTAAACAAGTTATGAGCACTCAATTTACTTCTAATTAATGAAAGACAGTGATTTGGTAATTACAGAAATACTATTGTTCAACTTGGAAGATAGGATGAATTTCCATTCCGTGACCTTTACATCCTGGTATGTTGCCTGGAAACAGACTTCTTTTAGTTAGTGACAGAAAGTACTTAACGTTTTCCCATATCAAAGAAGAACATCTTTTGGGTGTTCTCTTCAGAAAGCAAGGATTGCATGGCTTGTTTTACGTGTCTTTACCGAGTATTTTTAGTGCAGTAATGATATAAACATACATGAATCATATATACTTAGCTTTTAAACGTCCTTCTAATATCTACAGCAACTGTAAAATTGGTTCCACCATTGTTGCATCACGCAATTATAAAATGTTTTCCTTCAATCTCCTTTTCTACCAACTTTTTTTTTTTGTAAGCCCCCACTTTCTAAAACAAGAAAGTTCCTGGGCCCAATCTAAGGTAATCTTCTGGGAAAAGGTGATATTAATTAACTGGTTGCATCTCTCTGTCATGCAATTAACACTCTTGACTTTTTAAAATCCCATGCACATTATCAGCCACTAGGGGACACCAAAGAGTAATTGAACCTGTCCTATCTAGTCCCTAGAGATGGATGCACATTCATTTCTATTTCAGCCTCCATTGGCACACAGATCAAACACCTCCAAATCTCTTCCAAGCTTAAGCCTTCCATATGGCATAACATGGCATTACCAAGCGTGCCAGCAGGAGAGCTCTAATGGGTCCTGACACGCAACATCCCAATTAAGTGTCACAATGAAAGCTTCAATTTTAGCTTGTTTAATAATATGCTTCAAGGGTGCAAGTCTTTACTTCAGAGGATCTTTTAACAAATGTAAGAGAAACATGAGAGATGAAAAAGGCTAAGCAGAAGTTTAGTTACTGTAAAATCAGAGAATTCTCAGTTTAAAATGAAGTCTCTCCAGAGAGACCCTATGATGTTGCACACCCAACATACACGCATGCATGTACCAGCACTGATTGGGTGCACATTAATCTACCATGATGCCTTCTTTGTTTTAAAAAATCATATTTGTCACAAAAAGTATCATTTTTTACTGGTTGAAATCTCTGTTGAAAACCTGCCCTGCTCCACATCACAGAACCCTCCAGCTGAGGCTGGGCTCTCCTACATGGCAGAGGACAGTGGCAAAGGAAGTGTGAAAGTAAAAACTTTCTTTGAAAAATCAAGACTAATTTTATTCTGAAATTAAAATGCTTGGTTTCTTCTCACAACTATGACCCACTTATTCTTCTGCATAGACAAACCTACTGCACGCAGTAATTCCCTTCTTAAAATCTGCATTTGGAGTTAATGGGAGAATTGACATTATGGAGTAGCAGGAATAATTTTTAAGTACTTTTTCTTAGTGGTTTTTTCATACAAACACACATGTTCCTAAGAGAGAGCTCTGCTCTTCTTTCCATGAGAGCGTTCCTTAATTGCTTTATACAGCTGAATAACAGATGCATAGGAACACTAGATCCAGAGAAAAAACATTTAACAACTTCTCTACAAGTAGTGACTTTCTAATGGGTGGTATTGGAGAGATGAGCAAATATGGCAGTAAAGAGTGTGGACTGTACAGCCTAGCACATCAGGAAGCAATGTGGCAAAATGCAGCAACCTATCTCAGATGCCATCTTTCCTTTCTGACCTCACACTGTGTATGCATAATACATGCAACAACATACATTTCTGCTTCAATAGATTATCTGGGGAGAGATTTTTTTGGCTTTCTTCTTCATTAGAGCCAGATGAGGAATTTAAGGGCAAACCAGCAACACAAATAGGAAAGGAAGAAGGGAATTTGCAGCAATAGGATGGTGATTACTGAAATAACTATGAGAAAATTTAGTTTCTCAGGGTAACGTTCACTTCAGTAGTTCAGTTGCCAGTGATGTGATAAAATGATATATGTTCTTTCCCCTTAGTTCAGCTAAAAGCATAACTGAATTCAGTATTAACTAAGACCTATAACATCCTCGTGGATGTTTTTGATGTAACGTGCATAATCTCAGAATGAAGCATCATGGATCAAAGCTAAATGTATGTTCAGTATGGACACCAACTACAGTTATGAGGACATCAGGAAGATTTAGGTGGGCTCCATATATTTCTTTATCACGGATTCAGTTGCTGGATCCCAGAGAGGGGTGATTAGGCATTGCAGCTGCAGCAGTTACAGGAGGAGAAGGAGGAAGTAAAAGGGGAAGGCCAGGGGCAATTAAGGAGAGCACTTCTCATCTTTAAGAGAGCTCTTGCTACAGAGAAAAGCTTCCTGAGGGAGCTCAGCTATACACGTTTCCCAGGAAAAGGCAACTCTGAGATGGGAGTGCTGTGTGGGAGTTAGATTTTCTTTGTAAGCCCAGTTCATGTGATGTTAAAACACATTTTTTTATTAAGTTTAAGTTGGTAACTGTAGTAGCTTATTTTTTATCTGCAAGTTAGTAGCATTGTTTGCTCTTACGCTGCAATATAAATCCTTTCTACTTCAATGTTTTATAGTTTGTATAGTAATAAAATATCTTACGGGGAGCAAGTGATGGGTAAATTCTGTAAGGTCACGTTATTTATGGGATGACTATAACTTCTGAAAATGGAAAGGAGAGGGGAAAAAAATAGGTCTTCAAGTTGATTTCCCAGTAAACTGAAAAGATACTAAGAACAGATGTGAACAAAAGAAGGGAAGCCACTGCGGGATAAGTAGTGAGCTCAGCAGCACATAGGTCCTGTCTACAGCAGTATTTAAAACTGTCTTATTTACTATCTTTAAGTGTATGCTGTGTTTAGGAGTTTGCTGTATTAACTTTCAGTGGTACCACGTAGCTCTGAATTGCTTGCACTGACTTTGGAATAAGAAATAATGAAGGAAAAAAACCTGTACGTAGCCAGCCTGTTCCTGGGACAGTCAGCCAGCTGTGCCTTAGATCAGTTGTTCTGATGGCATAGTTTTATTGCATGTCTTTAACTTTAGCACCTGTTTTCTCTTTGTTGCCCTGAGATTTTTTTACTCCATATCCCTACATATCTATTGTCCTTGCTGGTGTTTGTATGATTGAAGTCCTCTTTGTTTAGGAAGGGAATCCGATACCATTGCTTAATAGAGTAAACGTGTTATCATGGTGTAACACACCAGTAGGTGTGAAAGGCATATTTCAGCACTAGCATGGTTGGAAAAGACAGGTTACATAATAAATACTTTACAGCAGAGATGTGGTGTTTACTGACCTGTATAAACTCCAGAGATTTCATTCTATAAGCGTGGTAATAAATTTGTTCCGTGGTGCACGCACCACTCAAACTTGTAATCAGTATAAGCAGTGGTGTGGCATGCCTGCATCTGCTGGATTTAGTCATTCCAGGCAATCAGATTTACATTCATAAAAGTCTCTTGTTCCATAGTGTAACGTCTGAAGCCAATGTAAAATACAAAGGACTGCACGGTCCTGAAATTGAGCGATCCCTCACATTGTTCAGCCTGCTACACACGGTGTTTTTAGCAAGAGCTCTTACTCCAAGTATGCGAATTGGAAGCGTTGAGAGCCTCAAGGCACTGAGCAGTACAAGAACCACGAGTGAATTTGCATATCCATCTCCATTACGAGGGAGCCGAGGGCCAGAATCTGTCACTCAGAGGAAGGTGTGGAATCGTATTCCCACTAAATAGAATTCTTGCTCTTGGAGCAGTCTTTGAGAACTGGTCACGTAATTCTCAGTTATGCTATTAAGCTTCCACTGCAGTCTACAGCTGTTGTCTTACTCCTTGGAATATCCAGTTCCAAACAGAAACGTGAGCCTAAAGGCTTTACACACTTGCAGTAAAGCAGCATAGGATTTTAGATGTAATCCTCGTGTGAATTAACTCAGTGCTTTGGCAGAGCAGGCAGAGCTATTTCCGCCTGAGGCTGGAAAGCCCCTCATCATCATCATCTCCTGCTGGAAAGGCTGTGGGAGCTGAGCTCACTGCTGTGGAGGGTTGATGGGAAGATACTTTGGCAAAGGGTTATCTGCATCCTCATAGAACTCTGCCCTGTTCACTTTGACCCTTATTTCAGTACCAGCAAAGCTGATTTTTCTAGGGCTACATGTGGTTTTGTTGCTCGTTGTTCATACGTGCTAGGAAGGAAGCAATTTGCTTAGAGCTTATCTCAATGCCTGGCAGAGGGGCTTCAAAAGCCTCTACAACCACAGCAGTTTTACCCACTAATTATATTGCCTCCTTATACTTGGATTTGGGATTTCTCTCTGGGGCCACTGGAGCCTGTGGTTTCCAGATCTGGTCCCTCAGCTCTGCCAGTGAGCGGATCAATCTGGGAAGTGTAAATATTTGGTACTCGCACCACATGGTTTTTATCATTATTCATCCAGAACTTAAAATTTCCAAAACATGTGACACTTTTTTTTTCCTTTTCTCCTCTCTGGGGAAGAGTAACAGTGTTAATCGTATGGGGGCTTTTTACATTTAAACTGCCAAATACAAAAATTAATGAGGTGTGAGGAGATGCAGGCTTTAGCATCTGTCTGTCAACAACTTAAATAGGGAAAATAAAATAACTTACTTGAATAGCATCTGATTGTGTGCTTTATTTTGATTCACGTTTTGGTTCTGAGAGGCGCTTAGTGCTTACGCGAAGAGAACACTTAATAGCTGGCAAGAGCAGCCTGTGTGTCAGTCTCTCAAAGATTATTAGTTTTCAAGGACAAAATCAAAAAGAAATATTGCTACTAATGTTTCTTTTAAAGTTCCAGCACAAAGCAAATGCAGTTCAGCAGGCAGGCACGTGAAAACAAGCTTGGGGGCTGAAAGGCAAAGCGCTCAGTACAAACCGCCATGGCAATGGAGCTGTTTGGATTGCTGCTCTTGAGCAATAAAGGTCTTTTCAGCGTGAACTGTACTATTTGTTCCCTCTTTCTACCCAAAAGGTAAAATCTTGAAGGCCTAAAAGTTTCTTTTTAACAATATTGTTTTTTAAATATTTATGGCTAAGATGCGATAAAGATAGTTCTTGTTTTCCTTTGTTTCCCCTCCGGAGCGTATGTAATGCTCCAGAACACTGACCAGTGTTGGAGCTACTGTTTGGGGCATTTAAAAAAAGTTCTGTATTAATACGTGAAGCACATTACTCATCTTTATATTGCACTAAACCTCTCAATTTTAATTAACTTCTTTAAGGATGTCATTCTGAACTCATTGACATTAATTACAAAGTTCCGTTGGCTTTAGCTATCAAGCTCTGTGTTTCCCTGGGGCTGTGGATTCACCCAGGAGAGAGTTACAGAATTAGCCCCTGAAATATTGTGAGTTTGAGCCTCCACCTCCCTTGGAAGGCAAGTGCCTGATTCAGCACTGCTGGGACTCTTCCAGCAGTGTCCATAGCCTGATATACTGAGGAGCAGCTCCTGAGGGACACCAGTGGAGGCCGCTGAAGCTGCTTGGAATGTTCAGGGCTGGAGGTTAACAGCACCTGCATCCCGATGGGGATGGCTCTGAGGGCCACACTGCATGTGTTTACTGTGCCACAGCTTTTCCATCTGCTCGTGTTGTTATCTAACTCCGTAGTGGTCAGGCTGGTCTGCTGTTGTGGCTGGAGTGAAACTGAATCATAGAACAATAGAATGGCCTGGGTTGAAAGGGACCACAATGATCACCTGGTTTCAACCCCCCTGCTATGTGCAGGGTCACCAACCACCAGACCAGGCTGCCCAGAGCTACATCCAGCCTGGCCTTGAATGCCTCCCTCTTGTTGTGCTTACATGTCTGTGTATGCATGTGTGAGTAAGTTACCTTTTAGAAATAAGCAAAGCAATCTCTTTGGGTGCTTGCTACAGGAAATTGGGGTTTCGTGTTTTATTTGTATTCTTAAGTTTGTGGATATGGCAAAAATGGTAAAAATAAGGTAGTAGTTACTGCTGCAGCAATCATTGCTTCATCTCTCTGCCCGTAACACCCCTGGATACAGCTGATAATTGTATTTATTTTTTAAAATTGCATTGTAGTGCAAATCCACATTTTAAATAGGCTGGTAGTTTTTTGAACTGAGATCATACAGAAGCAAGAGCAGATGACAAATATTTTTTAGAAGTTCTTAGAAAGTGATGTCTAATTTGGGAAATGCTGGGGCTGTCATCTATTGCATATGGTTGATGACACACTTAGCTTTTCCAAAAATTGAAATTATTCTGTGGTTATTGTTCATTTCCTTTATTCATTAACAGATTAGCTGTTTTTAAAGCAATGCCAAATGAATTGAGCCAGAGGGCAGAATAAAGTCTAAGCCTGTACTATTTCTGTCCCGTATTCATTAATCAAATGCATTTGGAAACAAATAGTATCCTTGATTCACTTACCCACTATTATGCTGATGTAACTCCATCAAATTCTGAGGACTTTTTTTACTTACACCATGTGAGTAAAGTGGAAAATCAGGTCTCGCATCTCTAGCAAAAGGCAATTTGTTTGCCAGGAAGGCTGGATGAGATGTAGATATTACACAGGCAAATGCCTCTAGCTGCTGTGTTTACCACAACCAGCTCAAAGAGAATTATTTAATCCTTGTTTGCATAGTAACTTCTGATAAATAATTCAAGAACGTATGGCCTAAAGTTTTTTTTAAGGCAGTGCCGGAGGGAGAAACACGATTCTGTTCCAGTTTTAACAAGGAGCCAGGAACCCCAGCAGAGTTGTTAGAGATGTATTCCTGCTCTTCGGACGTGTTTTAGTCTAAAAGGTACAGTGAAATGCACAAGAGGACTTTGAGATATTTCATGGGGAGTTGTCACAAGAGGAAATACACTTTAGTGCAATGCAAATGTCGAATGTTTGTAGTGTGAGAGGAAACTAGCAGGCTGGAAGATAGCTCTTTAGTAACAGGGCTTAATAGTGTAATCCATTAAATCAAGCGGCTAGAGAGTGCTGTTCTGAAAAAGGATTTTTGTTTGCCTTATTGCAACAGGATACTTAATACAGGCTTGCTGACAGTAAGTGCTTACAACTGACTTCTCTCTCTTTCCCCTCTCTCTGGTTATCTTTAACATGTCTTTTCATTACTTGATCAGAGTCACTTAAATGGCTTCATTATCCTTGGCTATTCCATTTTCTTTCATAGTATGTATTTGTGTTAAATTACTTAGTTATAGAACCAAAACAATTGTTGGCCAATGTAATAAACCGAGTTAGTCAGATGGATTCTGACACCTTTATTAGCTGTATCTGTTTACTGCAACGGGGTTTGTGCTGAGTTAATATATAGCTGAGAATGAATAAGACAAAACTACTCTTTATTTCATTCATCTGGAAGGTGAAAAAGTAACTGTAATCCCTGGCAACCTAGGGGGTATCAATGCTATTTAAAAACAATTTATCCCCAGTCTATCACAGCTTTTGACATCCATACCTACAGCACCGTATACAAACCTGGTATTTACTAATTGTAATGGCAATCAGCACCTGCTTGTTTGGATTTAGAGCAAAATCATGTTTGCTCTCATCCAACTATCTGGCCTGAATTCTGTTTGTTTTCCGTTGCAAGAAGGGTTTGTATGGTGATACTCTTTCCTCAGCCCTGTTCTTGCTTCTTTGTAATAGATACAGAAAAAGCAATAGAGGTGACACTGAGTTTTCTGACAGAATATGCAGGAGCTCATCTGCAGCGATTTTCCTGAACTGCAGCTTAGCAAGTGCAACAGCATGGTCACTTCCAGGCTGTTGCACTCTGTACGTGCTCCTGACCTGGGTTTCTGCTGCCTCAAAACAGATATTTGTAAAGAGGGGAAAAGGATAGCAAGTGAAATGAGGCTTCTGAAAAAGCCCAGTAGTGATTTTTCTGCCCGTGGTACACAGCTTTTATCGAGGTTATCGGAGGATATATTTTCGAATGACTCTGTCCCATTCTCTCTCTAATGTTATGCAGAAAACTGAGTTATCACTGAAGTTTTGTTGGCCAGGTAGAAGGAAAGCAAGTCTAAGGAACACATGGCTTCTTGTTGTCTAATGCAATAACTATCCTTGATTTTTGTTACGGTGTCTGATTTTAACAAATTTTGGATGGAAGTAAGCAATCTGGCAAGCAATTAATTATTCTTACAGAAGGCTCAATAAGTGCAAATTTAGCAGAAGGACAAACTGAAATGTGCTTGTAGTATTTGCTCTGCCAGGTTCTCCCAGACAGGCTGCTAAAAAGTGTGGGTGACAGCTGTGTGTCTCCAGGTGGAGCCGATTTTGTCTGAACCTCTGGTTTTGTTCTGTGATTTGGCTGTCTGTACTTCAACAAGAAACAGTACCATGCTCTACCCTCAGTTTTTCCCTGTGTTCTGATCTGCAGAATTCCCAGTGAGACTCTTTTGATACAGTGTTCCCCAGAAAATCCTTTACAATCTCATACTGTGCTTCTTTCAGACCTGGGGTGTAACAACACTGTTTTAGTCTTGGCATCTGTTCATGGCAGAAGATCAATGCTGTAGAACTGTATATTAATATAAACCTCCAGTGTGTATTGCTGATCATATTTGTATTATTTCTGGCTATATGGAGACAGTCTGCCAGGATCCAGTTCTACCTGTAGAGGTTTTTAAAGAATCCTCTTCTTTTGGGCCCTATCTGCAGCCTCGTGTAGCCTTGATGAGTGAGGCACAATACCTGTAACCACTGTAACCTTTAGAGAAGTACCACCGAGCTGAGGAATTGAATGTTGTAGCAGAAATGCTAAGTCATTGTTGGGGTTCAAGACAACGTTCAGAGTAGAGGCTGAAAAACAAGAGCAGAAGTCAAGTGGGGAGCATAATCACCGTGTGATGACCATCCTGACTGGAGAAGAAGCAACTTGTGGCTCTGATTGGATGACCACTGTGTGGGCAGTTAGTGTCTAGACATGAAGGAGACTTGTTAATTCTGTTGACGTGTTGGGATGGATAGAAAGTTAAAGGAGGGAGCCTGGAGATGTATATAAAGGATGTTAGAACGTGCCAGACCTGCACAGACTGAAGAGCTGGGCAGCAAGAAGTCAGATGAGGTTCAATGAAAGCAAGTAGAGTATTGCACCTGGGAAGGAATAACTGCAAATATCAGTATGGGTTGGGACACGACCTGCTGGAGAGGAGCTCTGGGGAGAAGGACCCTGGGGATGATGACAGGTTGGCCATGAGCCAGCAGTGTGCCCTGGTGGCCAAGAAGGCCAATGGCATCCTGGAGTGCATCAAAAGGAGTGTGGCCAGTAGGTCAAGGGAGGTGAACCTCCCCCTCTACTCTGCCCTGGTCAGGCCTCGCCTGGAGTGCTGTATCCAGTTCTGGGCTCCCCAGTACAAAAAAGACAGGGCTGCTGTAGTGGGCCTGCTCTGCAGGGGGGTTGGACTCGATGATGTTTGGAGATCCCTTCTAACCCCTGCAATTCTGTGAGTCTGTGCCTCAGAAGCTGCAAGTCACAGCCTGAAGCAGTGATTGAGCACCTGGTGGGAAGGCAGGGCCAGCCCAGGGAACTCAGGTGCATGCAATGTACCAGAGTGACCAGAAGGTGTGGAGCCAGGATGCACCCCTTCCTAGACCTTGTTTAAGGGTTGGCAGTGGAGGTGAGGGTATCTTGCTGTGGATCTCTGCATACCTGAGGCATTCTGAAGGTGAGTAGCTTTTCTTTATTTCTCTGCCTGCGGCTGTTGCATCTGAGCAAATTCTCACTTGCTGTAGTCTGGGACCTTGCTGCTCTGCTGTCACTGCTGTGTTTTTCATTGCATTACAGATGTCTAAGAGCATCTTTATCAAATGGGACTGAAGTTCATCACCTAGAGCATGAAGCAGTGTTTATGTACAAAATAGCATATCTCTCTCATTAGGAAGGATGAATAAATGTTTTCATCTTTCCCACATGATGGAAAATACAGAAGTAGCAAATTAAGCTATTCTGCACTGTGAGTATGCAGATTGAACCTTGATTACAGCTTGAAAGGCAGCTCGTGTCAGTTGTTGTAACATTTTAGATGCAAATGGTGCAAGTGGAGATGCCCAGTTGTTGATTTCACATGAGAACTCTGTGCTTACTTATGTGAACTTCCAGCCTAGCAGACGATATGGTGTAACTGCTGCACCTTTCTTGCTGAAAACCTCAAGAGCGTAAAATGCATCTCGCCCTTGAGTAAGTTTATATGTGTGTATATGGCTCAGCCATTAGGTGGCAGTTCTCTTTTTTTTTCTTCTTTTTTTAAACATTATTTGTAACATTTTCTACAGAAATCCTGTAATACACACAGCTGCAACCTCTTCATTGCCTATAGGGATAGTTTTACTTGAAGGAAACAAATCTACCTAAGCTAAGACTATAGAGTATGTATGTCTGAAGCTCTGTTTGATACCATGAAAGTTTCAACAGGTTTTTCATATCTCTTCCTACTCTAAGGGAGAACTCAAAGAAATCTGATTTAGCAGTAAACTTAAGTTAATAAGTGAATATCATCAACTCTGATGGAAGGGAAAAGAACATCTGCTTCCCTTCATTGCTTGAATTCATCATCTTTAACTCCATTTCTCTCTGTAACTGGCTATGGAGTAGAGTTGCTTATTCCCAGTTTTGTTACACAGTTGTGTGCAAAGTGCCTGGTGGATCATTTATCTGCTTAGGATAGATGAACTCTTATTGTCTGAACATAGGCGGCTGCATGTACTCCTTTAAATTAGACTAGAGCTGCTTGCCTCTGCTTCTGCAAGCACAAAGTTCAGCTTACAACTGAGGGGACTATGGATACTTTTGTTTTTCCACATTCGTTTCACTTCTTCGAGTGTTCCTGTGACCTTAGAAAAAGGTTTAGAGTTTCAGGACCAGGCAAGCAATTGACAAGATGGCTTTGCAATGCCATGCCCATGCATCACACTTACTGAGATCAACGACATCCTCTAATTGGTGCCTACAGAAGAAGGAAGTTCAGTGTTAATGTTGCTGCAGTGAGGATCTTGTCTTGTGGTTGCTTATGCGAGTGAGTGATTTTATTCACACCAGTGATCTCGGTGACTTCAGGGAGGCTCCTCACAGTGGTGTGCTGACTTGAGGCTGCCATGTGTGAATTTTGGCTGCTGAAAGTTTTATAATTATGCATTTTTAATTAAATATTGCATATCAGAAAGGAATTATTTCTCTAGAGCCATAGAATAACGTGGTACACGAAGTTACTCAGATGAAGGTGCTAGAGTTGGAGGAAGAACTGTCACCGTATTTTCTAACTGACATCAATTTGTGTGGCTAACATTTTAGCAATAAAAACCAAAATGTAAATCTGTAGCCTGCTGAGAAAGGAAGTCTACAGTTTCAATGAACGCTGCAGGATCTACTCATAAATATTCATTAAATAGTGCCTTCCTGAAAATGAAATTTAAGTACTTAAGGTAATGGAATAAAAGTAGTTGAGAAGCTATTTCGGACATGTTCGAAAACAGAATAGAAAAGTGAAGATAAGTAGGATGAAGTTTATGACTTGGTTTCTAATCTGAAAGGATGGAATAAATGCACTGTGGGGTTAATGGTACTGAAATGCCTTGTCCCGCAGCTAGGAAAGCCAAATTAGCTTCTGATGGAAGAACAGCAGAATTTCAGCCTCCCTGGACACCTCATCATTATGATGTCAGGGTTTTACTTCTTTACACTGGGAAAGATGTGTAACATATTGTGTGTGTCCCATTATTTAGAGACTGCAAGGTTTTCCACACAGGGAAAGACCCCCAGAAATAACAGTTCAAGGAGAGAATGAATACAGACTCTGCTGCTTATGGAAATGTCTGCAGCTCTTCCTTCCCCCTCAAGAGCTCTCTCTTCATGCTGTTGCTTTCTGGCACAAAGGTGGTGTGCTGGAGATGCTTAATTCCATGAGTAAAACTGTGACTGGCCAGTACCAAATGGGGGAAAAGGGGTTAAAAAAACCTCGTGTGAGTTCACTTGCTTCTGCAGGGCTCTCCTGAACCTACTGCTGGCTTGTGCTTATCTCATGTGAGCAGAGAGAATTCCTTGAGGTGCTCAGAATCTGGTGGCTGCTGTCTCACCCTCTCCAATGGGGAGGAGGAGAACCTGAGCCTCTTGGGGCTGCAACTGTCTTTCCATCAGTGCTGTAGAGTGGCTCCAGTGCTCTTTCTGCTGCGCTCTGTACTCCTGAACCAAGGCGTGGACAGGTGGAAGTGTTGGGGTTGACTTAGATTGAGTCTTCTGCTCTTGAATCCGCCTTATGGATGTTCCCATCCAACTTGTGAAAGGATGGTGTGAAGGATTCTTGCTGGAGCCAAGTCTGTTTTTGAAGGAATATTTAGGACACATAGGCCTGTTTGGTGTCTCCACAGCTAAACTGAGTACTTTTACTCTGCTTGACTCAGATGGCAGGCTTTTACCTGAAAGAATGGATGGAGTCAGTGTTCTTTTCCCCTGGTATCCCATGGAGTTAGCTTTGTTATAGGCTGATGCAGTAAATGAGTTCCTGATGCAATCATGGCTTTAGTCTGTTCAGAAAAACACTGTGTGTGCTGCATCAAGCTATATCTGGAAACTGTCAGGAATAGGCTTGTCTTCCATATAGGGAAACTAATAACATACAGGCTTCTCTGTGTCAAAATGCAGTAGGTTTAATACACCAAATGTGAGTAAATAATATATATTTGCATGCCGTGTAACTCCTTGATTATTTAAGAAGCTGCCTTGGCTGAAAGCTTTAAGTACATCTAATTAAATGTTGTGAGTCAAAGCAATTTCATTTTTAGTTAAATAAAGAGAGCACACAAAGCAAACAAACAAAAAACAGACTTATATAAAGGATTTATTATGGACAATATTTCAGTAAAACATCTGTTACTGTATTTGTTCTGTTATTTGTTATTTGCCAGAGAGGGATGAAGGTTTTAAAAATAATAGTTTAAAAAAAAGTCAATGCGTGATACTTACCCTGTGTCTATTATCAAACTGCAGTCACAGCTCTCATCGTGGTGGGTCTTGACATTGCTTTCAAATTTGGCTTAATTTGAGAGGGTTTCCACTGAACTCCACAGATGCATGCTCACATCACCAAGAAGAGAATGAAGCGTGGTTTCTATTTTAAACTCATTTACTGTTTTGCTACCTGAGCTCTTGCAGTCAGACAATGTGAGGTCGACAGACTGGGGTCAGGTTCACCAAAGCCCTGATGGCAGCATTTGCTATTTTTGTTCTCTTGGTGCCATTGCCCATGCGAAGCCCTCGGGTCCACAGCATCTCTTGTAGGAGTGTGGAAGGAAGTCCTGCGGCATTGCAGGAGTAGATCCTGGTAGGGACCGATGTAATGTCTTAAAGATCTGATGGCAGCCAGCTCTGAAGTGTCCTAGAGCACTTCCGTGCATCGATGTGCTATCTCTCTGTTCCAGAACCCCATCCAGATGGGGAAAACAGCTTTAATTTTTGTGGACTTTCCAAACAATCTTCTGTTTTCATCTTTATGTTCAACGAAAACCAATATTAGTAAATCCAGTGCAAACCTTTGCAAAAGAAGCTTCAGTCCTTGAAGGGGTATGTATGATATGCCAAATAGAGTGCGTCTGTGTCTCTAAGTATTACAAAGGGGGAATCAAGAAAATACATGCTGAGACATGACCAGAATTACAGATGCAGTGTTTTTATGCCATTAATTGCCAGCCTTTGCTCAAAATTACTGCTATCAGTCAATTTCTAGCGTCCTTTGTAAATCTGACATCATCACTTCAAAATGAAGATTTATCACAGAAATATATTGAAATTATTAGAAGAAACTAATTCAGGTACCATCATTATTCTCATCTCTTAAAGAGAGTACTACTGACTTTTTAAAAATTACGACTATTTTTATTATTATTTAAAGTCTTCTATTGATCACTGATTTGTTTATCCACAGAGCTGCCATTTTAGCTTGCTTGTGGTTGACTGTAGCTTTGCAGATAACGTCTAAATTGGCATTCTTGGCTGAAGGCATATCACAAGATTGAAGAAATGACCTTTACAGTGTAATACCATCTCTTAGCCATCAGGAATTAGTGTACTGCATCTATCATTCTTGCAGGCCTTAAGGTATGTGCTTGGTTCTGCTGCACCATTCCTGTGATAATGTTACAGCTTTGAGAGAGACGCTTCTTTTCTCAGTACAGCTGTCACTGCAGTTGGTACTGATTTCACCATTATTACCATCGTGTGTTACGTAGATGATAGAATAACAAAGTGGCTTTCTGAAATTTTTTGTTGACTTTTATAACTTGTTTTTTTTTTGTTGTTGAAGTTCTTATTTAGCTTAATGGTTTTTCTGTGATATTTGGTAACTTAAAATACTTATTTATCGTTTAGATTAAGCAAGAAAATGAAAGGATTGAACTTAATCTGAGGTTTTGTACAAACTATTAAAACATTACATAAACTGTTACACACAGTGGGTTATTTTGATTTTTTTTTTTCTAGGAACTTTACTCCAGTTGGAAAGAGAAATATGTACTTAATGCTTCAAAGAACAATTAGTTGCTTTTAATAATGCAATTGCAAAGCTTTTCATGCTGTAGCTAATGAAAAGAATTTACTATTATAAGCAGTTGTAAATGAAAGGCATGACTTTTATCTGCAGCAATTTAGAATGTATGCAGTAATAGAAAATAATGATTCATGATAAAAACCTCAAAGTATCTGATTTAGGCTCTAATTTTCAAGTCAGAAGCGAATGGAAATAGAGATGTTGGCTTGTGTAGACTGATCTAAGTTCATTAAGATATACAAGGCCTAGGATGATCTCGGCAAGCCTTGTGATTGTCAGCTGCTGCTTAAGACAGGTGTGACATTGGCAAGGAATGCTGAAATGAATGTTGCTAGAAGTCATTACTTGTGCCTCACCTGGGAAAGCAGCATTTAAGCTGGAACTAATTTGGTGAGGGAAGGAAGTGACAGAATGCCACGAGCTCTGACTTTAATTGGAAGAGAAAGTAGGGATGTTATATCAATGAAATGAACTTGAATGTGCTGATCCAGACCTTTCTGGTGTATTAGCTTGTGCCGGCACAAGTGGAACTATCTGTGTAAAGGACAGCACAAAAGGATGAGGTGATGTTTCTGAAGACCCAAACTGTTGCTGGGCTTTGTGAAGAGGCATGGTAAAAATGGCACATCCTACAGCCCAGGAAGTGGCGACCATTGCTCCCATTGTAGGATGCCCTACTGCATCATCTTCAGAGTGAAATTCACACGTGGGTAGCCCAGCCATGCCCTTACCCCTGTGCTGTTTCCCATATCATAATACAGCCCTGTGAATGAGAATGGTTAGGTATTACTGTCTTTGCAATAGCTGTGCCCACTCATCGCATCTGTGCTCTTGCCTGTGCTGTAGGAAGTGTTATGTCTCAAGCGAAGCAGGTTTCTAAAACTCACTGCTGCCTCTTAGAGATCCCTGTTGTACCAGCCACCCCCGTTACCATCCCCACTGCTAGCTTGCTAGAGCCTGGATTAAAAACAAAACTAGCAAAATGCTTCAGTGAGCGTATATTAGATTTCATAGCCAAAGAGTTACAAAACTTGAGGACCTGCTTTTTTGAATGTTTACTAGTCAGCTCTTTCACTTCACAGTGGAATTTTTTCAGTAATTCATTTAATCTCTGTGCCTGAAGGAAGCAGACAGAACGAAGTACATCTGTGGATCTGTCAGAGACTGAACAGTGATAAGTAGGCAGAGGCATTTTCTAAAGCTAATTTCAAGACTAGACTGCCCGTGTTATTATGAGTGTTTTCATTTTGAATCTGAAATACGGATGTTACTTTGAGAACATCCCGTGTGTAAATACTTGGGCATTAACAGCATTGTGGTTTACATTCGAGCAAAAGAAAAATCAAAGAAAGAGTGAGTCACCTTAAAGCCAGAGGAGAACAGCAGTGGGAAAATGTGGATAAATCTTAATAACAACAGACAGGCATAACGGAGACGGCGTCCCATTGACAGTGATATTCTCTTACAGAAATAAAATCATAAAACACAATTGTAAAGTTGGAGCAGGCACTTCAAGGGATTGGGCACTCTTCTGGATAGAAGACTGAACTGCAAGAAGATGCTCTGCAAAACACAGTGCTTTTCATTACCACTCCACTCAGGTTTTGTCTGGATTCTGAACACTAGAAAGGTGGTCACATACTTCCCACTGATTTCAGAAATGTTATTTCACTTCCACCTTCTAGAAAGCAACTTCTATACTTACCAACCCCTGAATCCAACAACGGGTTTTACCCTGACCACTCCAGGGGTCCAGCCCTGTGTTGGAGAAGCTCTCAGGAAGAGCTCTGGAGATTTGAAGCAGCAGATTAACCAGGAGGAGCTGCTTCTCACATTGCAGTTCATTAGTGTGAAACTCTGTAGTCGCAGCTATTAAATGTGCAGCTCTTACAGCCATTCTCTGTAAAATGGTTTGGTACATACATTAAAAAAAAGAAGTTGAAAACATAATATGACACTAATAACTAGCAACCTTTTTAAAGGCTAATGTGGGTTGAGGAGCAGCAATGCAGGACTTAGTTTTGACTGTATCAAAATTATAGTCAAGGGAATAGATTTCACGTATGCTTATGTTCATAAGAAAACAGTAATTAACAAGACGAGCTAACTCTGCATCTTTTCTCCCTTTGAATATCTGGAGAATGAAGCAGTATCTCTTAGCATGTCCTCACCCCAATACATTTATATTTCTGGCCAGAGTTATCTGTTGATCACTAATCACTGACAGTTGTACACAACAGTATCCATGTGAACCATGCAACATGTGGAGGATTATTGCTGTAACAGGAACTAATCAATGAAACCCTCATGACACTTTTAATGAGGTGAGTGAAGGGTTTTTCTTTTGTTTGCTGCAGCAACAGATTTGTCAGAACAGACAAAGTTGTTCACAGCCAGCAGGAAAATGGGTTTCAGCGCAAGATCCCAGACACAATTTTTCTCTTTCTCTATAATAATATTAAGTTGAAAAACGATTATTCTGGTCCCCCATTATTAAACAAGCTATTACAAAGCAAGTGAAGGATTTCTGCACCTTCAATTTTCCACCTAATAATAGTAAAATATATCCATTGTTGCCTTGACAATATTAATGCTATTTTTTTTCCAGTGCCTCAAGCAATGAGTCTCACCGCTTTCTTTGCCAGCTTAAAACAAACTGTGGTTTTAGCTTTTAATATTAAAGACAGATTCATGTTTGGTTTTTTAATTGATTTCAGATGTGATTAGTTAATTCACAGGTTTGATATTTACCAGCATAACAGACATAGAACTTAACTAATCTTTGCAGCAGCCTTTGGATCGTGCTTAATGCCAATATTTTGCACTGGGGCATAGTTGTTAACTCTAAAACTGTAAGCTACCTTAAAATAAACGTACGTCAGATATTGAGCGCTCAGGCAGAGTTAATGCTATTGGTCTACGCTTAGTTTATCATGACGTGTTTCTGAAGTTAAAGCTTCAGCTGCACAGGGCCTGTTTTACTCTGGAGACGCTGTTACCAAACCTCTGGTGACTTATTAGAGAATGTTCAGCTCCCATAAAAACAGATGAGTAAGTATTTGACTGGAGCATGTTCGCCCCTGCAACCAGCAACGGAACACAGAAACAGCACTTCCCAGGCACCTGCTCTGAACGTGGCATAGGCTCGCTCAGTTTTGTCTCCAGACAAAAATTAGGAAACAAAAGAAAGAGTGATCTTCATTGGATGATCCTTTAAATAACTCTTTTAAAATATTTATGCTGAAAATATTCCAAATGCAAAAATAAGCTATAACTTTGTAGATTATGCAAATTCAAAGAGACTTTGGGGACGTCCATTAATATTTGTGTGCTGGATAGTTTGGTGTGCTGCTTCAGTGATCTGGAGCTTATCACTGTGTGTAATCATAATTTGTTCATAAAACTATCCAGGCCTGTCAGTGCGCTGCCTGAAATTAAACTTGTGCAGAGCTTATGAGAAATTGAATGGCAGTTCATTTTCACAAAACATGACAAACATAAAAGAAATTATGAATTAATTTTAAACTCTGCTTAGCAGAGTCTTATCAGTTTGATGGAACCCTTTGTCTTACAAAAGTCTGGCATCACAGCTGATATGCTTAATTAGTATCAAGCATCTCAAACTGCCTGTGATTGACAGGTCAGATCATTTGTTGTCCTCCAACCTCCCTGCGAATTGCACTCTGGAATATGATGATTTTGGTGAGGAAAGCTGACTACTGTAACTTTCACACCTTTACATCAAATTAAACACACAAAAATGGAGCTGCTATTGCAGATGAAGCAAAGACTGATATAAATAACATAAAATTACATTTGTTGCTGCTGCCAGATCTCTTTAGATCTGAGATTACAGCGCTCTGGTCTGGGAATATTCTTCTGATATGAATGTGAACGTTATATGTTTTCTTTTAGCACTTGCAAAAGTTAACCCACCCCACACATGCAATTAAAGTCTTCCAATTGCTTAGCAGGCATGTTCAAAAAGCAGTTTGGAGGGTATACAAAATAAGAATATTTATTTCCAGATCTCTACCGGAATGTGACGTGTGCCTGCCGTCAGTAGGATTGGAGAGCAGTGGGCACCTTACATAGGCAGTGTCCAAAATACAGGCCTTGCTAGTGTGAAATTAAAGATTTCAATCTCAAGCTTTGGTTTAAATATATAATAGACTCTGTCCAAATACAGGGGGGAAAGAAGCAAAAGAGTAACGCTTAAGAATGTTAGAGGTAATTGTCCAATTCTTTCTCACTGAAGATCAGTTTATACTCAGATCAACATACTTTCAGACTGCGCTGGCGTAAGTTCTTACGGTTCATACATCTGCAGTGGAAGTCAGGACTTTGGACAGGCAGTAAAATAGTTAACATTATGCTGAGGATTATAGTGAGGAGTTAGTAGAACACCTCTAAGAGATACTGCTACCCTGAGCCATTTCTGACTGTTTCCATGACTTTCCTGAGTGCAGCCTTTGAGTGCACTCTCTACGTCTGTTGCTCCTGCTGTGGTCTTTACCACCTTGCAGGGGGAATAACGTAGCCCTGACAAACGACTTCTCTGCATTCCAGGTTGCTCTTTTATTTTCTTTGTAACACCTTTGTATCAACTTTGTTCATTTTGGGGTGCAACTAGGCTTTCTTCTGCTCTTTAAGGTGAAACTGTCAACTGGAGGAGCAGAACTTGTGTCAGGAAATCTGCTTTCTCTCAGCAGAAGGACGTTTTTATGCCGTAGCTGTGCTCTCCCCTGAGGACTCGGCTTAACTCTAAACTCAGTTGTCGCTGCTCGTCTTCATTTCTCAGCATTTCCAGAATTACTGTACTGTAAAAGTCATTTCTGAAGTAGCATTACAGATTAAGACAAAGCTTTTTCTTTTCCTATTATATAGCTTAGAGAGCTTTGGTATGTCTAAGAAACACATGGTGTCAGGGGAGAAATGTTTTTTACTTACCTTACATTTCAGTTTTAATAGCTACTAAAAGTATTTATTCCTTATGTAGTTACCAGCATAAAAAGCCTATCAAATATGTATCATAGCAAATAAGCATATTTCTTTCTTAAATTATTTTTTATTTTTAATGAAATGATGAGTAATGCTGCTAATGAGACACAACTTAGCCTAGCAGAAAGTGCAAGTTCAGCCCATGTGCTCAACTGAGTCACTCCTTCCTTATCTTAGGGCTTTGGTTTCCAAAACCAGTGTGAGGATGGGTCCTGCATGTGTCCTTGCACCCTGAGTCTTTGAAAAGTTGCTAATCTGTGTTTTGTTGTTTGCTTTTAATTTACCCTCATGATTAAAAATTGCTAGAATCAAATGATAGCACAAACATTTCTCTCAGGCACACAGAGTACATAAGTTGGAGTTCTCATATATACTGTGATATATTTTTTTCATAATGCCTGAGGGGAATTTAAGCTTTATACCTGCTTACAGAAGCCCACACATCTGACCTTGATGGATATGGGTTCTATTTTGTTGGGAGAAGATTGGATTGGACTTTATTTGCAAGTTGCTTTGATTATCTAGAAATGCTCTGCTAAAAGTGTTTTTTTTTCCTGCTTCTCTGTAGTAAGTGAAATACTTCAGAGTAGTGGTGGGCATTCTAAAATGGTCACTCTGATGTTTATTATGATTTTGTACGATCCTGAGTGGCATGTGATTAAAGGGATGATTCTGAAGTGTCACACTTCAGCCTTGTTAATGCACTTGGCAATTTTCAAGTGGTACTAGTGTCAGAGTGGTGCAGAGATTCTTTACAGCTCTAATACAGTAAACCTCTAATGGGTTGTCCTTTTCCATCCACCCAGTGCTATTGGCAGTTCAACCTTTTAAGGGAAAATAGAGAATGTGGTGCAGGTTTAATCTCTAGCTATGAAAATTGCAGTCTCCAGCGCTTGCCTACATTCCCTTTCTGCCTTCTATCAGTACTGGATACTAGCCAGAAGGTATGATCAACTAAATTTTCCCTCAGACTATCGACCTTGATTTCTGAGACCTATGCCTGTGAACCGAAGCGTGTTTAAGTTATATTGCCATAAATGTCCACCGGTCTTGGCCTCAGCAGGAACATTTTTTTCTCAATCTCTAAACAGCCAATTTTCCCTGAAAATTGAGCTTCTGCACTAAACAACAGGGAGTAGAAGTGGGCAGGACAACTTCACAGTGCAAGAGATTGAAGCACCTGGCAAGTATTGGGCTATGCAGCTCTTCCCACAGGAAAGCAATCAGCTCCCTTCTCCACCATCTGGAAGTCAGAGCATCTTTGCCAGTAGAGGAACTTGCTCTATGGTCCCTATCCTGCTTTCCTTCTGTTCTTTCCTCCACAAAGAGCATTTTCTCCCTTTCTCATTCCTCAGGCTGATCCCGAGTCCCATGTGAGAAAGTAGATGGAGGTGGGACCATTGTGGGATGGGTATTCCTCACTTTTGTCCAAAAATACATGGTAGGAAATTACATTCTACTCAAGTTTTTTCCAGCTTTGACAGCATGAAGTCTCTGTCCGGTGACGAGCAGTGTTTAAGTTAGTTTTGAAATGAAGCCTTGGGTGGTTTTGTTTTTTTTTTACTTCAAATCATTTTTTAATGTCTTCCAAATGATTTTGTGGAATTTCATGGGTATGGCTGAAACTGAATGTAGAACTATGGCTTGCTTGGTTGTTGTTTTTGTTTTCCTGTCATTCCTTACTCAGATTTTGTCTACAATGGAATTCTGGTTCTGTTTGAGACTGTTGTTGGTGCATCAGATGTGTCCTCTGTGTAACGGAGGCACTGGTTATGTGCTCTAATGTGTCTTTAAGTCTACAGATTTGTTGTTCCCAATAATCAGAAACCTGCTTTGATTTTTTTCAGTTCAAAGAGTTTATTGGAAGCATTAGTCCTGCAGCATTAGTTCTGAGACTTCCTTGTTGCACATGGAAGATTTTTGTTTTTTATTTTTATTTTTTTTTTAAACTGGGTTATATATATGAAAGTAAATGATCACTTTTAGATACTCACGACGTGGTATTTTAAATACATTTAAACATTTTACCATCTATTCCTTAGATCATCTGAGATCTCTTCGTAAATGGGAGATTCTCATTCTTGTTTCTTAACAGTTGCAATGCGAGTGTGTTGCGAGGACACTTGGATGCACACCCACGGGTTGGGTGGGATGTGGGTGCAGTGTTACAGGATCTCTCTGACTGCTGAGTGCTTCTCTTCTGCACTCATGGTGAAACTGGAAAGGCCATAAAGATCCTTCAAAAAAAAAAAAAAAAAAAAAAAAAAAACAGCAAAACTCGTGAATGGTGATATCAGGGTTAATACTACAGTCAAGTTGGGAGCAAGCCCTACTGCTGCTATGAGGGTGGGATAAACTAAGTATGAAAGATGTGATATATTGTCACATATTCAGGAAAAAATAAGCTATTTTATGGCATTTAATTAAAATTTTCACCATAATGCATGTGTCTGTAATGATCATGAAATTGTTTCCTTTGTTTGTTCAGCACTTTGAACACCAATTTGCACAATCTTCATATATGTTCTGAATATGTGATAATCATCACCCATTCAGATGCATAAAGTCTCATGTTAAAATATTAATATTGTCAACCTGGCTTTTCTTAAAAGAAAAAAGAACAATAAAATAATCAAACATTTTCTCCAGAGCAAAGCTTGACTGAAGCAATGTGACTCCAGCTTGTCCTCTCATCTGAAATAATGGGTTTTAAAGATGGAAAGACAACTTTGTGAGTTGATGAGCAAGAAACATTCAAAAATATAGACTGTAAATAGAATATTGTTCTTAAAAGTTAATCTGATGTTAGTTCTGGGAAGCTTTGTTTTGGGTCTTTCTTTTACATTGACCTCTTACATTTTGAGCTGAACTAATTGTCTCTAAGTGCCATGTAGTCATTTTTGGAACAGTAGTAAATATGTTTGGGTGTCTACCAAGGGAACGCTGGGCAAGTCCCTTGGTATTTTCTGTTTCAGAGGGAGGATGAGGCACAGACCTCTGAGGCAGGGCCGGGGGTGGAATAAAGGAATAAGATGCACAGATGCTGGATTGTCAAGCCTGGAGTGGCCAGGTCTCCAGCTGTAGTACTGGCATTGCAAAGTCAGCACAAAAAGCCAGAGATGTTGCCGTTTGTCTTGTACAAAGAGGAAATAGAGGGTAACTAAAGGCAATCTTATTTAACTGATCATTCTGTAGCTTGAGACAGTTCAAATAAGTCTCCAAGTTGCAATGTCCTGAAGTTCCTTCCCATTAGCTTTGAACGTAGTTTGTATAAATCAAGTCTTCCTGTGCATGTTATTTTGGTTTGGCATGCTTCCTTTAACCTCCCCTGCTGTAATAATGTCAAAGCAATAAAACTGAAATGTGCTTGGGCACTCTGTGGGATGTGAGGCATAAGCACCTCACTCCGACCTTAATGCTGGGACCCGTTTTACAGTCTCCACCATTAAAGTCAAATAGACAGCATTCCTTCAAATGTTCTTACTCTCTACCAGTTGCTCAATACCTCATTTAAACCACACAGCATATCTTCTGGTTTACTCCCCCATTAAAGATGGGGAAAGGAAAATGCCTGCAGGGTAGCCCGGCTGGCCTTGGGCTCTGCAGGAGGGGCCCTGCTTGCCTGTGCTGCCCCAGTCATGTCATTTTTCCTTTCTTTCCTTCATTTTTTTTCACATCTTAAAATGACAGCAAATGGTTCAGAAAAAGGAGGGGAAAAAAAAAGCTGAGTGACATCAGTGAAGGAATATTTGCCCTGATGCAAAACTTTTAAATTGCTTAAGTCTCTTTAAAAATAAATGGATAAACAAGGTTTTGAGTAACTGGTCTCCTGTGTGGATTTTCAGATATTTAACATTCTTATCATGTGATACATATAAAAAAAAAAAAAGCTCCACTAGACCAATATATTAAATTATGAATGGACAACAGAAAAATCAGCCACTTGGAGTTAAGCTTCTATCTGTATTTCTACTCAATTTTCAAAACTTTTACTGCCGTATTTCAGAATGTATGTCTGTCTTCTCTGAAGCTGCTAGATCAGAAATGCTTTTAAGGGAGTTTCTGCTTCAGAAATATGGAACACAGCAATAAGAGGGGAGAAATAACAGAAATTACTGCAGCAGATTTAAGGCTGTCTGGTAGATTTAGAATTAGCAGAGGTAATAGCTTTAATAAGGTCTTGCATTACTGCATCAGCTACTCGGTTCACCATGCCATTGAGGAAAGGGATCATCACCATCCATCTCTTGCTGTTGAAGGATATTAGCCATCCATTTACTGAGAGATTTTCATCTGCAGTGATGTGAAATGATGTTTGACCCAAGTGCTTGTTGAATGCAAACCAATGACAAAAATAGCTATCCAGATGCAGTTATTAGGAGTCTTTTCAGAAAAATACTTCAGTGGATAAATCTGGTGTCTGTAGTTTGATTTGTGTGATATAAGAAATGTCTGTTTCATATTAGAAATGTATGTGCATATTCTAAAATTACACATAATGAAGATTTTTTTTCACTGCCTCTCAGGTTGAGGCAGGCAATAGGAAGCGTGCACTTAAACTTCTGTGCCGTGGCTGCTACACTTTAAATGCAGCAAGTGAAATCAGTGGACAGATGAGGAGGAAAGCAAAGTTGAGTTATTTGAATGGATTGCAGCCTAACAACTTACTGCAATCATTTATGAGACAAAGAGCAAGGCTTTATCTAAAGACATTAATGCACTGAACCTCTATAGAAATTCTCAGCTCTGTGCTGAGAAGAAAATATGTCGGAGAATGGAGCATTTTCAGTGAGCCTGTTTGGCACTCATCTTGATGACCCCATTCTTATTACTGTTTCTAGATGCTAAAGGAATGGAAATATTGTAGAATAAATAGAAACCCTGGCTGATCCCAAAGTCTGAGCCGTAAAATAGAGGATGTGCAAGAATGGCAGATTTTTCCAAAAAAAGCAAGGCAGCTGTTTGTGCTGGTTGACCGGGGAGCCATGGGGAGCCATGGGCATCCATGGCCAGTGAAAATATCTTCTGCTTGTTGATTATAACATAAGCATTATTGCAGGCATTGTAGTACTAATGCCTGGAAAAGCATGGAAGAAGAATTAGGACTTAGGGCTCTGAGATAAATTGTCAATTTCTCTAACAGTATTTGGACTATGCATACACAAGAGTGGGTTAATGTGTTTTATGAATTTTATGTCCTTTCACATGTGAAGAGATTAAAATAACAACAATACGCAGTGCATCTTGGTGGCCACTTACATGTATGTGAGTTGTTTGTAAAGGATATTCTGACTTTGAATGGCCCTATAAACGTTAATGAAACCAGGCTGTATTTTCTTGGGATTCTTGTGAGTGAAGCATTGCAATGGAGAAGCAATGCAATTGTCATTTTTAAAAGGTGTGGATAGTGTATGAGGTTTGCAGCCTGTGGATACAATTAAAGCAGGCGTGTTGGTGGCTGGCTGAGATGAGTGTGAGGGCCGTCTGGAGAATGACTGTGATTTGAAGGCTATTAGGTGTTTGTTTCTAATCTTGTTTCCTCGGTGCCAGGAGGATTAAGAGCACGATTACAGCCCATTAGGATTTGCTCATTGAAATATTTATAAGTTTATTAACAATAAGGAAATTAAACTTGTATCTCCTTGTTTGTATTTGGTGAGGATAGTGTTTTTTCTGTGGGAACTCATCTTCTAGTGCTGCTTAGGAAAGTACAGCTAGCTTAAGATCAGGTGTATAATAGCATCTTGGCCATCTGTTATTGGACTAACCCATTTACCTGCAGTAGTCTGTCCCCATATTTGTTCCTGAGATTGCTAATAAAAGGCTCCTTCAGGAAAATTACTTCTATACTTTGTCACCTACCTATCTCCTAATCAAGGGCAGCTTGGGCTGGGTATCGGAGTCACCTCATAAGGAATGTGAGCCCAGGGAGCATCTCCAGCTGTTACCCAAGCTCTTGCATAGCTCACGGAGCTCTGAACTTCTGACTGATGCTTCTTGGTGATTCCCATCTCATGTGCTGTGTTATGAGATGTGAAGCCATGCTCCCAGGACAGGCGCACAGGCTGTGCATGCACTCTGCCTACGTATGTGACCTCTTGGAGGACAGAGGCACACCACTTCCACAGCTGAGAACCAGCTGCATGGACACTGGTGTTTTTTCTACTCTCTGCTGTGACTAAGTGCACAGTTCCCTTGATGGCTTTAATGAAGTTTACAGCACTTGCTCAACATTATACGTGGTGCTTGCTGTAGGTGGTAACGGTAAGATTTGCTGAATTCACAGGTTTATGAAGTGTAGCACTAAAACAGCTTAAGGCTTCATCAGTTCTAGTTCAGCCACTAAGCCACAATCTGCAGAATGAATATGGATGACATCTGAGAATTTATGCTAATTATCAGACTTTAAGATGTTCCATAGCTTAGATTGAGCAAATTAATATTTTTAACTCTAATTTTAGTGGGAGTAACAATTGAAAACAACTATAAAATCAGAGCATCATAAAAATATATAGCTAGACTGAAAATGTGGCTCTAGATGATAATGATAATGCTATACAAAACGTTATTCTAAATGCCTCTTTATAGAAAGATATGCAGAGTAAGTGTAATGCATGACTTCCAGTTTTTAGTTTCTCATATTTATCTGTATTTGCTGTATTGCTCTACAAGTAAAAGGCAGAAAGTTATGAACGTAATGCCAGAATTTGAATGTTATGAACTCAGAATTCTTAGAAATTGAATTTGGGCAATCTAGCTTTTAGATAGGCCTTTTAGAATGATAGATGCAAAACCAATTAATTCTTTCAAGTGTTTGTTTGTTTTACTTCAGTATAGGTGCCCTGCTCAGCTGAGCAAGTCTCTATCTGCAATTAAAAATACGGTGCATCTCTTTGCCTTTGAGATATTTATATACTCTGCTTTTTCTGTTGCATCACATGGAAGCCCCAGGTTAACTTTTTTTCTCCATGGAAAAGTTATTCTTCCTTTCATTTAATGCCATGCTTGTGTATATTCCTTAGAGGTATTTTGGACTTTGTATCCATCTCTTACACAGCAGCTACGGGGGGAGGAGGGAGAAGGGAGAAGATAGGAAGCCCATTAATCATGGAAATAGCAAAGAATGTTGTTTAAAAAAAAAGTGTATCTTTCTGAGTAGGAAATTTTGGAGCCATGCTGTGACAATGTGCAACATCTGTAGATTCTGAAATTACAGTGGGGAGTTCTGATGATGAAAAGAATTTAAATGTAGGAATAGAACAAAAAGAATTAGATTAAATTGCAAATTCTATTGATTTTGTTTTATGGCCCGTGATTTCAGTCATCATAGGACCGAGAGACCTAAACATGCATTAAGAACCCACTGTTATTAAGAGCTTAAAGTCAAAGACGGCAAGTGTGGCAGGATATATTTGAATATCAGTGAAGATATGATTGCAGCATATTTAGATGTTCCCCTGCACTATTTATGAGTGATGGCAGTAATGATAGAAGAACTGCAGTTTCATATAAGATTTTGGAAAAAGGGTGTGAAACTTGAGCTGAATTGGACAGCTAATTTGTGTTACATCATCACTGAATTACTGCTTAAGCTAGTTATATTAAAGCTGGCTTAGATATGTCAGTTTAATGCAGGTGCCCTTGGAGATTCACAGAGAGAAGAAATTTCAAGTGGAACCTGAAATCTTGTTCAGACAAAATTTCATTTGCACGTGAGATTATCCGAAGATTACTTAAAAAGCATTTGAAAATGCAATCCTGGTGAACTGCCCACAGAACCCTCTCAAGAGCCACTGGAGGGGAGGGGACAGACTGGCAGGAAGGGAACCGTGACAGAATTAAAGAGGCTGAGGACTATACAAAGTCATTACTGTATTTTAAAAGTACATTGTTGTTTAATCACTGCAATAGCTACAGTAAGAACACATACCAACTCATAGCAATACAAACTGGGGATTCAGTTAGTAAATCTGTAATCCTCAGAGGACTTCTGTATTACATTTCCTCTTAGTGGTCCACTTACACTCTCATAAGTGTTTCTTAGATAAAGATGTGGAAGATCTGGTGAATTCCAGGAGAGGACCTAAATAGAATTTCATCCTTCAGCAAGTGATCCCACATGGGGTTGTGCTGTAGCTCTAAACCTCAAAGACATGATATGAATTACCTTTAGGCATAGATTACAGATTTTATTGGATTTAATGTTTCAGAAGCAGCCTAATGGAAGAAGGATTTAGCTACCTACAAGAATGTGATAGCCCTTGTGAGCTTTGATTTTTATCTTGGGTGTTTGATGTGTTTCACAACAGCTTACGTTGTTGTTTTAAGGACAGTGACTGTCAGTGTGCATCCTTTGTTTGGATGTTTGTGAGGATGAATGTCTGTTAGTTAACAGACGTAGCCTGTGTGGTCTGACATAAATGTTACCATAAATACTAAAGGCAAGGAAAAAGAATATCTTGGTTTTTATTTTTTTCACCCCTGTCCCCTTAACTTGGTAAATACATGCTTGGATTGAGTTTCTTATCAAACTTATTTTCATATTGTTTTATATTGGGATGTTTATTTCACGGGGAGATTATTTCCAGTAATGCATCTCAGATAAACAGAAGAGAGCAAGCCACAGACAAATCCATCACTAATTTTGGCATTATCAATCACTTTTTAAGCTAATGCACAGAATCTCTGAAGACAAACATTTAACTCTATTCGATGTGTTACTGTATGTCAACTGTTGATAGAGAGCTTTTTTAATGATTTTGGATATGTCATGCTCCACTTAGAATTCTCTAGCATTACCCATTGATAAATACCAAGGCATAACTGTCATTTGCATGAATGGAAGCTGTAATTATAAATGTACTTACGGCCTGTGTTGAAGTCAGGAATGTAAAGAGGGATGTTTGCTAATGTAGAAATATAAATAACAGTTATAAATGTTCACTTGTTAGGATGAAAATTATATTTCAGACCACTTGAGATGCCTTTTGTTTTTGTTTTTAAAATAATTATAATAGGAGGCAGAAATCTAGTATTTACTATGTAGCAATTTATATGTTTGGCAAGAGCAGCATATCCATTTATCAAACATGCAAAATAATTGCAAAAATTGGTTTGGCAATTATGAGGTTGGAAGAATAATGAAGGCCAGCACCATTGGAGGTGAACCAGTTGATTGAAGTTTTAGCTCCATGCTGTGATGCTTTCCTAAACGAAGGTATGGAGGCGTATCAGCTACTTGTTTTCTTGACATTATTCAAGGGATTTGCTTGACTGGAGCAGCCCTTTAGCTAGCCCAGAGGCTCCTGAAATACCCCGAGGCCATATAGATTTGACAAGTGCATCTCTTTCTTAGTTACTGGAGATGCAGGAGTGCCGGATAGTTTCAGTCATGGTCCAGAAAGATACCGGGAGTTGAAGTTTTTCTCCTAGAAATGTTCCATTTTCCATTATGTTTTCCCTTTCAAAAATCTCATTAATGCCCTTTTGCTGAAGAAAAGAGATCATTCCATATAATCTCTAATTAATGCTATCTAGATAAGGCAATTGTCCAATGACAGATGTATTTACTGAATTAGAATTGTCAAAAGGAATGAAATAGTGACTCTATTTTAATCTTTTTTTTTTTTAAAAAATTGATTCTTATTATCCTAATTTATATCAAAACAGTGTTTAGCAAGTTTATCCTATATGTGGTCATAGCAGAAGCATTTGCAGGCTCCCTTCAGAAAGGCGCAGTGCCTGCTTTCATTGCCGTGATGTTCGTGCTGTAGATGAGCTGTAATGAAAGTTGTTCAGTGAATAACACGTAGGATCTGTTTTATTGCTAGATGGTGCACTTCCTATTCTATATACGTAGGTTGCTCTGAAAGTCATGCCTCCTATTAATTTCCATAGAAACTGTAACAGATGCAGAGAGCATAATTGCACTACTTGATAGAGCAAATTCTCAGAATAAAATACTTTTTCTTAGCATAGTGACCACAATTAGCTATGCATTTTCTTCATGATGAAGAAGAGTCTGCACGCTTTAAAGCAAGTTTAAAAATAAACAGTATATTTAATATCCCAAGTCAAATTCAACTTAATGTCCACACCATTTTAAATACAGCCTTCCTCATTTTTCTGAAGACAATCAAGGTTTTAAAATTGCTACAAAGTGCAAAACTTTCATATTTCTGCTGGAATTGTTTTAAGCTACGAAAATTACAGCTGCATCTTATCGTGTGTTCATTAAATAGGAATTTATCTTTGGATTAAATACAATATGAACAAAAAAGACCAGGGTCATTTTAATTTGGGGAAAGGAAGTGAATCACTGCACAACAAAGTACTGCCTGAATCACGTTTGCAGCTCTTTGGAAACTTCTCCCTTGAAGCTGTTGCTAAGAGACACCATCAAGTGTGTGGCTTCTCCAGAGCAGCTTCTCATTTACCCCTTCTGACAAGTTCAGAACTTAAAAATACTGCTTTTTACTAATATTTCTAACCTGTATCCATGTGCTTCTGGCTTTGTTACTTGGTTTTAGAGAATGGACAGAGAAACACTGGATATTGTGCAGACAAGTAAGATGTGCCTGCTTGAAAACACAAGTTGTGCAATTACTTATGCTTAAAAAGCGGTTACGTAATTTTATGACTCAGATTCTTAGAACAATTTGTCAAATTTCTAAAAAATGAAAAATAAGAAAATCACATTTCCAGTTTCCCAAATCCATTTTAATTGGTTTATGCACGCGCTGGCAGAATAATTGATTGATGCTGAGATCACAAAGCAAAGAGTGAGCTAACAGAATCAGATTAATGAAAACATACAGTCATTACAACTGTGAAGAAACACTTAGAATTCATAATGTCTTGGGGCAAATAATCAGAAGTGTTATCAATGAACAATTAGAGTTAATGAAAGTCTTCCTGTATGTATAAGATTACCACGCGTGGTTACGGATGTGTTTTAAATGAAAGATTTATTGCAAGTTTCCTGCCTCAAATATGCATGAGATGTAAACACATTGTTTATGATAACAAATCAAATCAATTTCTGCAGAACACTTCATGGCAGAAGATCAAAGTTTATGTATGCTTTCATTTATATTCTACAAAAGATTAATTTCATGCCCTTTAATGCATTATATTAATCGTTTTCCCTAATGTGTGCTATTAATGAATATTCCTATAAAGACTAACAAAGTATTGGTGTATTAATAATGGAAGTAAGAAATTAACTTTTATGGGTAGGAAAATTTCTGCCTTTTGCAAAAGTAGAAAAAGTCTTGTGACAAAGAAGTAGGAAATACATACCGCATGAAACTTAAAAATGAGGTCCTGAGGGCAGGTAGTTCTGAAGAGTCAGTGCTTTGGGAACTGCATATCTTTCTCTTTCCTCCAGCACAGAAAGGGGTCCAAAACCTGTTCAAAAGCAAAATGCACAGAAGTGGATCTCAGACAGCTCTGGCACGAAACACAGAGAAAATCTTAGGAGGAAATAGAAAATAAAGGTGACTGCACGGCTGCCATTTCTGTACGAGAAGTTCTGCTGTTAGTTATTCTCCAAATTTCCCAGAAAAACTTTATCTTTTGAACTTCCTGAAGTTACAAAGCAAAATTAAAGAACTTGTGTTGTGTGTCCTTATGCAAATACATAATGTGTTTTTGCAAAGATTTCCCATAGGAAATTACAGGAATGAAATCTTGTTTGTATGCCTTTACCAATAATTTGCACAGGTAAATAAACTGAAACTGTAATTCCACCTCATGTATAAAATGATGTTACTGAAGTGGTAGTAGAGGCTCTCAGAAAGAAACACAATTTATCCTAACCCTCTAGCATCACTTAGTCTGGTGCCTGAGGTCTTGACAAATACAATCCTGAGAATACTAAATTTGACTCTACGTTTGATCTTATGCAGAATGATATGAACACAGGATTCATGTCCGCTAGACTGCTGCTTATCAGCTGCTTGTAATGTCTTCTCCTTGAGTGTTGGGTCTTTACTAGCACCTCCACACCAACTTCTGGATGTTGTCTGGCATTACAGCCTAGTAGTAGCCACTGTCTCATCACAGGAACTGTCCTGTAGAAATCAGTGTGGTTTTAGTTTTGGGCTGATGGGATAGTAAGGTGCAGAATTCAAAGAATCCGAGCAGGATCATCGCTAAAGGTACTGTTCTTTTATGAAATCTCCTTAGTGAAAGTATCCAGTTGAGGAGAAAACAGGGGAGAGATGAGAAAGCTGAATGGGATTTTTAGAATGCTGTAGAACTCATGCCCTTAGCTGGTAACTGCTCCTGCTCATCACAGGCACACTTCTGTTTTCTTGTAAGCGTGCACACAAATTCTGGTAGCGATTCTACTCATTTGGAAGAAGAGGCAGTGATGTTTTAATACAGAGATCAATGATATTAAAATGGATTTTAAGTATGCAGTGAAGAGCTGGATGCTTTGCACAAAATGGATGCTTTTATTTTTCTGGTGAAAGCTCTAAGGTGAGAAACCAAATTCCATCATTTTTTTTCACGCTTCCATCCTGTCTTCCTGCTGTAAATTTCATTATGTTCCTGTGCTCAGAGCTTGCATTGAAATGTGTAGGGAAAAAATATTCCTCAAGACATTTGATAACCGTATTTCATCTCCACTTGTACTTCCCCAGAAAACAATGGACAATTTCTGCTTCTATGGAAATTAGAGTTCTGCATATAAAGATCCTGTGATAGCACAGGTGATAACGCGCTTGTTTGCTATGCTGGCTCCTTGATGAATTCTCACTTAAATAACAGTTACAGTGATATTCACCTCCTTGGAATAATGTCATTATGATTGGAATGAGGAATTAGTAAACAACTCACAGCTGTTGTGCAAAATGTTTGTGTAGAAATCCATATTCATGAATATTTCATACAGTAACACTTATTAATTTGTTTCTTACAGAGAAACAACTAAATGATATTTTATAGATTGATGTTTGGCAAATAACGCAGTTTGTTTTTCATGCCTGGTGACAGTGATGTACGAATATCCCTGTGTGTGCTTTCTCACTGAGCATTGCAAAAAGCTGCTTTATAGGAGCTTTAAACATCACTGAAGCAAGCGTTTTTCCATCTGCGTTGTGGGTGTGAAGGGGCTTAAGGATGAAGGTTACAAAACTACAGCATAGGGCCTCAAGAGGTCAACGTGTTCATCCCTTTTCCCAAACATAGCAGAAGTTCTTAGACTCTTCTCAAAAAAACTGTTGTTTTTCCAACTGGCATAGATTCCAGTAGTCAGAAGCAGTCTATTCTTAGATCTGCACTACGAAACAGATTTTTCTTTTCTGTAATGACTTCGAAGATCTAAGTTGGAGTGAGCCCTGTTTTGAGGACATTGGATCAGATCTACAGCAGAACTCAGGAATCTGAATTATTCTATGATTCCATCAGTCTCTATATTGAAATGTACACCTCTGCTATTTAAGACCACTGCCATCCCATGTGCATATGAAATTTGGGGAGTATTTTATTCCCTATTTAAATGAAAGTCACTGCTCTTGGCCCCTCAGTCCCATACCATTTTCACCTAAATGGGTTATGATTGAATTGAAATAACACTGATGTATGAGAGAGAAAAACAAACAAAAAACCACTCAAGAGTAGATTTACTTACTGCTTAGGAGTTTGGAAGCTTTACCCTTTTCAGAGGATCTCAGACAGTGTGAGGCCAGCGAGGTGCTAAGCACCATCTTCCTCCAGCATCAGCTGAAAAAAGGTTTACTGCCGTTGCTATAAATGCATTGTTTCTCTAGGACAGAGTAATACAACTGAGATAATGGAGTTTATTTTTTTCAAGCGAACTTGATGTGCACACTGGTACTTCTGAAATGTCTTCAGTGTTGCATAAGCCTTGAGGGGGAACAGGAATATTTTACTAGTGAATTTAATTGAGGTATAACTAGATTGTGTGAGGTGGTCAATAAGCAGAAGCGGTTACTCAGATCGGTGAGGTTGTCTTTGCACTTAATTTTGGCACTGATTTCGTTTAGAGCTATGTCAATAAACTTTTAAAAGGATGAACGCTGTTCCTTAAGGATTTTTTTTTCTTTTTTTTCTGCTTAATGTGTTAGTACAGGTTAGGGGCTGACCTGCTGGAGGCGAGCTCTGCAGAGAAAGACCTGGGTGTCCTGGTGGACCATAGGTTGCCCATGAGCCAGCAGGCCCACGAGTCTGGCCCTGGTGGCCAAGAAGGCCAATGACACCCAGGGGTACATTTAAAAAAAAACCAGGCTGAGGGAGGTGATTTTTTTCCTTCCCTACTCTGCACAGTTCCACTTTTCATGCTGAGAAGGCTAGGCTTCACAGGAGCATCTTTTAAATGTTTTTAAGGGTTTTTTTTGGCATCATAAGCTCTGAAGTTAGGAAACAACCCGGACTGCGTTCTTTGCCTCTGAATGATGTAAGGCAACCCCAAATCTCTGTGCTTATTGATTTGGTAAAATGATATCAATTCATATCTGAATCAGAAAGTTCTATCCTGATTATTTTTCCCAATATTTAACAGCTCCCAATGATGTTTTCTTCTGTGAATTTGTTTAGTTACTTTTTTAACACAATAGTCTTGCTATCCAGAGCTGTCTGTCTGTAAGTTCCTCGGTTTGTTTCTTTGCTGTGTGATTTAAGTGGTAGTCTCTTGTCTTCCGTTGCAACTACAAAGAGCAGGATTTTACAGATAACGCTTGAGAAATGAAAATGCATTTGGTGGTGGTCTTCCAGTTCTTGGCAGCGCCTCTGTGCAGCATATTGCTCTCCTTTGACTGGTAACCAAGCTGTTTCAGCAGTAGCTGCTGGCTGTGTTGGTACCTAGTTTGTTTTGCTTGGCCTAGAAAACCATTTATTTAATGCTGTCTGCAGCCATATATATAAGGAATTAAACCAGTTCTAGAGAGGATATGTGCCTTTCTGAAGTGCTTAAGAATATGTAATTTAAAAGGGGCTGGGATTTGCCAATGAAAAGTACAGTGTTAATGTTAAACACTTTTCTGCTTTACTTCAAATCATTAATGCTAGCAAAGTCCCCTTGCAATTCACTGGTGTTTAAATCCTCGAAATACTTCTGCACAGCAATCATGAGTCAATTTAGCAATTATTTAGCCAAGCTGTGCATACTATTTCTTCACAAATTTTTCTTTCCATGCTCACAGTTACGACTTTTGCAGTTTTTTTTTTCCTTTACTATTTGCTGATTTCCTTTGTGTACATGTAGTTGGAAATAAGTGCATTCTTTCCATTGCAGTTATGCCAGTGTTCTATAAATAGGGAATAATGCCTTTTTCAATTATGTGATACTGTATCTTTTTAGCTGTCTTATGGAAAGGAAAAATATTCCCATGTAGCAGGAGCATACCGTTATGGACAGTTTGGGCTTAGAGTATTTATTTTTCTTCCCAATGAGAAAAAATATTTTGATTTATTTTTCCACACTGGTTTTAAAAAGTGAGGCAATTAAAATAAGTTGAATAAAACATGAGGATCTTTGGTTACCATGGATAGTCTTTTTTTTTTTTTCCTTTTTGCCTTGACTCTTGTCCTGTACTTTAACATCCTGCAAACATTTTTGCTAGTTGTTGTATCACCAAAGAAAGAATTATTATTTGTGACCTGTATAGAGTGGAAAGGTGGCATTTCAGGTGGAAAGGCTTGAGTTGTGTGACTGCTATATCTTGAGGACCCAATTAGTAATCTCAAACTAACTTTATTAGTGGTTACCCATTTTGAAATTTAGTCAAGCTAAGAATTAAAGGATTCCTATTCTGTTCACCATATATAACTGTGAATAATTATGTCTTACATACATAAAGTTTTTGTAGTGTCACTGTAATGAAGTTAAAATTAAAGTGATCAGTTCTAAGAAAAAACAGCCTATTGCGTCTACGTTTTGCTTTTAAATGTGTTCTGTAGTATTTTACTGAGATCTGTTATAGAATCCTTTGGTTAGTAGGAGGTGCAGTGAGTTACAGACGTGTTTTGCCATGTGACACATTTTTGACCCTTTCTTGAGTCAATAATCTAAAACTTCATTTTAGATATGTTTAATTTATATTAATAAATTCTGATAAAATCCACTAGGCTTTAAGTGTGATTAGTTATTTTAAAATTTCATACATAATGTATAAGAGTGGTATTGGACTTAAATTAGCAAGTTCACAGTATCATAGCCAAATTTGGGCAAAATGAGTGTTCGTGGATGTCAAACTGATTTAATGTGGGTAGATGTAACTTCACTTAAATGCAGGTAATGGTCTTACAGAGTTCTTCTGGACACTTGTCCATCTAAGCATAACTCAGATCATGTAAAAGCCATTGCTATTGCATGATACCTGCATGCAGTTGTACTAACATAAATTCAGTGCGTATTTCCTTCTGTATGGTTCGAGGTTTTAGCCTTGTGTACTGGAGACACTCTGAAGAAAAGACATCTGAAGAAAAGAGCTCTGAAGGATGAAAATCTGCTAACGTGTTGAAGAGCAATGTAGTGAGCTAATTCTTCAATACATGATGCTTGATTGAATCCTAAATTACATGAAAAGGCCCTTATGCTACACTCATGCATGAACTCAAGGACTAGCAAGTCAGTTCAGTAATTAAGAATCAAAAACATTTAGGATCGACTCAAATTCAGCGCCTCTGCCTTGCTAATTAATGTTTTGCTCAGCATCGGACACAGCTATGCTGAGTCCATTAATTTTTTTCCTTGAGTGGAAGGAGAGCAGCGCTCCCTGTGAGATGTGCAGTGTGTTCAAAGGAGTTGGAATCTTCTTTCTTTGGACCGCCAGAGGCTGAGATGTGACAGCAGGACAGCTTTTAGCTGTAGAGACCACTTAGGCTGCTAGAGAATGTGGGAATGTTGGTTTTCTTTCAGTGAGGAGTAAGGCACTTGATGGGACTGGACGTGGCACGTGGCTTTCTGTTGTGTAACAGTCTTAGTTTGGGTGAAGCTTTTTGTTAGAAACAATTTAAATGGTAGTCTTTGGGGGCAAATAAAACTCTGCTTCTGTGCAATGCCTGAAATATCATCTTATTCATTCAAACCAATAGTTTATTGTGCTGTGCACATTGCACTATAGTCAATATGAAGCACAGGAGCCTAGGAGGTCACCTGGAACTGTAATGGACAGAGCAATAAGCTTTTCCCAGTAAAATGCAAAAGCAAAAGACCAGTTCAATGGAGTAGACTTGCTTTTTTTTTTTTTTTTTAATATGGCAGAACTATGACAGATGTAAGTAAACCTGCCTACTGCAGACAACACATGTTCTTCTTATCCAGTAATTTTCCTGTGAGACAATATAGCTACAAATTCTCCTCTGACAGATTTTGAATAACTTTTGAATTGCTTATTAGTTAAATGGCTTATGGTTGGTGGAACACACAATTAAAAAACTGAATCTATGTGAGCTAAGGTTTTGCTTCATCAATTTTTCTGGTTTACTGGATGAAAATTTATGAATTTCTTGATGATTTATTGTCTCTTCTCTTCAGAAAATTCATTTTGTGCCAGTAGACCATTATGAAAATCTCCAGATCCAGATTTTATTGAAACAAACCACGATTTTCCATTTGACTCTCAAGAAAATGGTATTTGTTTTAAGTTATGAAAGTGCAAGATCTGTCACTGCCTCCCACCTTTTAAGGAAAAGAAAATTACAAAGGAGTTGACTGTTATTTTTGTGACATGGTGGGATAATAAAAATGTAAAGCTTCAAGGTCACGTGTGCGTTCCTCTGTGACTCAATTACTGCTCAGTTTGATGGCAGAAGAGGAGCAAGGATGCTTGAGCTTTAAGTTTGCTGGGTTAGAGCATATGAACAGGAATCCATTAAATTCAGTTTGTGTGAATAGCCCAATTGGTAGGCAAGTTGGCTCCATTGTGTGAGGGATTAAAATAATGTATTTTTTCACATTATTATTCACTGAATAGATTTTTTTTTAAGTTTTGGTTAAAATGTGCATAGTTACATTGTCAAAGTGATGTGTGTTGCCTTTAAAGCTAAATTTATACTGAAAAAGGTTATGCTGTAGAGTTTATAATGCTAGTGGTTCAACTTTCTTTTTTTCTTTGCACACACCCTTTTTATTTGCAGTTTGCATGTGTGTAACCTTGGTCGTGTACATTTTGTGGCTCTTAAAGGCCAGGCTTACCAAGACTTTGGTAAGTGCTTTCATAAATCTTTAAGTGCTCACTTAGAAATCATGGAAATATGTAACTTTCCAACTAGAGAAATACATAAATATGAACTCTCGTACTGGCTTAAAATATTCTCAACACCATGCCAGAGAGTCATCTCTGATCTTACCTTCCATGTCATAGCCATTTTCAGAAATTAAGGCTCTAAATTACTTTCCTTCAACTTATGCCAGTTTACTCTGCCTTTTTCCCATTTACTAGTCCATAATTTACAGTTCCATTTGTCACCTCTGTGTCTGGCCTGGGATTTTTGCTAAATACGTTTCCTTGTAGTAAATTAAACAGTTTCTGATTTGTGTTCTGTTCTTCGGTAGGTTGGCAGACACCTTCTTTGCAGCATTAGCTGGATGAATTTCTCTGGCAGGTTGTTTGCAGTAGTTATTTTGTTGCCATCGGACACTCCTAACGTGAATTACAGTATTTTAATTCCCTAGGAGAAAAGCATGCAAATACATTATAATGAACGCTAGTTTCGAAATGGTCTTGCTAACATAAAAATTTGCTCAAATATCTAGAGGAAGGATCAAATAAAATATTAGCTATAAGAAGCAGTTAAGTCAGTTCTATGTACTGAGCACTGTAACTGCACATACGTAAGGTTTTCCATCAACCAGTGGAAGCATAGAGAACAGCTACAGGTCAATACTATGTGGTTACACTCAACTAGTGGTCACCTCATTTCTTCTTGCTCTCAGCATCCAATGGCACTTTTGGATGCTTCAGGCAGCAGCCTCCCCTCCTGAGCTCTGCTGAACGGCTGCTCCTGGCTTTGTACCAAATTCTGATGCAGGTCCAGATCCAGCAGTCCTGAAGGCTGCTATCATCCCTCTGCTTGACAGATGTATCGTCCTACTTGACATCTAATAGCAATTCGTCATTAGCATTTTAGTGGAGCTCAAGCTGTAAATGTGAAATAGCATTCTCAGAGAGCAGTGCTGGAGAAAATACTGTGTTCATTCTCCTTCAGCTCTGGAAATAAGAGTGCACACGCATAACCCAACACTGCTTAAAGTAATTTCAAAGTCTTGAGGGAGTCTCTATATCTGTAATCAAATCTTCAGGCTCTTTCTTCAGAATTATCTGCTATTTTATTATTTTCTAATGCTGCATGTGCCACATCTGAATATCTATGTTCTTAAGCCATCCTGCATAGATAAGAGAATTTGATAGAAATATATTTCTTTTCTTAAATTTACACTGATTTGAAAATTGTAATAGTAGTTGATACTTATTAAGTAGCACTTCTAAAGAATCAGAAAAATGGCGTACATATTTCTCCTCCCGTCTTATTTCCTCACTGAGTATGGAAGGAATGGAACTGGGAAAACAGAGAAGCAGCATCTCTAAAGAGAGAAATGAAATAACCTGAAGGACAGTTCAGTCTCTTTATAGTTTTCAGTATTGCGCATCCTTGATCACAAAATACCTACAAGATTGGCTTAAAGCCATGTTTATGTTCATTTGAGAGGGTGTTTGTGAAGATAAAAAGCATTGAGGTTTTGTGTTGCAGCAGGCCCTGTCTTTGACAAAATATTCACTGATTTATTGTTATTGTTCCTAGTACTATCAAAGTGTGCACTTAGCAAATGTGGAAAGAGAAATTGCAAAGGAATGTGTTCCTATTCAGAGATCTCGACGAAGAGGTAAAAATAATCTTTTGGAAAGTGAGCTGTTATTGCTATCATTTGGTAGTTCTACAGTCCTCAAAGCCAATAATCTTTAAACCATATTGGTACTCCCTTGCTCTCCAAGCACAAAGGGAAAAGACAGCAAAAATTCTGAGCGAAAATGAAAGAATTAAGCAGGAATTCTATTAACTCTAACATTTGATGCATCTTCTAGATGTAATATTTTGGCAATAGTTCATTATCTAATGACTGCCAAAACATTTTAGCCTCTCCATAGTCTCTTTTAATAAAAGCAACAGAAGTTCTATTAAATATTCTTTCTATTCTTTTATTGGGCTGAGATATAAAAGCCTTTAGCTTTGTTTACTTCCACAGTTTTTTTTGTGGTGATTGTTTTAGTTGGATATTGGTCAGCAAGAAAACTGCTGATGTAGAAAGGCTAATTTCTGAATGTCAGCCAGGGACAGAACCAAAATGTTTTGATCTTCCAGTAAGCCTTAAATACAGCCAAGTGAGGTTCAAGTGAGCAACTTTTCCTTCCCTTCAGGAAAATGAGCACATGCATTCTGCAGGTTTACTTCCAAATGATATCTGCTCCATTCTTCTGGCACATTGTACCAAGGATAACTTCAGTACCTACCTACTCTTGGACACAAATAAAGGCTTAAAGGTACCATTTTTCAACAGTCATTTATCCAAATTACAAAGCCAGTGGACATCGTTTGAGTCAGTTAGCAACATCATAATGTGCAATTATATCTATTGTTGATTCTCTGTTTAAGGAATGCTGGATGAAGTAAAATTTGCATATGTTTGAATTTATGCATAAAATTAAGTATTTTAGAGGTGAGACTACAACAAGACTTGGTTCAGTGTTGAAAGAATGTTTGGTATCTGCTGAAAAAGCAGATTGAGCCTGAGAAATTGCATGAGGTTAGCACGAATTCCTTTTTTACCTTTACAGACTCTTACAAAACAACCCTTGTATCTTCCTGAGGAGGTGATTAATACTGTAATTCGGAGTAATTATTTCAATGTAGATGTCTATTTCAAGGACTGTTCTTCGCAAAGTTACGATTAGATTAACAAGGAAATCTATTACAAATTCTAGTTGAGGAAATCCATGTAAACTTGTAAAGGATTCATTTTACATTAGTATCTATGCCATATTCAAGCGTAAGTGCTCATTTGAATGCTTCAACTGACTTTAAATGACTGCGAATGTGCTACAGTGCAGTGACTTTCACCTTAATCTATAGTGATCAAATCAAATTCACCATTATTTAAACATTGTGCTTTTATCAGAATACCATTCCTTGAGTGTGAAGTACATAAGATAGAGGGGAGGAAAAAAAAACAAAAAACATCCTGGAAATCTGGTTAAGAAGATACGTTTATAAATGATGTAAGTTTGTGTTTTGGAGTTCTGTTGAAACAGTAAAGTGATTGAGAATGTATGCAATACTTTCAATTATTGAAAAGTTAGAGCCAGCTCACTGAGCATCTAACCATGCAGCTGCACAATGGCTTGGATTCTTTGTAAGGCACCTAACCAAGTCGTACTCTAACTCCCTTTAAAGTCAATATCTGCAACCTGTTTAGCTTTTAAGGATCTGAATACCTTCTTGTTTAGCCTAGAAATTATGCTGCTTGGGCCCAAATCCTGCTACCCATTGAATGCAATGAAGGGAGGTATCTGTATGATTGTGTAGATTGTTTTTTCTAAACCAGCAGCAAAAGGACTCCATTACATCAAAGCAAACAGATCACTTTACTTACTTTTGTCTGCTATGGCACACAAAAAATGACGTGTGCTTTATGCTGCAAAGAAGCCCAGTTTGAGGAAAATCGTACCAGATGAATCAATAGCAATGTTTTGTCTGACTAAAAAGTACTCATGAGTGTTGTTTTGCAAGAACAAGCCTCGCAAACATCTCTGCCTTTTAAGAGCCAGGGCTTTCTGGTCTCGTATATCTAAGTGCCTATTACCTTTCTTGTCTGCTTCTATAAACATACCAAGTTTTGTTCCTGGAAATATGACTACAGAAAATGCAGTTTCTGGGAACAGCGCTGGTAATGTTGATTGGTGACTAATTAGCGTCATTCCCAGAAATATCATCTCAGGAAGAGTTTCCAAGAAGGGACTGACAACCTGGTGTGTCGGTGGATACCCAAGCCATGCTGGCATCTTGCTACCTCCCCCATAATTCAAAGTTAAGACTGTGACGAATGGCAATTATGGATTTGTATTGTTTTTTCTAATCATAATTTGCTGAAGAATAGCTCTGTTCCCTTCAGCCTACCCTTGTATTACACCTTCTGCTTCTGTTACAGGAAAAGCACCAAAAAGCAGAACACAATAATGGCCTTAGTTGGCTGCCTGCATGTGTTACTTCGGTGCATGAAGAGTCTTAAGCTTCAAATAGGTCATGTATTTTCTGTGTATAATTTGCAGAAATATCTGCTCCAATATGTGAGAACTGATCTTATGACACATCTCAAAATGAGCCTGTGATGTATGAGAATATCGCAAGATAATTAGTGGAAGAGTCTAAGCAAATAAAATGTAAAAATGAAACAGGAAAAAATGAGGCAAGAAAATAAAACAAGCGTGACAAAGGAAAGTAACAACAATAAATTACCATTTGAAATTCATTATAATTTTTTAGTTGGCTTGAAATGGAAATCCAGAAGATGTTCTGGATTTTGTCAGAGAACTTCAGTGTTCTTTGGTCAGAAAGTTTCAGGAGCAGAGCTGCTGGTGGCAAACTGGAGGGTTTGTTCCAGCCTGATGAGGAATAAGCTGCATTCAGGCAGGCTAGCAAATACTGAGGAAGTGACATAACAAAAAGAAACAAGCAATAAACCTTGATGGAGGTAACTTAGTTGTATCACGGCACTGAAAGAAATCTTAAAGCCAGAAAATTAACATTAAAAGTGCCCATTCTGTTTTGGAAGTAGAGGAATTTATTTTAGGAGCATCCCTGGGGTGTGCTGATGTTCCAGTGGCTGGAAGTGGTGGCGGCAGCACACCCACAGTTGTCACACTGTTTTTAGGGGCAGTGCTGGTGCTCAGTAGGTGGATACGTGGTCATGTTGGATGGTATTTGAATCCATTTTTGCTTTTCTTCAGAAAACATCTTTTGTTGGACAGCTTATAATTTAAGCTCATAGTCTTCATTAGAAAATTCTGTTGATATATCTATGCTAGCATAGTGCTAGTTCCAAAACATCTGTTGTTGTTCTGCTTTTCCCTAGGGACTTTTGCTGATATGGCAATTTGGATCAGCTGTGGATGATTTATTTATATGTTTGTTTATTGGCAAGACTTTAAAATCAGCAAATCCAGATAGGATGGATACAATTTATGCAGGCCTCTCTGCTAATTTTTCTGGTATGGTTTAACACGTTAAAGAATTTGGGATAAAATAAGGTATCAGAAGTGTTTTGCAAGCATCTCCGTATCTAAATTCAGACTCTTCTTGGCACTGATGTATCAAGAAAAAGTATCACAATCCAGTCCTATTGTGCAGGTTTTCAAGATGTAGAATAATGGTCAAGGTTTTAAGATACTGAATCTGGTTTTGCCATTAGTTCTTTAGACTCATTTTGATTGAGTGTCTCATCATTTAGTTTTGCCTCACTGTGACTGAGAATGTAGAGATGGGAAAGTTTTCTGTGCACAAAACTAAACACATCCTCAGCCTTTGTGTCTGTGTTCCTGGTCTGAAGGTCTTTGGTGCTGCCAGCAGCCATGGTGGAACATGTGATCATAGACAATCTTCATTTTTTGCAAGGACACAACTGAAGGGATAAACTGGCTTAGTCGCTTTTTTGGGCAGACAGCAAGCACGCTTTTTTTTTCCTATTTAATGTAGCTACCCTTCTGTTCTCAGACATTTGCTGCAGAAAGTAATGAAATAAACACTAAAAATGATTGTGGAGAATCAGTCTGGATTGTCTGCAGCCTATGCATTTAAATCGCCATGAGGCCTTCTGCGGTCTCACCAGTTATCTCTTTTGCACATGTTGAGCCTCTGCTGCCTGCCAGCAGCAGTTCAGTAAGTTCTGCACAGGATTTTCTCCTGAATCAATCCATTCTAAGCTGGTAGTAGAGCTACTGATGTATTTTAATGAATTCTGTTTCACATTTTCCCATTTATACTGCAGTTTATATACTGTCCTTAGAGATTTCTGTATTCATCTTATCTGGCTTTAGAAGAGTACTGGAGGATCTGGTAAATGACAGCTGCTGTGTTTTTAAATTTTGCTGCAAGGTTTCAGCAAGATAACGTTGCAGGACTGGAGGGGTTTTTTTGTTGAGTTTCTTCTTTCCTTTTTTTTTTTAACCAGAACTGAAGCTTAGGACAAATTAGCCTGTTGTTTAGCAAGTAACAGCATGTATACAAATTTCCAACAACACTCGAACCAATAAGAAACATGCCTCAGATTGCATATAATGAGAAGGTAATTCTTTTCCACTTGATTTAGGATAAATATCACATCATAGAAGTAAAGGGATCACCCTGAGTTGCAACATTTATGGTCTCCAGTGGTGCAGCCAACCAAATTGCAGCACCGCCAACATATATATCAAGCAGTTTAGAAACTACTTATGTTTTCTACCTCCATCACTCTTATAGAAGAGCTGCCTTAGAACTTCACTCAGCCCCCTGCTACTCGTTGCCAACTAGTGTTTGTTAATGACTATTCGTTCTTGTGCTTTAACTTTTCTCCTCCTCCTCTTAGTATTTCTTCCTCTTCCTACCCAGTGTGTTGTAGTTACAAAACAGGTCATTGCCAGCTTTTAAGAAAATTTCTGTGTTTATTTTGCAGCAGGTTGATGAACTGCTAATTACGTTAGCAGCACAAGACCATCAAGCAGAGAGATTTTTTCAGTAACTGAAAATAGAGTTACTTTAGAGCACTAGAACAAGCAATTAAATTAGTATTGTGAACTCTCAGTGAAGCTTTAAGTCACTTAAGCTTCAAATTCACCATGGCACTGTGCAGGATACTTGGATGCACCACACTGAAGGTCTAGATATGCTCTAATTCCTCTGTGGCACATATCCCAGCAAGAACCCTTCTCCTTCAGATCTGTGCCTTGAACAGCTTCAGTGCTGAGGCTTTTTTCTTGATTTCTTTGTTTTCTTGCAGAAATGCTTCTTGTTTTTTTGTTTTCTTTGATTTGTTCAAGAAAGCCACTTTTCTTTTAAATTTTGCAGAAGGTCTCAGATGAGGGAATACTTTACCTTTATGGCTTTTGAATAACAAGTTTCCCTGATATACCCCGCAGAGCAGTCTCCTATCTGAACTCTGCAGCTCTCCAGGTACTTTGTGCATTCCCCTGCTACAAGGCTGCTTCTTCCTATGATGTGTGAATGTCACATCTTCTCCCAGACAAGGTTGAATCTGGATGCTTCTAAGCTTGGAGTTGAAAGACATAAACAATAATTTCATTACTGGTATACCTTATTTAGCGATTGTGTCATGTTAGAGCAGTGAAGTGTTCAAATGCCTACACATCACTTAAGTACTACGTTCCCTTGAGTAAGTCTTCCAACTTCCAGTGATTATTCTAACTCGCTGAAACAATAATATATAAATTACAAGTTCACAAAATTGTCTGAAGTGCTCAACTCCAAACCCACATTTTCTTTCTTATCTGTAGTCATTGCAGTTACTTGATGTATCTTTTTCTTCATGAATTGTCTTGTTTTGCCTATGTCCAATCGATACAAACTGACCTGCCTAGAATTGGCACAAGGGGGGGTATGGTTACTTTGAGAGCGAGACAGAGATCTGAAAGATTGTCATAGGTTTCTTTCAAAGTTGCTCACACACAATAAAAATCAGATTAGGAGCAAAGTCCTAGCATTTTAGTTGCTCCCATATTCGAGAATGAAAAATATGTATTCCCCCCAGGGATAATCTGAATAGCAAGTACATTTCACCTTCATGTTTGATTTACTTTTCTTGGAGGTTCTTCATTTATTGGTACTTGATTTGCGTCTTTACAGTTGATTTACTGCCTAAGACAATGTTAAACTGATGGGTTTGGAAGGTAGAAAATGGAGGCAGAGGTGCTATTCCCACAGCATGGACAGACGTTGCAAGAAGCAACAATCCCCTGATGCTGAGTTGCTCTCAGTCTCTGTATCAGTTTCACTTCTTCGACTTTTCAAAGAAGTTTTGAGATCAGTTACTTCAGAATTGGCTGCAGTACAATGAATAACAGTCCTGTGTTACTGGGATTTGTCTAAATCGTTCTTCATTTAAGGTAAATCAAGTGGTGCTCCATGATGCATTTTTAAAAGCGTTATTTCACCTCTGCAATAATGTATCAACACAATTCTTCTCTTTAGAGCTGATGCTTATTTTCTGGTGAGACCACAAAAAGAATGGGGTTAGGGATTATTGCTGCAGTAGATGTTCCTGTTTTTTTACCTTTCCTGCCCTGTTGATGTACTCAAGTCTCAAATATCCAAGGGAGTGACTTGAGGAGAGAGGGGGTAGGATGAATAATCAGGAATTCACAAAAGGAAGCTTATAAAAAATATGTTGCAATACATCACCTTTGGAAAAAGCTGCAAGCAGATTCCACGTTTTGAAAGAAATGCTGACAAATTTTTGAAGAGAGTAGGAATGGCTTTAAATAGGAACTGGCAGAGCAGATCTTGGGGAACCTACACATGCTTCATCTTGCCCTCTGTAGTATCATGTAGACAGGGGTGTTGAGAGTGGATAGCTAGAAATACCTTGAGCTTGATCATAGCTATTTACTATAAAAGCTGAAAATTATCTGCTCATTTTATCAAAAAGCTGCAGCATAGAATCTTATGACTAAAGGATCAAAGTCATGTCTTTGCTTTTCTTTTACCCGTAATGTCTGCTTATTTTATTCATCTGTATACTTATCCATGTCCAGTCACAACTCAGGGATGCTTATTAAAACACATGTTTTTAGGAAGATGCTTATTAAAACACATGTTTTTAGGAATTTGTCTCTAGCTTCATGGCGCAGCCAGTACTCTTTTTGTATCTGAACCACTCCAGTAGCAGACATAAAATGAAGAAGTACACTTTGAGCCTTTTTTTTTTTTGCTGATGAAAGGAGTAGAGAATAATGAATCATTGCATGATAAATTTCTTCTGAAAATCAGCTTTTAATCTTACTGGCTTCCAACCCATAAAATGAGATAGGATTTACAGTTTCTGTTTTACAGCCATACAGATATTTTAAAGGAAGTTACTGTAGATGACATTGGTGTTTCTGTCCTTAAATGATTTACTGTATTTAATGAAGCTGCATGTTTTTATTTGTTTGCTTTTTACCTTCTTGTCCCTAAATGTCATCTTATACAACAAAAGGGAATTGCTATTATCCCCAACCATCACCATCTTCTCTGTCACATCTCAGCCCGTGCGACAGCTGTGACTTGACCCTAGAAATAAGTACTGTTTCTTCTAGAAGACTGTTGGCATAGGAATGCGTGTGTTCGTTGTATAAAAACAGTATAATCTGTGTGTAAATATATAATTATTACACGTTATAAATGCCAACGTGTATTTTTTTACTTAGTAGAAGCCTCGCGATCTCACTGCGTTCAGCGAACTCTGGTTTTGCTTTGCACTAAGTATGTTTGCCTCCTGTTGCTTGTCAGTGGGCCTTAAAGTCTTCTGCCAACACAGCACTGAGCTCCCACCACCTATTGCCTCTGTATTTCATTTTCATCTGCTCCGCTGGAGATGAATAAATGCAGCTCTCTGAAGTGCTCCTTCACTCCCCTTTGAAAGCTGAATTCTAGACACTGTATGCTGTAGGGATACGAATAATCATAGTGCTTTTCAAATTGTTTGTCTTGTATTGCTAAACTCAAATATGTTTAAATAGTGAAAGTTACCAACTTGAAACATACTATCTGCTTCTGTAATGAAGGCCAGAGGGAATTTAACCCTAATCATTTTCTTCTTTCCTGGAAGCAAATGAAGTCGCTATCAGTGAGGGTACTGGTCCTTACCAGTGAGAATGAACTTCCGAAAATTGCCACTTGACATTGGAGAGCATTGTGCAGATTCTACCAGCACAACCAGAAATTGAAATAGTGGCCCCAAGAGCAAAAGGTTTAATAATGCAGTAAGTCTGTCAAGCAATTGAATTTAAATAATGCTGTAATGCAAAACACTAGTTACTAATTACTACAAGGAAGGAATTGCAATGGAAACTTTCAACAGTTTGTTATGCTGTGGCAATATTATGAGATTGGCTTTGTCTTGTAATATAAAATCCTGATTTCAAATTGATTTTAATGAAAGAAATGAAATGAGCAGAAAGCCTATTTGGAGGAGACACTTGAAAATAGGAATTCAATACTTACAGAAAATATAAACTCTAGTCATTTAATGGTAAACGCAAGAAAAACATTGGACAGTGCTCATGACACAAGTAGGCTGTAATTCAAAGTGATGCTGAGCTCAGGCTGTGACACACGTTTTAGGTGTTCCACTGTCTTGCTCAAAGCCAAGATTGTGGGGCACAGCTGTGTGACTGGCTTAGTTTTACTGGAAAAACAAAACCACAAACGCAGAGTTGTTGAGCTCTGAGCTTTCCTGTAAGCAAAAGCATTGTGATACAAAAAAAACCCTAATAATACAAAGCTGAAATCCTGACATGATTGTAGTAAATCTAGAGCTCAAGGGAAGAGCACTGGCATGAAAAGATGAAAACCTTCAGAAAAGGCATGTTCAGATGGCTGATGCCCTGTGAGATGAAGGATCAGCCCAATCCAGAAACAGCAGCAGTCGACGTAGCCACTCCGATGGATGGCTGCCTGGCCAGCAAGGACCTGCTGGGTGCCAGTGTTGGGCAGCGTAGTCATGCTGGCACTTAGCCTTGTAGCACATTAACCCAATTAGTTTGCTGTGGCTATTAATCACTACAAACTCGTTCTTTCCTCTTATAGCATTTCTGATGCAGTATGTGTGGAAGAAGGAAGCCCAAGTGAATGTGACATAGGGGATGGAGGATTAAAAGATAAGGCTGAATACTCGTCTCTCTTGAGAATTAGCTTGCACTGCTTTGTTACTAGAATGATAGTTAAACAAATTTAGCTCAAGAAAGTAAAGACATTAGTTATGTTTAGCCTGGGTGTCTACTGAAACAACGATCGTTTTTGTTTAATTCATGCCAACCGGTTCATTTTGGCTGACATTCAATATTCCTATGCTTTGGTTGTTGAAGTATTTCATGTGGCAGAAGTTATGAACTGTTATAATATAGAAGTAGATGGATACAAAAATGAGACCCTGACAGCAGATTCTATATGTGGATGCTATATCAATTACTGTAGAGCAAAGTGGTAGTGATCATGCTGTAATATTACTGATGAGTACTGCTTTGAGTTTCTTGAGTAAGAAAATTCAATCCATGTTTATATGGTCTGAAACAGAATATGAGAGGAATAGATGTTGTAAAGAAGCATAGATCTACAGTTTTCGTTTCCTGTACATCGATGAAGCGACTTTGTTTCCCTCTTGAAGAGCATCATCTGTGCGTGATTTATTTTATTCTACTTTCTGTTATTTTTCATCTTGGGCAGATCTGCCATGAGATAGCATACGCATTCTCTTATTAAGATGTTAGTGGTTTTGGCCCAAAACAACTGCTGACAAGCCCAACTGCAAAATGTGGAGTATGAGTGTCATTTAAGCCTTTTCTCTTGCCTTTTTGGTCTAGGTTAATTTGCTCAGTGCATTAATTTGCAACAAAGTAAGACACAGCTTCCAGTCGGTAGGGCCAGTTCTGAAGCTTAGAGTAACATTTTTCTTTTGTTCTTTAGAAAAAGTGTTGGTTGTGTCTGGGGACTTCATTAGGGGAGCAGCAGGATTCTTTCTGTGAGTTCTTCAGCAAGAAGGGAGCCTCATTACCAATTTTTAATATGAAAATGTAAGAGGGAAGTTTGAATAATGACAAATTGTAGAGCCTTGTGATAGCACAGCATTTCAAAATGGTGGAGTACCCTGTGTAAGATAATGTCTGAGCGGTTACTGCAGTATTGATATCAATAAAAGAATCTCTGCTGTTCTAGTAGCACGTTATAGATGTTCTGTATATATGGGTATAAATAATATCAAGTATGCACGTGTCTGAGGTCCTGACATTAAATTGTGGTTTAACAAGTGTATGGGAGCTGCTGAGTCGTGGCCTGAACCTGGGGAAAGGACCTGGTCAGCCCTGGGAGCACAGGTGAAGGCAATTCATCTGTGCAACTGGAAGTGGTGTAGCCTGGCTGCGCCTCTCTTAGACCTCATTTATGGGTTGACTGCCCCTGTTGTATGCTTTCTTTTTGGAGATCCCTCTTTGGTGAAGCTTTCCCCTGCAAACCTGGAATCTTCTGATATGGGAGAGCAATCTTCTTCCCTTCCTTCATAGCACCTTTCTATTGTGCTGGTCCTTCCATCGTCACACTTTTGTTGTAATGCCTTTCCCATCGTATTGATCTGTCCAGTTGCTACAGGTTCGGTGTTAAGTGTATATTATGTATAATATATGCATTACGGAAGTTGTTTCTTTCATTATCTGAAGGACTGACAGTGGAAGAGAATAAAATGAAATATCGCAGATACTGATCTTGTATGATCCTACAGATAGTTAACTCCTTCCTCTAATTCATGGCAAAAATCTTTGTTTCAGATAGAAAAAGACTTGCTGTTTGCGTATTTGAAAAGCAGTTAGTGCACCCTACTAACTAAGATTATGTAAAAATCGATGTACTGATTGGTTTCCTTTCATCCCCTCCTTTGCTGTGTATACTAATAATGAAATTTAAACTATGTAGGCTCCTAATTCAATTAGTTGTTTTGGTTTCACTTGTGTGCATGATTAGCTATACATTTGCAAAAGGCTTTGATACAGTTGGAGCCACTGAAGCAAATAGAAAGCAATTTCAGTGAAACAGGTATGTATCCTGGTAACACATAGTTGCTCTGTCTAGGCAAGAGCAAAGAAGTAGAAGATCATTGAGATTGAGAACATAGCCTCACCAGTAAATAACTGCTGCTTGTAACAATTCTTCTGAAGTAATTTTTTTTTTCTTTTTCTACTGTGATATTGCATAGTGAATGTGCAGGAAGGAGCCTTTCATAAAATGGTATTTCTTCATGTTAACTGATATTCGATACCAATGATGTCTTTGCAAGACTTAAGCATGTTATCTTAATTTCTCCACAAGACATATCTAATTCAAAAATATTTTCACTCCTTCAGTGGGAATGAACTTGAGTAAGGGACCAGGCACAGAATCATAAGTCAGGAAAAACATCTGCAGGTCTCCTGTCCAAGGTCATGCAGAGAAAAGGGCCAACACCGAAATTTGATAGGGCTGCTCAAGCTCTTGGCTGAATGTCTGAAAATCTCCAAGATTTTCTGAATATTCCCTGGACAGCCTTTAAGATCACAAAGCTTCAGTGGAGCTTATGTTACATGATGCGTGCAGTGTTCTCAGTAAATTGAACCATTAGGGCAATTACCTTCTTAGCAAATTAATACTAAAATAAGAGAAAATGCATCTGCTGCATATTAAATCAAGTAGTGAGATACAAGTTTCCACTTTGTGTTTTACAGTAAACAAGTCATTCTTATGCTTTTTACATTTAACTCCATCTTTCTTCTCAATGAAGTTTGGCCCTATTTTTCCTCTTGCATACATCTGTCTCCACTCTCTACTCTGCCCAGAGCTGTTCTCCTCCAACTTCTGTTTCCTCACAGCACTACGTATCTCCCTCTTCCCCTCCTAAATAAATAAATACTCTTTCAGCAATCAAAGCACAAACTGAATCTAATTAGTCTTCTGTGGGTGTATCCATTGATGTTGCTTAAACGTGGTCTGTATTTTTCTGACCAAGCCTCACTCAGTAAGTTGGTTTATTACGATCTTACCATTGTGAGCAGCAATGTGTTTTAGATCTAGGGAATCTATTCTTGGTTTCATTAAACCTGAGAATGTATGTGAACTTGATCAAATTAAGAAGAAATGAGCTTCTCAGAAATATCAGGTCATTTAGGGATTTTTTTAATAGAAAAACTGCGTTAAACCACACATTGTTTTCCATTTTCATACACTAGCTTGATGGTTTTTAGCATTAACTACTTCATACACAAAACAGTTCAGAGGGTAATTACTAAATACACGCTTGGAATGCTGTACTATACATCTATAATAACTAGTCTTGAGTAATGTCTTCTGCAGTCTCTAGGCTTGAATAGAAATATGCCTAGCATTTATGTAACAATTTTGATATAAGAAACTGAATTTTTTTTCAAGTTAGCTGAAGAATTGGTATTGCCATGGTTTAGATGGAAAAATGCAGCATGGAATTTGAACATTTTATTTGCTGTTTTATCTAAATTTGGATATCATTTAGAATAAGATCCATTGTCTGGTACTCAGTTGATTGCTGTGCCATTAGGAAGACTTGTAACATGCTAGATGGAGGGATGTTTCTAACCCCTTAATGTTTGAGTAATACATATTTTAAAAATGCAGAGATGTGTATAAAAAGTTTAAATAATACTTCTGTATGGAAAATGTGCTGTTACTTTTCTGAGTGGTAAACAGATCTCTAAATGAGCTGTGTTGTTTATTTGGATGCTGACAGCTTGAGGCATCGATTTGTTTCATATAACGTTTTAATGGGAACAGCCACTCATTTTATGACATGGTCAATTTTTGTGGATTAGTAGCCAATGGGATCTTTACTAAATCCCAGGTTTTGTTTCTTTATTGGACTGTCTGTGTCTTTAAATGAAATCTTGCTGTCTGTTCGGGAGGTGTTGGAGAAGTTCTCACCAGGGATGTGCTGTGACCTTGGTGTTGTGTGCCATTTGTGCATCATTAAAAGGTTGTAATGAAGTTCTGCTGCACACAGATTGTAAAAGGTCAAGCAGAAAGTTGGGAGCCAATGAGGTTGGGAAGAAAAATTGTGCTAGCAGCAGAGGTTGAGGGATTCATTATATTGATGCTATGGGGTTTTCAGCAGAGTAATAACTGAGTTAGCAATGGAATGTAAATCTTCTCAGCCACTTAGTCTGAGTCTGCTTCCTCTTGATTTGTGGGGATATATTTTTACTGGAGTACAGGAAAAGTCATTATGCTTTCAAGAAAGCCACTGGAACTAGTTAATGCGTTGTAGGTAGAAAGACAGAAGATAAACAGAACTGTATGGGGCTCATCTGTAAAAGCAGGGCATCGGTGACAGAAAGAAAACAACTGTACCAAATGAAAACGTTTAGGTAAACAATTGGAGCTGCTACACCACATAATTGTAGGTTGGCAGGTTTTTGTTGCCAGGTTATGTCATGTATATGCAGAACATTGGGATAATAACTATAATGTCTGGCATTATGGTTCGTAGCATAGAAAGTGGTAGTGGCCTTCCAAAATCATATTTAGGTGGGAGATTATCCATCAGTCTTGTAGATTTAATCATTTTCCTCTGTTTCTCTGAAAAATGGCCTCTCTAATTGCTGAAATATTAGGTGTTCATCAGATACAACAACATTTAACAGGACATGTAGCTTCCTTCCATTATAATCAACTTCAAATTAATTTAAGCTATTGTGCATTATGAAATAAAATGAAAGAATAAATCTAAACTCTAACTGCCACGTCCTTAGAAAATTTAAGAGTAACTAAAATATATGAAATGATTTTGCTTTCCTGTTCTGCTAATTTATATTCTGGCATAATTTGTCATAATCTGCCCATTGACAAGAATGTTACATGAATTATTTTTTTTACTTCTGTAGTCTTGCATGCAGGGCTTTCCCATTTGCTCTGTCAGATTAGATGGTTTTCGTTACTTATGGAAAAGTTTAGAATTTTTTTAATATATTCACATTTGGAACATGGAAGAATAACCAATTTGGCATGACCATTTGTTAATTACTTGACTGTGCAAATACTCTGCTGGGAGAACTAAAAGAACAAATACCACTAATCATCATCCAATACCTTTAGAAATCATCCAGTCTTTTTACTGCTGCCTTCAGCGAAGGCAGGATAAGAGCTTGCAGTGTTCCCAGATTGTCCTCCAAAGTCATTGAATTTCACCCCTATATGAGTTAGTTAATGTTATTTAGGAAATTAAATCCAAAAAGAGGAAAACTGCCCAAAAGCTGATATCAGCTTCACTGTTGTCTGGATGGACACCGATCATTTCCTAAACTTGAGCTGTGTAGAAAGCATCAAGCCCATTATTCCTAAGTGGTCCTAAAAAGCTAAATGTCAGTGTTCATCCCTTTCCGTTCCTGGCAGGTGATCTTGTAACTAATCTAATGTGTCAATTACAGCCAGCTTTGAAAGAAGATACTCAGTTTATCTGGAGAAAAAAAAATTACCGTGACCAGGTTATTTGGCATCCAGTCAGCTTACATCAGATCACTGTAAATTACCTGTCACATTATTCCATTTCTGAACATGCTTTGTTTCAACATCCTCAGCTAAGCAGCAACATATTTTGTACCTTTCTTCTGTCGCTCTTTCACACTTGCCATGCAGTTCTGTTTTGTTCTAGAGAATACCATCTCTTTGCAGGCTGTGATAAAAGAGCTCACGGGTTTTCAAAGAAAGCTTTAAATATTGGAGGCATATTCTTCTGTGCATTGATTACGCCAAGGTGTTTAATTAATCAGCAGGTAGTGTTTTACTAGAGAAAAATGTTACTGAAGAAATGAGCAGAAAATTACAGAAACTTCTTTCTGACATTGACTTGAAGGTTTCCCTCACTTCCCTTCCAAAGCTTGAACATGCAAGAATCCTTCTAACTCAAACCTGATAGCTCGGAAGGTTTTGTATTTATTGGGGCCCGACCTCTATCCGTCACACAATGGAACTAAAAAAAAAGCCAACCCCTGGATTTACGTAGTTTCTCTTCAAAATTAAAGGAACTTATATCCCAGTCTGGTCCCTTTTTGGTTTATTACAGAATCAAATCCCTAAAATCTGCAGCTCCGCCTCTCAGACATACGTTCTCCTAGATGCTGATTCAAAGAGACCCAGTTTGGAGATATTTCTCAAACAATCACAGGAGTCAGGCTCCCAGGAGTTACCTAATTCATTCTCCTGCCCTAGACAGGATATCAGCCATATTCCTGTCAATCTTGGTGGATATTAACATCCATCTTCATATAGTTCCTGAGAGGAGATGACCGTAACTACTCCAGAAAATCTATTCCTGTGTTTAACTGTCCTTATCAGTAGATATTTTTCCTAATGACTAATCAAAATCTACATTCACTCTTCTTCAGAGAAGGCAGTACAAGGAATGAGAAATGCATTGCAGGAGTCGTTTACATATTGGCAGACGTATCAAGTTCTCTTTTATACCATTTTTACCAGCTCTCAGGCTTTCTTTCATGCATTATGTTCTTTGTCATCTCTTTACTGTTCCCTGTTCTTCTCCTCACAGCTCCTGCCTGTGAAGGTGGTGCCAGAGCAGAGGCAGTTCTCTAGATGAAGTCTTTCCAGTGTTTATTAGAGCAGAAGGGATCACTCTGCTTGTCCTAGAGGTGATACTTCTGTTTGTACATCTTGTTTTGTGAAAGGGCTTCTGCTAAACATGGGATCTTTGGATAAAGACCAAACTGCAGATCCAGTCTGGACAGTAAGAGTACAGATGTCAACGTGTAACTTAATGCTTGCTGCTTTCCTGTCCTCATTACAGCAAATATGCTTGCTTTGAAAGTTCTAAGGAGTCTTAAACTCGCTGTCTCTCAGTTACAATGTGTTAATTTATTTGCCCTTTACTTACTCAGTACGATATGCCAAAACATCTTAATTAACTGCAAACACTTAAAAATTTCCTGTACTGCATCTTACCTCCTGTTTGGGCTTCTAAGGGCTAAAACTTTGGACCCATTCTGTGCTGATATGGCCAGCACATCCAGGCACAGGTATCGTTCTCCTACCCACCTGCTCTGCCTTTGTAGTTGTGGATCCATAAAGAGGAAATGAGTTAGAAGTCTGTAAGAGGGGCAAAAGTGCAGGAGCGAGTAAAACCCTCCTGCCGGATTATTTCTAAATCCAAATTACACTTGTTTGAGGCATGATACTTTTGGTTCCTCGTTGTATCTGAAAGAGTTGTGTTAAAGAATGTAAATTGCATAGTGATTATAATAGTTGCTATTTCTATTCACTTCTCAAGATGTACTTTGCATTAGGTATCTATCAGTTCTTTTTCTGCTAGTATGTTATGAACTTTTTGCCAGTTGCAGTCAATTAAGATACTGAAACATTATATCCTGGTTCCCACCAATGCATCCTTCTTTCAGTGATTTCTCTGCTGTTGAGTGCATGCATCTATGAAAAAGTAAGACATGTTTCCAGAAATAGCAAAATAGGACCTTCAGAATAAAAAGGAATAATAAACATCTGTGCCTTGAATTGCTTCAACTACGTGTATATTTTTTCAATTTTTCAGTTACCTCATCACTGAAAAATCTGCCTTTTTCTTTCCTCCTCCTATTAAAAACATGACTTGGTCTTCCACACCACCCACCAAAAAACCGACTTGGTATGCATATTTAGGGCTACTTGAAGTAGCCAAACACTTCTTTGTAAGGTAAATATTTGCTTCAGTTCAGTCATCAGAAGATGTCGGTTTTGAAATTGCAAAGCAATTTTATTCCTTGCATTTTGTATTAGATTTACAATACCTTTGGTTTAGCAAATGTACTTTGAGAATTCTTTGTTTTCCTGTGAAAGCACATGCAATCAGAATATTTTGGAATGTGTAAACATTGCTCTCAACTGACAACATACTTATTAAATTTAGTTCAGTTTTGGGACAGACAAACTTGAGGTATGGTAGGACACATGATTAAAGGTGTTGTACTACTATGATGCTTTGGTTTCTTTTTTTTGGAAACAGTTGTGGGTTCCAGTTTAAGTCACAAAGATTTATCAGTTATTTCAGGAAAGGGGAGATAAGGAATGTGCTGCAGTATTTGTGTACTTGGTGTACGGTGCTCTCACCTTCGTAGAGAAATGATCTTATAAGTGACTGTATCCTCTTCAGGCCCTGTTTGGGGTAGATTGGAAAAAAATAACGAGTGTGACATTCAGAAAGAAGGAGGCAGCTACGTGTTGATACATCAACTTAAATCTACAGAAGCCGTTGCTGATTTGAGCAGGCAAAGTGCACACTGGGCTAACTTGTTGCAAAGTGCTGAAGACGATGGACTTGAAGTCCTATGGCTAATATAAAATGCAGCATACTGGCCCAAAAGAAGTGCTGGTCTGATAAATTTTGTTGTAGAGAACCTGGCATGGATGAGGATCTGGTGTGGATGAGAACTCTATTTTGTATCATACATAATATTTTACAATCCTGGTTTTGCTTTTTAAAAATGGATCTTATTATTTTTGGCAACAAATGCTGCTAGAGATTGTGAGTCTTGCAAAATGACTGAGCTTCTGTTGAGGCCAATTTTTGCAACAGTATGTTAATGAGGCTTGGAAAAAAAAAAACTTGAAAAAAAATCTCCATTTTCATGTTGAACCACATAATAGAGTTAGCACTTCAGTGCCCAAATTATGTAAGTGACAGAGAAAGGGAGAAATCAAGGGCCCTGCTCCCAAAGCAGTTGAATTAAGCAGGCTTCAGATCATATTGAGAATCTGTGCTTGTCATACTTCTATAATTAGATGGAAAATTCTTTCCTGTAGGGCACTGGTAATGAGCCAATAGCTTTTGGAGTTGCTCATTATATTCTCCATCAAACCCTCAGTGCTCAGGATACCCACCTTCTATGCCCAACACATCCACACTGCTGCTCTTACTCTATTTCTGCAGAGAAATTGAAAAGAGAATGGTGTTAAATTTAACATAATCTAACAACTTTAACATTGCTAGCTCTTCTGGGGTCCTTCATGAGATTACTGAGTTTTCCAAGTATCCACTACTGCTGCCCGGTGCTGGTTGTCATGCCCGGTGCTGGTTTGCTGGATTTTGGTCATAGCATGCAAGGATTATGCCCTTAGCTGCAAGCACTCGTGCTAGCAAAGTGCCTTACCCAGCCCTTGTTCCATGCAAAGCTATTGTGAATGGATGTTTTTATTTATGAAGGCTTGTCATTGCTCCTACTGAAATTTAACGGTGTATTGCTGTGAGATGGGGTCATCAGGGCTCTTATTAGCTTGGCCAGAAGAGAAATAAAAATGCCTGGGGGCCCCATCTGCAATATTTCTTGAGTACCTGGTATTTAATCACCTTCCTGCTATGTTCAGGATGCCAGTTATCTATATTACATATTTTATTTAAGTGTATAGAATCAGGTGTGGTAATGATTTCTACATGCATATAGAAATGATGTACTAGCTTCCCTACGGTATCTGAAACTGCTGTGGCTCAACAGTGTCAGAGATACTTATGACACCAAAATCCAAGTTGCAGTATTTTATCCCTTTGCTACTTGTACTGAATTTCTACATGGTTACTTAACCAATTAAAAATGGTTTATTACTTTTAATTACCTGTCTGGGTTACTTTGTATTCTAATTTGTCAAATCAAAGTAGAATATTTTATACGTGCTTCCTTTGCTGCTATCAGACAAGGCAGCTACATGCCACGTTACAAAGACACTGCTAGTGCTGTCTCTGGGAATGGCATAAGAAATGGGAGGGAGCATTTTGTCGATGTCATTTCAGGGATCCTAGACCCAAATTGTGATTTGTCTTACAGTTCTTTTAAATGGATCTCACATTGTAAATGTCAACATTTGCAAAACCTCATGCTAATATCTGTAAAAAATGGTATTTTTTCCTAAAATCTATTTTAGTGAAATCATTTTACGCTGAGTTTCTTGCTGAATTTACACAACAATGCTTAAGTATCATGATGCTTTTCCCAGAGCTGTGTGCTTGCTTCTGACAGTCTTGCTGGTTGAGGTTGGTGTGTGAACAGCAACAAAGGCGGAGCAGGTGGAATCTGTGGGGTACAAACTGCGTGGCTGTGTGCTAAGTTACTTCTCATGCCTGCCTCACCTTCCTCTTCTCTTTTCATCTTTAGCTCGTGGGCAGTGTGCTTTCACATGGTATGTGGGGCTTATCTTCTGCAGCTCTGGATGAAGTGCCAGATCTGTATTCCCTTTATGGTAATGAAAGCATCATGACTGTTTCTTTGGCAAACCTGAGGATTAGTTCTTTGCTCTCTGCTTGGACCTGCTGATGGTTGTGGTTCTTTTTTTTTTTCCCCTCTTCTTTCTGTAGTTCTTTCAGAAAGCTCTTCAAAAATGCTTCTTATTGCTATGATGCCATCCTGCTTTCTTTGAGGGTTCCTTACAGATATGTTCTGATTGCTTTCTTTCCCCTCCACCCCATGCGTTATCTATGATTGGTTTAATTTGCAACTAAATTAAATAAACCATTCTGTGATGCTGAATCAGAGCCCTATCTATCATCCTGTCATCTGTCCAAACCAACACCACAGCAGCTCCAGAGATTGCATGTGACTTTAGTGACTTTTATTATAACTAAAAGAGAATGCTTACTCCTTTTCTTTCCCCAATTCTTCCTCTTTTTTTTTTATCCCAGTTGCTTTTATCTTACCAGATGAGGATAGATAGTAGCACTCTGCCTCTAAAAGCAGAACACAATGCACAAGTAATAACCCTAAGAGAGTGAAATTACAGCCTCAGCCATATAGAATATTTTTAAACAAAATATGTTTATACAATAAATACACAATACAACTTATTTTTATTTTTTATTTCAATTTTTGTCTCAATTAGAACCAAAATTTTACATTCTTTGGGGAATATATAGCTGCACAATACCTGCTACCAAGCTAACCAGGCTGAGACTTCTAAATGATGATGTTGTGAGAGTAAGTCAGGGTACAGTAACAGACTGCATGCAACAATAGGAAATTATTAATCGTTGGAATGAAATGAAAACCTTATTTCATAGGACTTTGGTGACAAGCTGAAGTTGAAAGTCAAATGGAACAGGTTCCATTTGTTTTCAGTAGTCCTCTTCTCTGTGTGTACAGCTTAAGACAAAGAGGCACTACACAGTGCATCAGAAGCCTGGAGCTGAGCCCTGCAGGCTGGTGCTAATCCTGCTCCCAAACCTGGGGGATCTCCTCAGGTGGGCTGAACTGGATTGCTTCTATGAAGAGTTGGTTTTGAGCGTATTCTCTTGTAGTTTTCAGGCGGATCACTTAGCAGTTGTGACCTCAGAAAAGATTTCACATGATTGTTTGTGGGATGCTTAAGGGAAGCAGTGAGTTTACAGCAATACGTTTCCATCCTGACATACGATGTGTAGTTCAAGTGGGGTTGCATTGTTCAGGTGCACCCTTAATGTACAGCACTCAGAAGCCTGCAGTGATCACACGGAGTCATGTCTGTGGCCAAGCTCCAGTATCACAATGTGCTTAGAAGAGGGGAGGCAGGCATTGGCAATGCTTGAGGCACTCTGGTATAAATTGCACTCTCCTCATCTGTGACTGACAGAGCTCAACAAGGTGAGGCTTTCTTTCAAAACTGATAAACAAAAGGTTACAAGCGTGCTCAGATACACTCTGCCCATCGTTCAGTGCTGTGTGACAGGATGTCACGAAGAAAGCACCTCCATGCTGGTGCAGTGACCTCCAGCAGCAAGCAGTCCTAGGACTGGCAAGCATCAGAAAGTTGTGCACTGTCAGTCGCAACTGTTAAGCAGCAAATTTCCCAGAAAATAGACAATTAATTGATGTAGACAGCAGGAGATGCAACTGATCAGAGCAAAGACTAGCATGTTGATCACAACGTACATTTTCTTTATCTGCATTCATAGATGATGTGTGGAGGTCTGAGCTGAGAAGGAGCCTTCTTATGAAGTGTTTCAAGTACAGAGTTTATAGGAGCCAAAGGATTTTTAGTTCGATGTCTCCCTATGGACATATGTTGAGGTGACTATCTGAATAATAATAATAAAAATCCTTATTTATTTGTTTACTGTTAGAGAAGCTGCCTGAGCCTGTGGGTGTATTGGTCTTTCCCCAGTATAAACACTCTCATATGTTTGTTTTTCCCATAAGCTCACAAAATAAAGGCCTTAATAAAGACACCTTGGTTACACTTTTAGTGCTTTACCTTAAAAATAAGCCTTTGGGATTATTAGTCTGGCATCATTAGGAACAAAACATTCACTCTGAAAAGCAAATTGCAACATACTTTGCAGGGATAAACAGGATTTGGTTGTTGTTGGGAGATGTTATTGTGCTTTATGAGCAGTAAGACGTGAAACTTGTAACACTCTGAAAACACTATTAAGTGAATGAGGTGGATGGAGGAACAGGGCAGCAAGCTCTGGGAGAATTTGTTTGATCTGTTGTGGTGATGTTAGATGCAGTAGCTTGTCCATGGTTTATCAAACTCTGGCAGGCAGGCTGTAGAAATGCTTGTTTCTAGCTCACCGCAGTGGAGAAAGCTACTGAAATTACCAGAATTACACAGGGGAGGAAAGCCTAAGCCTGTGCCTGTGGTTGGTGACCAATTAGGGTCACCGTAGGTCAAATCATCATAGCGTAATTTGCGGAGCCTGAAAAAGACTGGACATCTGAATCCTGCCCTTCAGGTGAAAGGGACCCTGGGATGAGCCGGATTTAAGAGGTCAAGATTAGTATGGTAATAAGTAAATGTCTGAATTTCTGAAGAGGGTAAAGATGCACGGTAAACCTTGTTTCCTAGCCAAATTTCAGTAGCTTGAAGGTATTTATTTTTATTAAATAACTAGCCAGGAATCAAATTTTATGGCAAGACTACAAGGATGTTATCCCACACATTTTTCTGTTAATTTAACCGTCTTATAATTGAGCTATGTAGTCAATATAGCTGCTCCATTGTATGCAATTATACAATCAGAAAGTAAGAACCAAGCCAGTTCTGCCACTTATTGCTCAGTTCAGATATTTTATGTGGCATCACTCAAGTTGTCAAAACCGTTCCGGTAAAGTATGTCTGCCTCTTCCATGAGAAAGAAGTAAACAGGGAAGTGAGTATTTTGACATAACTAATCCCTTCTGCCACCTCCAGGAATAATCTGTCTCATGGCTGGGCCAAAGCACACTTTAGAGTTCTTACATACACTAAATGTCCATGTTTTTTTCTTGAATTTACGATTAATACACTGTTTTTCCTCTTTCCTAGTTTGCTGATGTCCTAATGTCTGTTTCAAACCACACAGTTCTAGATGAAATCAAAGAAACAATCAGTTGCTATAAAACCTGTCATTTGAATGGCAAATAATAGGATGACTGATAAAATACAGCTTGAACAGTCTAAATGCATACTGATCTTTCTCTCTGTAAAGTGCATGCTGAAGTTTTCCATTCCTTATTTGCAGCCCCTAGTGAATCTTTGCTACTGTGCTCCTGTGTTTATGATTTTAGTGAGTGCCTGCTGTAAATAGTCATGCACACGATTTCTGTGTGTCCTGGAGATTTTATGTTATTGTTTCCATTCAAGCACTTCATTTGCAATGGGTTTACATCTCTTCTTTCTGCCTTCACCCTCTTGGGAGCCCAACTTTTTGGGAGTAGCCTTGCAGTGGTGGGTGAATTCTTTCATGGATATTCTCATCACTTGAAGCCTTGCTGTAGAAATATAATTTCCTTGATGTATTTCTCATTTTCTAAATGCTGAAGATAAGGTAAACTATCTTGCCTTAAAAGAAAACACTACAACATTTTGTGCTTGTTGTTTTAGTTAACGTTTTTGCCTCTTGTGCGTTGATATTTGGATTTCTTCAATGAAAATCAGTGAGAGGTTTTAAAATAATTTTTCAAAACTTATTAGCTGTAGTACAGTGAATATTAGGATGAGGCCAGTGAGAGCTGAGTAAGTGTAATTCAGGTGTAAAGTACCACAATGAAAATTCAGTATTGTTAGTCCAATAATACCAATCAAGTAGCTGTCACCTTACAGGTATGTGCATGAAGAATATGGGGTAAACATAAAGAATATGGATTCCTTGCATCCAGAAGGGATTGTTTAAAAGCCAGTCTATGTCTTCCTGTTCCTGCAGCAAGATCTTACACCAGCTGCATCTCTTCTTCTATCAGGAGGAGTGCAGAGGCAGCCTCGCACTGAGAGCAGTGGGCTGAGGGAACTAGGCATGCCTTTCAGTTTTATTGACAAGTGTTTACCCTCTGCTCTCATCATGTATAAATGTTTAGGCGTTAAAGGATAACTGTAATGTTATGATGAAGAAATGCCAATACATCAGGATTGCATCCATGTAAATGCATTCTGTGCACTTTTCTGCTCTTCTCTTTATTGTTGTGATTGGTTTTCCTGTACCAAGATAACCTTACAGATGTCACAGGAGTGCCTCTTAATTTAAGTGAGATCAGGATCAGTGGTCTCCTACACTGGGGCCAATTTTGCTGGTTCATCTGCTGAGTTGTGCTTTTCTATCTTCAGAAAATCACTTTAATTCCAGTTAAACTATTCCATGTTATCAGTGACCTCAAAATGTGCTACCCTGGTTCTACAGAATAAGGTTAAGACTTGTCTCTCAGAACTAGCTCATTGAATTAGGGGTCAGATTCCGAGCTGCTGTTAAAATGCTATAATAAAAATTGATCTTAGGGGAGCTATGTTACTTTGCATTGAGTGAGAATATTGCCATCCATAAATCTTAAATTCAGATTTTTTTCATGGGCTGTGTTATTGTAAGGTAACATTAAATCTATTGCATATATCTAGTTGCTAGTGCAATGGAAAGCCCGCAGTGTTGTACAAATCAGAAGTCAGCAGAGGCTTTAATTTAGTCAGAGACAAGCTTAGAAGGCAGTCAAAGAGCCACTGATGTAGTTCAAATGCTCTTTGTCCTGCAAAAATAAAGAGCCTGTTTGTTCTACATTTTTACATTAGCATCTACTACCTTGCTGAAAGAAAAGGAGACAGAACTGCAAACCCAATCTCTTGGTTTTTTTAGAAAACAAACATTGAAATGACTAGTCTTGCCAAAACTTCAGCTATGTAATAAAAAGGGGTGGTTTGCAAAAGCATTTAATAAGTTTTTACAGACTGAAAACTTTACACCTTGGAAATATTGGGTCGGAAAGTAGCTGCTTCTACTTCTAATTTTCCCTGTTGCTTCTCACATTGCCCACAACCACTGCAATGCAGGTGTTGCCAGAAAAAGATTATCCGAGCTGGGTTTTCAGAGCTGCTGGGTTCTGGGCAGCTTCCACCAAGGATGAAATACTCAGTATCTCACAGTCACGTCGCTCAAGTCATCAGGAACAAGACCTCAGCTCTTGGCAGAGGCTTCTTCTTGGCTGTCAAATGCTCTTTAATAGCAATCTCTGCTACCTAAGGGAGGGAAGTAGTTATGATCACGTTACCTGATTATAGGGCAACCACAATGAACTACTACTTTGCTTCCCATCCCATAGAAAAGCATTGACAGTTTTTAACTTCTGGCACTGGAATGGGCTGCCCAGAGAGGCGGTGGAGTCACCGACCCTGGAGGTGTTCAAAGAACGTTTGGATGTTGTGTTGAGGGACACGGTTTAGCGAGAACCATTGGTGATGGGTGAATGGTTGGACTGGATGATCCTGTGGGTCTTCTCCAACCTTAGTGATTCTATGATTCTATGATTAGTCCTCACTTTGTCCTTTTGTACCAAATCATTCACAAGTGCTTGAAATAATCACCTGGTGTTATACTGGTACACTCTTTTCTGTGTCTTTCTTCCTCACCAAATGAGACCTAATGTTTTGTAAGCATCTCCTTTTTTCCTTTATCTTTCCTTGTTCTAGTGCTGTCTTTAAAGTACACGTTCACTAAAGTATTAGTGTATCTGGCACAATAGAATGGATGAATGACGTGTATAGATGTGTGCATAGAATTTCTCTGTGTACGTGTATATTTATGGGTATTTCCAGTCTATTACATGGCACCTTATAATGGACAGACCACAGAGAGACATGTGGTATTGTAGGAAGTGGAGCTGTAAAACTTGTATAGACATAACTACTAGGCTGAAATTTGCCCTGCAGTATAAAATTGACCATAGAGAAGAGATAACATTATTAGGGGATGAACTCGTTAACTGCAAAACATAACTTCAGGGCTTTTTTTGTTGTCTTTTCACTGGTGTAAAGCATGACTATATCATCTCAGGATACCGAGTAAGTATGCTGCTTTTCTTCAGGATCTGTCATTTTAGAGATGATTAGATTGATTGCCCTTAATAAAAATCAGGTTTTTTTAATTTTAGTTTTCTGTTCTACGTGGAAACATGTAGCATCAATAATAAAAAAAAATAATTTGATGCCTTTAGAGTAGATTTAATAAATATGGACCGTATCTATTACTGTTGAGTTTGAAATTTGAAAAGAAACTGTAAATTACAGGAAATCTTAAAACAAAAAATAAGTTGCTTTGGCCAAAACTAAGATATTAAAATGTCATCCCATCAGTGCCTACTGTGAAATGCTATTGGTGTCATTTAACACAAAAAGGTCTTAGAATAATAATTTTTCCTAGCATCTCATAATGCATTAGAACGGGGTATTGTCGTCTTGTACTTCAGTCCGGAAGAAACACAGTTTATGGCATTGTATCTTGATTACTTAAATTGTCAAATTATCCAAAATTTATTCACTTCTTTGGCACAACATTTTCTTGCTGACTTCAACAGCAATTCACTGTATTAAACAAAGGACATTTACTGTGTGGCTATGAGAGGGTTTCTTGTTTTCTGCGAGCCCATTTTGAAATGGCTGTCAATTATTCTCAAGGGTTACTCAGTGCATTTACTTAAGGTTTGATTTTTTTGTATAGATGGAAAAAAAACACTCATCTTCATAAGTCAGAGGTCTTGTGTTAGTTACCTTTTATTTTCAGGGAAAAAAAAACCAACAAGACACCAAACTCCTATGGACTTCTTGGAAATTCCACTTAATTTCTTTTTGGAATTCGAATCATATTTAGTAATCTCTCATGCTTGCAAAATGTGCAAGAATTACAGTAATCTAAGGCAATCTTTGAGCTGTGTATGATATGTACCATAAATGTTAAAAACTGGAATGCAGTAAGTTGATTCTAATAACTCATTGCATGCCTTTGGTGCCACCTGTATGCAAGAAATGGTGTGAGAAACTTAAAACACATTCCTGAAAAATACATTGATTGAACTGGCTCTGTCAGCAGCATTCACCCCAAAGAAAGAGACCACAAATTGGAATGGGTAACTGCTGACTTAATACAAGATGATATTGGCTAGTGTGATTATATAATATTACTCTGTCCTACAAAGTGTTCTTTCAATCTGCCAGCTTTACATGATGAAAAATATAGTGGCTTTCTGTCCTATTTCTTTAAGTGATATTCATGTAAGCAAACTTTTGAAACTATCTTTTTCTTTGCAAAACAAAAAATAAACCTTTTAAATCAAACCGAAGAAATAGCAAAAGTTATTGAATAAATACTTGATGACTTATCAGGTTTTAATTGTAAATTAGAGTTTGAGTTGATTGTAAAGCTCCTTAACTCTATCTGCTTTATGTTGCATTTTGTTCACATCACGTGAAGATTTAAATGGTACTGAAATTTAGGTGGTGTTTTTTTTTTTCAGACTTAACTGAAAGATCCCAAATGAAATCTTGTTCAGTGTTACCATTATCTTGCTATACTCAAATTATTAAGCTTTTACAGGAGCTGAGTTCCAACAGAAATCACCTAGGTCTGAGGAGTGATTTTTATTTTATATCCAAGTAGTAAGACCAAGTTGGTAATCCTACCTGTGCTACTAGAATGTAAAGCTCCAAAGCTGCAGCTCTCTCCATAAATGTTTGCTGTACTACTAAAGCGTGCAAAATACCTTCATCATACCTCCAAGGGCAGTATGGAAGCATACAGTCCTGACAAACAGAAGTAATTCGGGCTATCATCATTTGCCACAAAAGGAATCGAACAGGTTGTTTCATATTTCAGCATTTACCACTCTACTATTAATGGTTTTGAATTCAAGCATCATATGCTGTATAAAATCTTGCATTTCAGTAATTTATGCTTTGCATTTTGGCTTTCCTCGCTGCAATAAACATTGCATAGGACCTGTCATGCAAATCTCTTGTCAATGTTAATTTTAAAACACATGCAAAAATAGTGATGCGGGGAGGTTGAGGCATGTCAGAAGGCCAGTGGTGTTCAAACTGGCTATAATGCCTTGATCTGTTTCCTAACCCTTAACAGGTAATAGGCAAGTAATGCGGACGGTGTAAGAACATTGCTGTGTTAATACAGCAAAATAGGGACAGGAATGGTCTTTATGAGAAGTTTGTATTTAAATGATAGCTGTTAAGGAGTTACTGATGAATCCTATACCATTGCATTCTGCTCCTTAGGGAAAAACCACATGCCAATGCTACAGAAATTCTATATCTTACGACAGCTTCACTGTTCCTCAATACATACAAGGTTATCTGGCCCCTCTTCTTCAGAACGGGGCAGTCCAAATCATTCTGGGGTTGCTGGCACTACTGCAGCACCACAGTGCCTTTGTGCTCTCATAGGTTAAAAGACCAAACAAAAAAATCAACCAAACAAATAAACCTACCAGCCCTGTAGATGACAAATCCCAGTGAATTCCCTGGGGCCAGAATTTCATCTCTGGAATGAAGATGCCAAAATGACTGCTCTTTCTCCTGAGCTCAGAGAGGCCTTTCCTTAGATTCAGCTCTGCTCCAGATATCACCTTCAGTGTCTAATAATCAATTCTCATCTGAGAATAATGAGACACAGAAGCATCTTACAGTGCAATTGCCACCCTGCAAAGAAACATTTTTTTTTTTTAGAAAAAAAAAAAAAAAGAAGATATTGTAATTCATTTTCAGGCTTTTCAAGGGAGAGACTTTAAACACATGACTGATCACTAAGCGTTGTTTAAGTAGTCCTGTAATTTGAGGTTCCTTTTTATGACAGATCTGAAATAGATCTCGAGTAGGCCATAGAAAAAGAATACCATCTCTTTAAAAAAAAATCAATAGCTTTCAAGGCCCAGGATGGCCTCTGTGCTGAGATTAATAAAGCTTGACAATACATTCTGAATGCAAGCAATGACTTCTATTACAAGGGGAAAAATGAAAAAGCTGCTATTACTGACATAGTCAATAGATTGCACCTCAGTGTATACTGTACTTTCTACATTTTTAATATAAATGTGTTCGGTTTCAGAGACGGGAGCATTATCAGCATTCATTTTACTTGAGGCAATAATGTGAGAAGTTGTCTCGTGTAATAAATAAATAACCTGTCTTTAAAACCATTTACTCAGATTGCTTTTCCCAAATGCTTATTTAGAGGTGCTCTATAAGGTGTCATATACTGAGACAGTTGTGTTATAAGGATTTTATAAAATGCAGTTTATTTTATGCATAATTTAAATGTTGGTAGAGGATTTTTGTTCTGCTGCCCTTAGAAGGATAATAATGGCTGCCTCGTACAGTGTCAGGATGGTGTGATTTCATGTGATAAGTTGTAGAATGTGGCTTAATGGTCCCTATTTCTCAGGGTCACAAAGACAATCCAGTGCAGGGCAGAAAGCTACCTGATGGCTGTCCACTGCCCATCCTTCAGTTTCAGCTCTCTCTTTCCCCCATCATAGTATTCTGGACTTTGAGAAAAAGGATAGAAGAAATTGTCTTCTCTGTATAAACGCACATCCAGATCTTTGTAATATCCACTTGTATTAAGAAATGATCTTCTCTGTAAATGGATCATTGTAGATGATACTTAATTATAAATACAATGCTGTATTCATTCACACTTCATGCTGTCACTTCTCTATATCTATCTTGCCAAATATATTCGTGTGAACAAAACCTCTTTAATGTGTTCAGAAGGAAAGTGGGCTTTGGCGTGCATAGCTTATGGGAGCATAAAAATGAGAAATAATCAGCGAACTTTGAATTACTTCTAAGCCCTGAAGGAGGTGTTTTTTACTCATCTGATGTCTGGCCACAACAGACCTTCTTTAAACCTCATCAGAACAATGGCCTGATATATCTCTAATGCCTCTTTTACATCAGCACAAATGTGCTGATTCCATTGGAGTGACCCATGATTTACATTGTTGTAAGGAAAGAAGAATCAGGCTGTAAATATACAAGGGAGGGAAAGCATAACTGTCTGAGACTTCTGGAGACTCTAAGTACAAAATAGAGGAAGATTTATTTAGAGTGATTTAGGGGTTGTAGCTGCATAATAGGCTGTAACTGAGCACAGGAAATTTAGGCTGACGAGAAGCAGTGTGGTTTGCTGCTTTGTGGCTCAGCCAAGGTGAAGAACTCAGCGGTTAACAGGTAGACACATTTCTGACTACAGTGTAAGGAAAGAGGGGAAATGCACCACTGTGTATGCATTCCTCATTCTCCTGTGGCACTAGTCCTGGCTTTAACTCACAAAAATCTTCCCCTCCTGAGACCTCCTACTTCAAAGGGCAGATTTTGAACAAACCCTCAAAGTCATAATCTCTGCTGTACGAAGAAAGAATTATCTTCTCACTAGTAAGAATGGCCTTTATAAAGTCTTCTGCAGTACTTTGTTTAGGTTGCATAGAGCGAGAAACTTAGTTTAGAAATATTACAGAAGAGAAGCTGTTATCATTTTCTGTCCCAGCACTCAGTGCTGATCTGATTATGTCTGACTGTGATTCCAGGTTATCTACCTAATTTGTCTACAACATTATTACCAACATGTGTTTTCCCATGAGGAACGTATTAATTTGGTTGTTGCCTTGGGGAAATCTAAACAAAAAAGATTAAGTACAAGAATTCTTTTCCATAAAAAGGAACATCATATACAGAATAAATGACAGGCTTGTATTTAGTAGAGGGTTGAAACCAAAGTATTTTCAGTCTACACTTTCCGATATAAATTGCTCATTTCAAAGCACAATGCTCTGCATAATTAGATTGCTCAATTGCAGCATCTGGGCTGCGTGTCAGTCTGCTAAGTGATGTGGTAAAAGCTATGAATAATGGGACGGATGGAAGAAACTGATGCCCATCTACAGACCTGTGGATGGATACTCTCCTCTTGCGTTCTCCAGTTTCTGCCAGGCGGAAATGCTGTTTTCCCAGTGTTCTTTCCCTCTTCTTTGTGGCACATAAATCACTGGAACTGGAGTGGCAGTGACACTTTTGGTGATGACATTGTTTCCGGCTTCTGCCTCCTGTACAGCAGGGTGGCCGTGAGAACATTCAGCCCTGAGCTGCGATTAGTGATTGCTCACTCATTTCCTCTGAAGCACAGTCATCTAACTAATGACAGCATTTCTTCAGCTGGAGATAATATGACAGATAGCATGGGGCTCTGTGAATCACACCATGTATGTGCATGAAAAGATTATTCTCCTTTCTAATTAATTGTGTCAGACCAGCAGAACCGAGACCACTTCCAGAGTGGAAGGATAATATGAGGAAGTTTCCTTAGTGTGTGCTCTGGCACTGCCATCTGTACTGATCCCCACTCCCTTCCTTTGGGTTTTAATGGGAGAGCAGCCAGAACCTGAACTGCCATGATAGGCAATGGGTGCGATACAAACTTAAGTACTGTAAAAGATTATCGAGACATTGATTATTAGCACATTTTCCAGGAGATATATGAAGATGCAGAAGGAGATGGAAAATGGAGATTTACATGGATAAAAAAATGAATTTTATAGCTTCTTCAATAGCCATATAAATAGACATATAAAAAATACCTTTCTTAAGCCATACATGTGTGGCTCTTTACCACAACAAAATCAGTGTGGATCAACTTTGCTTTGATTCTGTTGAATAAAAATGAGACGTGATGTTTGATGAAGAAGGGTATGCCATTATTCCTATTTATTGTTCTTGTTTAATTCCTTTAGTTTATAGGCCTAGTTTTGTTATCAGTGATTCAAATTCAACAAACCTCAGGTTTGAGTTCAAGTGTGACTATAAATGCCTTAATCTCTTGGAAACAAAATGTGAATAACAAGTTTATCATACCGCAGACAAATGGGTAGTCAGATATCAGGCTCTTTATATTAAAGTTTATTTCTTTGTTTTTTTTTTTTTTTTTTTTTTTTGAAGAAAAGAGCTCTATTGAAAGGCAAACAAACAAGAAGTTTATTTTTAATAAAACTTTTCAATTTATTATTTTTATTTTTTTTTACAAGAAGTTGGATGGTGCTCTAACACTGTGCTGAATTTTGCTTATCTAATTTTACGTACCCTGAAAGCAACTTTGAAAAATAGGAGTCATTGAATAATATCTTTCTAGTGCTATAAATCAGAGACTTATTTGCATACTAATGAAAATGCAAACCATAGTCCTCTGTGAAGTAATACTGCCCTGAGTTAGGGATCAGTGTTAAAATGTGACCTCAAGAGTCTATCCTGTAGAGAACCAGAAATCTGAGATATCTTCTAGCGAGATATCTTCTACCTATTTCTTGTTGGTGGTGGCTTTTAGTTTTTCCTTTTCTTGTTGATTGCTTGGTTTCTTTTTTTTTCGTGTTTTAACTGAATAAATTCACAGAAGGGTGAAATTATTCACTGGCTGTTGAGATAATGCTGTAGCTGTGTAAGCAATTCATTAAAGTGTTACCATTGATAGCATCAAAAATACTTGAAATAGCAGATAAATTACATCAGCAAGTCTTGGTTGTAACTTTTGTCAGTGCTAATTCAGAAATGTGCATGTGACTGTGTGAAACAGGACAATGCAGAAGGTGGAAGTGAACTCTGTTCTTTTTTGGGAATCGCTTTTTATCAATGTTGTTCAAAAGTGACTGTGATGAATCTGAAACTAATATCAAAATTCATCAAAGAATGGCACTGAGCTTCTTAGGATAGAAACAATGAAATGCAACAAGACCAGAAAAACCCAAACACAAACAAACCAACAAAAAGAAAACCAACCAACCAAGCAAAACCCTTTAAAATGCTGGCACAAATTTTGAATCAAATTTGTGGGGATATTTTGTTGATAGTAGAGTGTAAATACACAAGTGACCATTTTAGAGTTGGAATACCAAATTAAATCCAAGCAACGGTGGTCAAGGCAATGCTACTTCATTAAATGTCTAAAGTTTCACCTACAGGGAACAGATGAAAAAGCTTCCAATTGAATCAAATTGGGAGACTGCAAATGAGATATGTAATTTTTATTAAATGATACAGCAATTTTCCCCTTGGTAAAGTGAGCAAATGAAAAAGGACCGTGTGCTAAGTTTTTAGAAGCAGAGTGTATTATTTAGAACCATCCCTCCTTTCAATTTTTCAGTCTCCGAATTAGAGTATAACTTTACACATCTGCTTCTTTCAGTGACGACTTCTCCCTGGGCTCAATTTTATTTATTTATTTATTTTATGCTTTAACTCATTTAGGTAGTCTCTAAGCACCCCTACAGTCTTGTTGACTTTGAGCCTACTTAAGTAAGCATTACTGAATCTCTATAAAAATTGTTGAATCAGGCTGAAAGGTGATTATGGATGTACAGAATCATGGAATTGCTCAGGTTGGAAAAGACCTTAGAGATCATCGAGTCCAACCACAACCTAGCCATACTACCCCAACTCTAACAACCCTCCACTAAATCATGTCCCTGAGCACCACATCCAAACGGTTTTTAAACACATCCAGGGATGGTGACTCAACCACCTCCCTGGGGAGCCCATTCCAGTGCTTAACAACTCTTTCTGTAAAGAAGTGTTTCCTGATATCCAACCTAAACTTACCCTGGCGCAACTTGAGGCCATTTGCCCTCGTCCTGTCACCAGTGAGAAGAGACCAACCCCGCTCTCGCTGTGAGCACCTTTCAGATATTAGAAGAGAGCAATAAGGTCTCCCCTCAGTCTCATATTCCCCAGACTAAACAGCCCCAGCTTCGCCCCAGCTCCTTCAGTTGCTCCTTGTAGGGCATATTCTCCAAGCCCTTCACAAGCCTTGTTGCCCTTCTTTGGACCTGCTCCAGCACCTCCATGTCCTTTCTGTACTGAGGTGCCCAAAACTGAACACAGTACTCGAGGTGAGGCCTCACCAGTGCTGAGTACAGGGGCAGGATGACTTCCCTAATCCTGCTCACCACACCATTCCTGATACAAGCCAGGATGCCATAGGCCTTCTTGGCCACCTGGGCACATTGCTGGTTCATATTCAGCCGACTGTCCATCAGTACACCAAGGTCCCTTTCCATCATGCAGCTTTCCAGCCATGCCTCCCCAGGCCTGTACGGGAGCCTATGATAAAACTTCTGTGAATGGACATAAAGCCTATTTTTAAATAAATCATAGAACAGAGTCTTTAAAAATTGCGTGAATGAGTTGCATATTGAGTAGATAGACTGGCAAGCTACGAGGGCTGCTCCAAAATCATGCCTCCTATGGTATTATGTTGGCCCATGATTTTGGAGGTTGATGTTGGTTGGTATGGCAGTAGAGAGTGAACCTTCCCTCCAATATCCCGTTATAATTTGTTGCTGTGTGACAGATGGCAGCATAGGGGCAGTCTGACAAAATGACATGAAGCAAAGGTCTGTCATTGAATTCCTCCATGTGACAAAATTACAGCCATTGACATTCATTGGCACTTTTGACATATGCTTCAAGTATTTAGTAAGGTAGGATTTTATTCTTTGATAAAATCAATTTACCAGAATACAGAAGGGTTTACTGTGGCAGTGCTAGTCTTCCTAGTTCACGTAGCTCTGCAGCATGGTACAGAAAAAATGTTTTGTTCAGTTAAGAGTTCTGGTTTGAAGAAACCTAGGGCAAAATTAATTGAGGACATGAACTCTGTCCTTTGAGGTGTATTAATTTGGCCAGATTGGAAGCCCTCGTAAATATTTGATCATTGGACTCATGAAGTGTAATACAGCCCGGGGCACCAGTTACATTCCTGATCTCTGGAATAAGTTGACCTGAAATAGAAACTGTTTACAGAACTAGTTAATTGAGTATGCGATGTAAAACCTTATCAGGTTTCTTATTTACAGTATTACCAGTAATATATGACAACTTATCTATTGCTTAAAATGAAATGCTCGTTTAATAAAACAAGAACAAAAAAAAACAGTCTGCATTGAAGCATGTAAAACCATGCATTTCTTCATTAAACCTAGTGCTTATTTGCACTGAAACACATCTGCATCCTCTCAGCAAAGAACCAAAATATTACTACATGTATAATATACATTTTCTGACATGATCACTGTTGCTTAACTGCACCCTGTAGTGCATGCAGTAAGAATGCCATGCAATGCAATCACCAAGTAATTAAAGGCAGTTTTATACAGAGTCAGGTACCTGTTAGAATTTCAGCTGTGAAAAATGTTGAGTCAAATATAGTGTGGCAGGCAGAACTTGAGTACCAAAATGCCCCATCTATCATAAAATCTTGCAAACAAAAGGCTTTAAAGAATATCAGGTGAGTCTTGTTCCACTGTGAATAGAAATAAGACCAGGGAAAGCTGATTGGGTTTTTTTTTTAACTTATTGATTAAAAAAAAAGAAAAGCATTGAACCTGTATTCCCATAGATAAGATTATCATAAGCAGTTACTTTTCCATATGCACTTTATGTATGTAAGGATGTTCTCATAAGCTACAAGTGTTTTCTTTGTCTTCATGCCAAATTGCATGGCTGTTCTTAGCAAACTGAGCTCACTCGTGCCACAGTTGTTACAGGCTATTGAAGCTCCGAGTGAAATATTTAGAGCTCTCCTTTTGCTATTGGCAGAAATACTATGGGCACTGGTGATTTCCATAAGCATAACAAGAACAAATAAGCTTAGGGCTTTTAATGTATGCAAAATACAGGTATTTCAATACTGTAGAGTTAATTTAGCTAAAAGTGCATTTCAGTGCCCTATTTTGTCAGAAAGGACGTCACAATTCCTGACCATTCCTTGTGTTTTCTGAAGTGGCCTGGTTAATAAGCAAGAAAGAAACCATTGAAGAATCACCTTTTTTCCTTCTTTTTCACCCTGTGCTGAATGATCTTGTTAGTGGGCTAGTCATCCTTGACTATCAGTTTTGAAACAGCAGGACAAATTGCACTGCTGAAATTAATGAAGAGCTCTGAGATATGACAAATACCAAACATTTATAGCACTTGCTTTAGTTTCAAGCCATTACAGGTGTAGCAGAGGTGGAAGAATAATGATAATCTTGCCAAGAAATAACACAATCATCCTGTCAATCACAAATATATTTCCTTTCAAGCACAGTAATTAAATAAGTAATAGTATTATTAAGTTGATGAATAAGAAATACGAAAATAGGAACAGAAGCAAGAAAAAGGAGAAGGTGAAGACCTTGGCTATGGTCTGGAAGAGGTTTGTAATTGCGTTGTTGTCTGGGTGTTGACTGCCTGACTGAGCAGCCTTGGAGGTGTCCGCAAGCTGTCAAGCTGGGGAATTGGAGTTAATGGACAGCTAATATCATGATTGAATGGTAAAAGTGGAGCCTGATCTCTTTGAGGATGGAAAATCAATAGTCTATTAGATTTGTCAGGATGACAGGGAGAAAAAAGCGAATGTCTGTTGTATTTGCTTGCATTACCAGGGCTGCTCTAATTAAGCACCCACCTCGAGATGGAGGGGAACGTGGAGAATTGAAGTAGTAATGAGATTCAGGCTTGAAGTAAATGAAGTAACTGCAGCATAAGGCACGCTGACAGACAATTAAACCTCTTTATCAATGCTGCTTCTTTCCAGAAATAAAATCTCATATGGCAGCTATAAAATAAGGCTGAGCCCGGTATGATCATAAATCTTATTGCAGCTTGTGGCTGTGTGCATTATTGTTCAAGTTGTTTTGGAGCTGTTTTCACAAAAAAAGAAACGTAGATGCATTGCCTAATGCTGAGCTTTCTTAATGAAAATTACTCTGCATCAGACCTGTGCTCTTCTGCTTTAACTACTGATATCCAACATGACACTCACAGCTCGCTGATAGCACAGCAGGTCTGGGTGTGTGCCAGCCAGTTCAGCGGCGCAAGGTAGCTCTCATTCTTCTTCTTTTTTACCTTCTTGCCATCAGGAGGTAACTTATCTGCCGAATTCAATCAACATGCGGATATCTCATCTGAAGCTGATGCTAAATGTAATGCTTCTGATGTTTGCAGTGTAAGAAATGAGCCTGCATTCGCTGGAGTGCAGTGCTGTACAACATTGCTTACTGGAATTAAATCTGGAATTCCTGGGGATTTTGGATGGCTCACGCACACAAGTATGCACTATTGTTATTTCTGATCTCTTTTCTAATCAGCGAGGTTAAACAAGTGAAGGGTTTGCAGGCTCAAGATTTCTTGAGGGAGAAATTTTTACTTCTCCAACAAGGAGTGCCTTTCTTCTGCCAACCCTTCAGCTGAGCGCTGCTGGACAAGTGTTCAGGCAGCAGTGCACATTGAATTGCATCATTTTTCAGCAGTCGAGATTAGGGAGGAAAAAGTCCTTTACCTTACAGTCCTGTTCACTCCGTACCTGATGTGATTGCTTTTCACTGTAGCAAATTGTAGCTGTTGCATGCTGTCTTCTGCTTCTGAGAAACAATAAATATTATGAGAAGTTAATTACAACTTGAAATTGAAAATATATAAAGAGGGTTCTTAACACTTTAATTGCTGAATGCTCCAAGTGACAAAATAAGGAAAGGATCTACGCATGCTCCTTGTGCATATCTGTGAATTTACTTCATATTTTGCAGTAATTTGTGAGAGAATTTGCAAACACTTAAGAACTTCTTTGATCAAGAACTGTGAATTTATATTCAGTGATTACTTTTGTCAGGGTTCTTCCAAGTGATCATCTGCACTAAGATCCTAAGCAGACTCAGAGGCAAGACCACCACATTTATGGCTTTCTGTTGTGTTTCTGTAAGTGTTTATACTGGCTGCGTGGAGCCTTTGTGTACCTCAGCTCACCAGTGCCTTTGGTTTGGCTGTTGTATTTTTTTTATCTGTTAAAATGAAAGGCAGTTTATTCCAGCCTGTTCTGTGTTTCTATTTTGTTTCCATAGTATAACACATTAGAATATCAATTTAAATAACTATTTCTAAAGAGGCGTAGGAAACATTTTTCTTAATATTACAGCTATATCTATAAACCAGTTGTTTTTTTCACATACGTGAGTATTTTTTGCCTCTGAATGTTCATGTGGTTGGTTTCCCTTCATTATGGATTAAGGTCGATCCAAAGCTATTAAATTCTGCTTTCACATTACCTAATTTAACCTTATTTAAATAGCCACTGGTTGCTCCTCATTTCTTCTCCAAATCTCTCCTGCTTTGATCATTTTTTTTTTTCAGTTATTTCCATTACTGCATTGATTACCCTAAGTTTAATATAAAGAAATTAAGTTGCAGACTGTAGCTTCCTTCAGTCTGTACACAATTCAGGTTCGAAGATGGGGTAGCTGAAAGATCTCCCCATCTCTTTTTGAGAAAATACTTCGTGGTTTGATCCCCTTTCTTTTTATATGGCTTTGTTTTATATTGGGTTGATTGTGCTTAAAAAATTTACTACATAAGTTCTTAGGAGGAAAAACCTTTGATATTTGAAATATCTACTGAAGATGCAATGGGCACTATTCTGTTGGTTTGTCTGGGTCAGTAGACTAAATAAATGTCAAATGAGAGTGTTTTAAACTGAGTTCCTGTAGTACAACCTGCCTTCACATCTGCTGTGATTTAGAGTAAAAACAGATATGAGTACAATGACCTTGATTTAGTCTTTGGAGAATGTTTGTAGAGCATTAAGAGTTCACAAGTTGTCACGATGATGAACTAATCGACTCGTAGGAGGACACAGAGCAAGTGCCAGAGTCTGAAAGTGTTTGACATTTTCTGGTGTGCCGCGAGTGTCTCACTGAGGGGGCTGGGCCTGCTGGGAAATGAGTTCTCCAAGACTCTTTGGCACTGGATAATGTCTCATTAAGTCAGGCCTCAAGGCGGTGTGTATTCGAGTTCAGATCTTAGAGCAAAGTTTTGTAATATAGGTTGGAAGCTACTTGCTTCTGTTCTCTTATGTTCATTATATTGTTGTCATGTCATTCAAAAAATAAAATTAGAATTTGGTGTAGAATAGTTTTTGAGTTTTTGTGACAAAATCAAGGTTCATTGTCAGTCTGAGTTTGGAGTATTCTCTATAGAAATGGTTCTTGTGCCTGCAATGATATAAACTCAGCTTGGTAAGACAGCCTGTGGCTCCTAAGCATGCCAAAAATTACTAAATTTTAATCAAAAGCAGTGAAATAGCTGGTATGACTTCCCATGGAAAACAACACAGTATTAACAAACAGTTGCATCTTTTGGGGTCCTAAGTGTGCAGTACAAATTGAACAAAGGACTTCACCCAAGCAACGATAGTTGCCTGGAATAAATATATTGTACTTAGTATAATAACGTGACATAAATAAATACACATTCTAAGATGTCAACCGATGAGCTTTTCCTCGAAGTGACAACACTCAGGGTATTCTTTAAAATAATGCATGTGGCTAATATGGAAGCCAGCAGTCCTTGCTGAGAGCAGCACCGGTACCCTGGCAGGAGCTACCTCTTATTTATACCAAGCGCTGGGACTTCATTTTCCTTGCTTATCTGAGTTTGGCACTTAAGAATCAGAGAGAAGGGAGAGGCAGAAGACTCCTTGGTACATTCTTGTTGATGTAGGCAAAATGCATCTATTTCAAATGGGATACTGATTTTTGACAGTCTGACTGAAGTCTGATCTGTTAAAATACATATATCATTGTAGGCTAGTGAAAATGTGGCTGTATAAATCATTCTTCTGACATACTGGCATTTCTGTGATATTTCTTAATGTTATACTTTTCAGTGTATGCTGTGCAGGAGAATTCAGTGCTGCTGTGACAGAGTAACTATATTAGTGCTTAGCAGGAATGCAGGAAAATGAGCATGCTTTGCTGCACTGATTATTTAAAAATAGAAAATAGTCTTTATTTAGGTTACACCTTAATTGTGTGAAGAATTAATAGTATATCAGAAGTTCCAGCTCTCACTTTAAAAATAATTTTTAACTAAGTTTGGATTTTATTAATGAGAAGAGATGCGAGATTAAAAGTATTTTTCATGTCATTTACTGGGCACTTTGGAACAGGTTTTTTGCTTTAGATTTGGTAGTGAATCTCCCTCAAGTCCTAGACAAGCCATGTCTAAGTCCATGTGAAGGTCTGGTACAGTTCAAGGGACACTGAAGAAGAAAAAGTATTTCCAGCTGCTTCACTGCATTTTAGGCAATGTTCATAGTTTTTGGTGTCTGTAACGTGTTCTCCTGAGACCTGTGGCAGTGTACCTTTCTGTGCTTGCATCTATTTATTTCATCCCAAATCCCAGATCGTTAGGTTCAGTTCTCATTAAGAATTCCCACTTTTAGATTTAAATCTCACTACTAATGGTGAGCGAGGGAGGGAAAAAAAAAAGCCAAGCATTCCTCTCTTCAGCACTTGAAAGTACTGAAGTAATAAAAAGATCAGGCTAGACTAAAACCTTACTCACTACATGGAGAAGATTATAAAGTTACAACTTAATGTGTATGTACTTCAAAATTTTAAAGCAGAATATAGATTATTCTAGTAGCTCTATAAATACTTAACTGAGCTCCTCAGGCCTATTATTCTGATGCTACATTCATTCCAACCATAAATTTAAACTAGACTGTGTCAAAGGCACAATTACAGTTTGTCAAGAAAAGGAAAATTTAAACTCATGTCCTTTTCTTTATAAATTATTAGACAGATAAAATGTGTTATTTTCCCCTTAAATTTTAAATTCATTTAACTTCAAGTTCACTGCCATCTGGATACATGGTCTCATCCAATTTTCAAGGACTTATCCAGCTAATTTTTGCTTTGGTTTAAAAGAATATCTTTTATGAAAGACGTTCTTGCTGTTTTCGAAGAGTTATCTGGAGAATGCTGACCAATTTATGTTTGGGGTCATAAATCACATTCCATTAAGCATATCAGAAAACAAATTTTTCTCTTCAGAATATACTTTGTGGAATATCAGATGTGATGCAGCATAACAGAGGTACGTTTTCAGTGAGTATATTTTCTGCAGAATGGATTCAATTTGTTTTTAAGAGAAATAGAAGTTAACGTTCTCTTTACACAGTCCTTTCTACAATGCAGTTTATTAGCATTTCATTCATAGGACCTGGAAGCTTTCCAGTTGCATTCAGTCAGGAGTATCTGACCTTGGGTTTGGGTTTAGGCTGCACATTCTCCCATTTCTGAATGTATTTATGCATTCTATAGATTTTAAATGGACAATATTGATTTTATACAGGTTGTGAAAGCAATACCTAAAACAGTTTACCATATATGCTAAAGAAATGGAAAATGGCCACTTCATTTCTTTCCCAAAGACTCAGCTGTTTTGGATATTGCATATGCTTGTGTTATCTCTAGTATGTACCCTTAATGAATGCTTTATCTTTGGCAGTAATATGCAGAGCATAAATGGTATTGGCCTTGGAGGGTGTTTTTACTTAATTTGCTGGATGTGAAGTCTCTGTTTCCAATAATTTATTATGTTTCAAAACCATCTCTGGGAAAACAAAATGTGCGCCCAAGGCTAGCTTGTATTTATTTCCAGTCAATTTTTGAAGCCGTATTATTTCCTGGCATGAAAAAATAGATATCAGTCCACCATTTTTCTGCACCCCTCCACCCCTGGCATTTAAAACATGAATAAAATCAATATGATCATCTATTGATTTGTATAGCATCATCTGTGTGCTTCACATTGCATAGCGGAATTAGAAATTGTGTTAAACTCCAGAAATAATTTGATGGCAGATTATGCTAAGTATTTAATCACCCCCCTAAAACAACCCTACCTAACAAACGCCCTGGCTGACTCTCTCACACCAAAATTGATTCTCTTGCACTGGATTTTTGACTTTGTAAAGTATATTTTAAAGAGCTTAACTAGTAAATTAGAAGACAAGATTAGTGCAATGTAGATAAATTTACATTGCTCTGAGATTTCTGCCTAATTTCTGTGTAGTAAAAATGAGGAAAACCAACACCATGGAAATATATAGGATTTGAAATGGATTGTTTCTGTGTACAGGGAGGATCTCATGGTTGTGGGGTTTGATTGGTAATCTGCAGATCTGGACTGTCTCTGTGGGACTTCTTTGTATGGGACATTCTATGATTCTGTGACTTAAAGAAATCATTGTACCTTACTGCATACTCATGTATGTCCCTCATGTAGGTACCTTTGTGTACCTCATGTCCAACTTGCAAGGTATTTTGGTATTGTTTGTCACTCACTTTGCATTTCTTCAGTGCTTAGCCTAAAAGTATCAAAGTCCCAGCTGGAAGCCTGTCTGCTGGGACACTGAAAAGAAAGGAAAGGAGCATAAACTCTAACTGTGAGCTTCGGGTAGTTTTTACTGTGTCTATAGCTCATATTCCTGTGCAGTGAAAGCCTGCTCAGTGCTCACCACAGGTACTGGCTAGCTTTGGTCATTTTTCTACCCGTCTGGACAAATGGGGTAAAAACCCAGGTGAAAAAAACAATGCTGTAAATCTCTTTTATCACCTCCTACGAAAGCTAAACCTACAGCCCACAAAATATATGTGCTTTACTTCACGTGCCTAAGTCATCCTATTGAAATCAATGGGACTTCTGAGGGGCATAGATTTAAACACAAGCATCAGTTCTCTCAGGTCCTGCAGCACAATTTATGGATAGGCCACGTAAGCCTCACTGAGAAATTTTGGCCACAGAAGCATACAAGGATACATGATTTTAAGCCTCCTGGCAGATTTTCTGGATTGTGCTTTTTGAGTTTGTGCAATTGGTTGCTCCCATGGCAGGGTTAGGGGGTCCTGATGGTGCGTGGGGTCTGCAGGGTACCAGCAGGGAGGAAAGGAAGAGCTATAGCACAGGCAGCAGAGAGATGCTGAGCAGTGATGAGAAGAGAGACCCTCCCCCCACCAGCATTCAGGATGGCAGAAAGGTAATTTGTTTGGAATTCAGGGGCTGAACAGTGCTTGATACAGTCCAGGAAGCTGCGGAGGGACTGTCATCAAGCTTGGGGCAGAGAGCAGCCTGGTAGAGCAGAGGAGGAAGGAGGAAATCTTCCCCAAATCTACTTATTTGTTTTCTGTTTTATCTAATTACTTTGGATTTTCTCTGTCCTAAGGAACTAGTTATTCTGATTCTTACTGTAATTGACCTTTTTAATTTTAAGAGAGTACCTGTCTTTTTTGTGCTCTCACAATATGGAAAAGGTATAGGCTTTAGCCAAGTTTGAGTCCTATTACAGACACTGAGGTTATTTCATTTTATTACTTTGGGACACTTTTTATGAGGAAAGTTAGTAGGTGCAGCAGTGCTTTGCTGAATCCAGATATTCTTATCCCTTGTTCCTTTCTGAGCACTTTGTAGCAAACTCCATGGATGCAGATATAATACATGCTGGTATTTAAAGCTATGGTGTAAGATATAAGATATTTTTAATATTGATTTAGCTTCGTCTGCTTAGGTGACCCCCAGAATGATTACCATATTTACCTTTGAACTTCTCTTTTTTCTTTCTTTTTCTTCATATAAAAAGCCCAGATTATTTTTCTTTTTGTGCAGCATAAGCCTCATCTGGCACAACTCAGTACAAAAAAAAACTTGACATCAGGGAACCAAAGTGTATTTTTTCTTTCCAACTACTATCAGAACGAACACTAGGACCAAAGGCTCGCATTGAAAATAATTCCTTAAATAATCGCTTACCTTGAAGGCATTTGATCTGTATGATCTGAATGAAACTGCTGATAACTTCAGAGAAATAGAAAACCGTGCTAAAAATCACTTTCTCCCAGGGACTAAAGTCCTGTCAGTCACGTGATGGATTAGAGGCTTGGCAGCACTCCAGCCCATCAGACGGCATGTAAGTTCTTTGATGCCAATTGCATTAGCTTTTCTCTACTAATGTGCTACATAGCTTGGAAAATAAAAGAATGAAGGTCAGCGTACCAGCATGTACCCTTCGTACGGCAATGGCTTCTCCTAATGTTCGGGAGAACGACAGTGCTTGAGTGCAAGCTGCAGGCTGGGTGACCTTCTGCTGTGCTCAAGGTCCTGAGATTTTGTCCTTAAGTCCTAAGTGCAATGAGTGCTTGTCAGAGCCCTGTCCCAGGCTGCAATTTACTCTGAAATTCCCAGCTGGACATAGTTAGCCTTCAGCCATCATGGCCTGCTATTTATGAGCGGATGCTGTGGGCTATGAACTTTCTGCAGTGCCTTACCACTGCTGAACTCCTCTCTCTGTCTCCTGGTCTTGTGCATTGTGGGAGCTATAACGCATACAGAGTAGTGTAGCTTATGAGTAAAAAAGCCAGACTTGGGCTGACTGGGGTGCCCCCACACAACAAGACTGCTTTGCGTACATCTTCTCCCATAGCCATCTTGCTATAATGTTGGTACAGAGATGGATGGCAGACCCACGTGTCTGCTGACTACGTTAACCATAATACAGTAGAGGCACCACTTAGGTGATGGATGACCAGAAATGATCATGTGTTTGCAAGGTAATTAATTGCTACATCCTTCTTTTCCCGCTCAGAGACAGTGAGGAAGAACCAGTGTGTTCCCTAAAGCATCTGAAGTGTGATACCTGCTGGGAGATGATGTTTGTGAGTTGAAGCAAAATGTAAAAACAGCAGCTGCCTGAGAAAGCACCAGAGCGCAGCAAGGCGGCCACATCCTTAGCCTGTCTAACCATCACAGAATAATTGTTTTAGCTGTGGAGAAGCGTAAATCAAGTCCCAAAAGAGATTCTGAGCCCTCCAGCCTGACTTCCACCCTACCCAGGGTGTGCCTGAGAGGTTTCCACTCCTTTTCTAGTTTCTCAGCCTGCATAATGCCCTGTGTTCTTCACGTTGCATGTGTTTTGGGAAGCTTGGAAAACTTCAGTACTGCTGCTGTACCACAGCCCTTAAATTCACACTTTGCTACAGAGAAGGAGTAAACTGTAACTCCCCAGACAGCAGTTGGCACATAGTCTGGCATCAATCAGCTCGTAAAAGTGGTGGATTGACACTGAAATCTACCTTGCGACTATTAAAAGAACTAGAAGAGTATAAAATCCTGGAAAGACAGGAAGCTCTTTCATATGGAATGACAAAAATGGAATAGGTTATTTTGGTCTTAAGCTGTTTTTAGTCCAAAGGGAGAAGGGTTTTATTTTTACCTCTGATTTTTAAGTTTTACCTTGCAACAACCTCATCGGGGAAGGCAGGCTGTAATGTAGGGAATCATTTGTAATATTTCCCCATGACTGTTTTGCACTAAACTTGCCCTTCAAGCTGGAAGTGATGTTTTTAAGTCATTAGAAAGGGGGTAGACTTCCAAAGCAAGAGAGCTCTACTCTAATCTCTTCCCTCATACTGATAATGATTAATGCTCATACAACAGAGACGGGGCAACGTTGCAATAGATACCTGTGATAAGCTTGTAACTTTATGAGAAAACTCATTTACTACTACCATCAGGATATCATTAAACACGGTGTCTGATTTGGAGTGAATAAAATCTTCATTATTTTGCTAGTTTAAGAACACTAACAACAAGAGTATGTAAACAGTAAAGGCAGAACACATTCTGACATTAATTGAGCAACGCAGATGATGAATGATGTGGAGATTAAATTGCAAGAAAGATTGGAGTCTTTTTTAGTTGCTTAACTGTTGCCCTGTTGAATGAAGAGGCATATCTTCCATGACTTCAGTGGTAGCAAAATGTGAGTTTTGTATAAAGTAGAGGTTTGGCCTGAGATTAAATGCTTTAATTAGTGGTATGCAAATCTGGATCTTCATTTTGCAGTGGAAATAGCAAGAAAAAATAAAAAATTCTGTCCTTAGGTCCTGGAGGTTTTTTGATCAGTGCATAGATGAATCGTGCACCTTTGGCTGAATGATTTTGCTTTGCACACACTGCTGAGGTCTTCTCTAGCCGACCAAATGTTCTGTTAATTTACTGAGCCTCTGACTTTGCAATGTTTGAACTAGAGAAAAAACACAAGACAAGTCCAACCATAACCTTGGAAGTGTTAGAGCATAATTGCAGAATCTTGTTCATATAATTCACAAATAAGATTTTGGGATAAATAGGGGGCATCCTGATACATGACTCTCTTTTCACTTTTTCGTTCTTTTCACATGAGGTTTTCAAAGTACACCAGCAATGTTATTTCTCTTCTTGTGCAACTACATTCTGAATACTCGCAGCATTTATCCAGAATTCTTCTGTTTTGTACTGATTTGGAAGGGTATTTACAGCTTACTATAAGATATGTGTTAGGAAGTACAGTATAAGCAGGGACATTACGTAGGCTGTAACTAGTGTTTTCTAATACTTACATTGTAAGATGCCTTTTAGAATTGCTTTCGTGACTTTTAATTCTTGAAAACCACGGCACATCTTTGTGTCTGTCTGAATTAAAGGGAAAACTAGAGCAGTTCTTCTTCAAAGCATGAAACCTGGTTAGAAAAGTTGGTTTGTCTAAATTAAGTTCCCAGAATGCTGTCCTTGAAAGAGTTTCACCCACATATTTTGGCACATGGATTTGAAATAACACAATATGGAGAGGCAGTTTTTCTTCTGCAATGCCCATTTCATAATCATTCTATGAGTTCTTCATATTTCATCTTTCAGACATGTCCATTAGATGCTTATTAGAAATCCAGTTTTGTATTTTCTAATTTTACAATCCTTTCTATTTCTTTCTCGTTTTGTATGGCATTGCATTGGAGGGGGTAGGAGCAGAAGCAGTGCTCCTTGTAATTAGTTTTGTTTGCTTTGGCTCATACGTACAATGTTAATCATCTTCCAAAAGCCAAATATACATTTGCAATCATGCTGTTTATTTATACCCTCTCCTTTGTTTCATACTTTCTCATTCAGGCTGTGGCCATTTAATCAGTTCAGTCCTCATGTGGTGTAAATGAAGAGATGAAAACCTTGGAAAGAGCAGGAAGAAATGTAGGAGGATAAGGATTTTTAAAACTAATTTTGCCATTACTAGAACTTCATTCTGTTCCACCTTGGGAGATTTCTTCCTCCACCCCCAACCTCCACAAAGCTCCTCTTTGCTATGGTACATCTCACAGAATCATTTGTTTTAACAAATTCTGTTTCAGCTTTTAGTTGGTGTCTGTGAGCGGGTAAAAACTTTTAGACAAGAAGCAGAAATAAGTAGCTGGAGGCAGGATCTCTCTATTATTTGGGAAGTAAACAGATTTATCTCTCTTAAAGTTGTGATTAGTAAATCCGTTACCATTTAACTGCCCTGTGGCTAAGAAGATAATATTGCAGTTTATCCCAAGCCAGAAATATGCCAATGAATGTCATCTTTGTAGTGACACTACAGTCATTAGAAACGTTTTTTTCCTAAGAATGGAGAACCTAGCTGAGCAGAAAATATTATACACTTGAAACATTTAGAAAGGTACGCTCCCAGATCAACTGAAATAGTATTCTCTTAGGTGCACAATTAAAGAATGCATTCACTTATGAAGTATTTTGTTGCTGTTGGTTTTTTTTGAGTTGGAGTAGGTAGAAAACGGGAATATGAGCTGAACAGGTGTCTGAAATAAGGGTATGTGGGAAGAGGAATGAGAAGACAGATGGTGAGGGTGACAGAACAAGGCCGGGAGAAGAAGAGAATCAGGAGCTAGGTGGACTGAATGCAAGAGACAGCAGAAAATGGGGGGAAGCACAAAGCGAGGCTCTTTAGTGGAGCAAATGGAATTCAGGGGCTGGGAGAAGATTCCAAAAGTCCCCTTTGTTTTGCTGCTGCTCGGTGTCTGTAAAGCTGCTGACAGGTTGTCCTGTCCTTCTACCAACAATGAAAGCTCTTGCTTGCTTCTTAGAAAGTGTTACACGAATGCCTGCAGCTCGTGCCTGTTGTACGCAGATTGTGGGGTTCAGCTCCCAGCTGCCTCTTTTGCCACTTGTTGCTCAACTTTATGCTGTTTCCTCCAGCCTTCTGTGGCACAACTCCATTCACAGAGGTCCGCTTTGTGAACTGAATGGATCTGAGCTGCTTTTCTTTTAGGGGGAGATGGAGGTGAGGGGGAAGAGGAAGCATGTTAAGTCATTCATATGCAAAAGATTTTACAAGCAGCACCAGTTCCAGGCATCTTAATTTAAGTGCCTAACTTTATATTTAGACAGCTGTTATTCTCACTGACTTTACTGCAAACTTTTATCTGTAGCCCCACATTTCTGCAAAAGAAATGTTTCTTACAGCTTGAAAATGTGAATGGATTTTATAGTTTGGAACCTGACTTTATGGATTTGCTCAAGAACACAAACCTGTTCAGTAGCAGAATCACAATTAGAATTTATTTTTCTTCGAGGGCTCTATCTTACAGGAGGCTGAACATTATTGACATAAAACTTATAGAGCTAAGGTGTGTATAATCAGGGTACACAACACTCTGAAGAACTGAGCCGTAAGCACAGAATTCACTAGACTAATGCATTTGGAAACACTTTGCATATAGCGAGAGTGATCACACATGAGACACCTGGCAATTTTGATGATCCTGGTTTTGTAAGAATAACATTGCATACTTTATTACCAGAAGAGAAATAAATGAGAATGCTGAACAGAAGAGCCAAAAGGAATCCTTAATATCATTTTTATGAACATCTGTCATTTTGTTTAAGTACAAAGAAAAATGAGCTTATGCAGAATGAAAAATCAGTTCTAAAATGGAGACTATTAGAACCTTTTGCAAAATGTTCTTATTTTTATTGAGCTTTTTACTATATGCATGAGAATTTGCAGCATTATTCTTATGGCTCTGCAAAACCTCCAATGTGCACTCGGCCTTGGTATGGAACTGAGAAGCTCGTTTACACATAGGAACAAAAAGAGGTTTAATGAATCATGAAACAAGTCTGTTTTATTCAATAAGACATTGTCTGTGCTTTGTTTCCACATGAAGAACTGGCCACTCAAACAGAAATGACCTGCAGAATTTTTGCATAGAAAGGAAACTAAATGCATTGGAGCATACTCGGGAATAATTCTCTCATTTCACAACAATGTGAGATTAAATTAAACAATATTTGCATTCGGAAACTTTTCTAGTACAAATAACAACAAAGTATTTCCTCTTGAAAATGTCATCAGTTCCTTTCTCCAGTAATTGTTCAAAACTTTTGTAATTGTAAGACCATTGTTTTCAATAAAAATGCAGGCAGGGATACCTGGCACAACAGAGGATAAGAGATTGAACAAATTTCATAGAATCATCATAGAATGCCCTGGGTTGAAAAGGACCACAATGATCACCTAGTTTCAACCCCCCTGCTATGTGCAGGGTCGCCAACCACCAGACCAGGCTGCCCAGAGCCACATCCAGCCTGGCCTTGAATGACTCCAGGGATGGGGCATCCACAACCTTCTTGGGCAACCTGTTCCAGTGCGTCAACTCCCTCTGTGTGAAAAACTTACTCCTAAAATCTAACCTAAACCTCCCGTCTTAGTTTAAAACCATTCCCCACTATAAACCCTCAATTTAAGAGGAAAGCAAGAGCCAACACGACGTACTCTTTAAAAACAAAAATCCTCACAAATAAAACGATGCACAGACACAGCAGGTAAAAGATGTCACCAGCACACATGGTGCACAATTAGTTTTAAAAATGGAAATTTTATATTTTGTGTATTAACAGCAAGCTGTGAAGAGATGAAAGAAAGCTTATTACATTTAATAACATCTACAGGCAATGGTGTAAAGTCTTGGACCTTGTTGTGTAGAGCACTGAGTTGCGGCATGCTGCAGTTGAGATGTCATTACTGTAGAGGCTGCTGTGGAGAGTAATGATATTTTTACTTTTTTTTTTTTGTTGTTGCTGAAATTACTTTGTGTTGAATATGTCTTAAGACAAGGAAGGGAGTATTCTCATTCTGGAATTTGAAAACATTCTGCTACATAAAGGTTTCTTGTGTTGTTTTTTTTTTTCCTTTTAGTCTCTGAGCAATATTATGAAACGAAGAAACATTTATAAAAGCTTTTCTTTTTTTCATATCCTTGCAGCATTCTAATTTTATAGGAATGTGCAGAATTTTCCATTTAGCCTTCCCACACAACCGGCTTGGTAGTTCAATGTGTACCCTTCTTTATCTTCACTGGTGTCTCTGGGTGATTAACTTGAGAATAAACCATTGCGAGTGGAGCTCTTTCAGAGAGGGTTTTTGGAGAGTATCTGTTCTTTACATCTAGGGCAGGATGGTTCCTGCATGGTCAGGAAAGCTGTGAAGTTCAGTGTATAGAAACGTTGATTTTTACAATCTTTTAACTTTTGGATGTGACTTCTCTACATAGGAAACAGTGCAAGTCAAAGTGCAACGAGCTATCAAGTCAAATTAAAACTAGAAATAAAAGGGAAAAGAGAGATTCTTTTTTTCTTCCTCTCCAGAGTCTAGTACCAGCTCCAGCGCACATCAAGGTCTGACCTTAATACTTGCACCAACAGGATTCCTTAATAGAGTAAGAAAATAACTAACAGAGAGTTGGGGGAGGGGGAAAAGAGAAAGTCCTTTGACTCATTGTTAGTGGTAGAAGAGTCAGTGTTAGACATGCTGCTGCCTTCTCGTCATTTTTACACACTATAATGTTTCCTTTTTTGAAATATACGGTTAGTCATTTTCATTATGAAAGGTCAATTTACTGTTCTGCTGGAATTTGAAAATTGTCCACATTTTTTCCCCCAAATGTTATTACATCAGCTAACATTTTTATCGCCTATAATGACAACATTTTGCAGAGTTTCTAGCACTCATCTTTGGAATACATTCTGTCTGAAGAGTTCTTCTACTGGTACTTGAAAGTGACCTGACTACACACTAAATGTTAAAATATTGTGAAATGCTAATGGCTATCTTTAAGGTTTGAGAACCTTCCGTTCCCAGTAAATTGCGTTAAATGTGAATTTCAGATCTTTGAGAAATGTCTTCCCTGTCATGTTCATAAATATCAGTTAATTTAAAAGGATAAGGTCACTGGGTTTGTCTAGAAGACCATTTAAGAATAACCGTTTCCTAATGTCTTAAGCTGGGATTCTCAAACTGTACAACTCCGCTATGTGTTGCTTCATAAGCTCTCCTTCTGCATGGGCTCATTTTGCCCCAACCTGCACTACTATCCATAAGCTTACTTGTCTAATTATAGAAAAAGTTATTAACTTAGGAAAAATATGTGGGAAATGTAGCTGGAGATGAAGCTGTGCCCATCATTCAGCCTGTTTCTGAAACCAGCCTGTTGGACACCTTTAATTTTCCTTTTGTGTGCCTCAGTTTTGTTATCTGCACATGGAGTTAATGCCGCGTGGCTCCTCCTGGAGCACTTGGCACCTACACGTGGAAAATGCTTGTTTGTTGTTATCTGTGAATTTTAGCAGTTCTTAATTCAAAATCATTTAAACCACTTGGAAAACTGCTAATTGCATTTCTGCTCTTCCACGCCTCCTCCTCCTCCCATCTGCTGCCGTTTTCTCCCACCCTTCCCTGTCACCTGTTCTTCTGATGAAGGTGGAGTTCAGTTGTTGCTGCCCAATGGCCCAACTCTGCTGTTTGGCTGCGTGCCTCTGCCTGCCTGCTTCTCTGGTTGTTGGCTCTGGATAGCTCTGCTCGTGATTTTGGCTCCTAAGCCTGGATGTTTCACTTTTCGGTTGGTTCTTTCCCTTCCTCTGCCACAAAATATTCTCATTTTCCTTCTGTTCTTAGCTTTAGTCCTTGTGGGCAGAAGAGCAAAGCTGTCCCCTGGAGCTGCACCCCGGGGTTCTATGAAATTGGTAATTATAAAGCAGCTGAAAAACTCCCACCTTCAACAGTTCTTTATGTAACAGCACATCAATGTTTGTCCTGTGCTGGGTGTTCTGAGGTCGTGGTAATTAATGAGAAGTTTAATGTGTCAGATTATAAAGAAGCCAAGGGTAAATTTATAAGCATTTTTTTCTACATGTATTCGTGGAAGATACGGATGTGGAGAACTCTTTTGTGCTAGTTTATTGGGAATTTCATTTGTCAGTTTTATGACATGCTTGCAAGTTGTAGGGGCACTTAGAGGTAGTAAGTACGGCACATGGAAAGAAATGAGAGTGAAAACTAGACAGGCATTTTCTAGGAGAATGTCTTTTCCTGGAAAGTGGTGTTTCAAGGAAATCTCAGTCTTTCAAGGAAGTTCTTTGGGCTTTTGTTATGAACTTTTACAAATAGAGAGTGTGATGTAGAGAAGGCAGGCTGCTGTTCTTCTCACTGCTGCTTCTGATTTGACATGTTATTGACTAGCATAATAGAAATATTTCCTTTTGCTTTTAAAGCCATTTTAAGGGCTACCGTGTATTATTGATTGTGGAGGTGTCAGGCTGTTCCATCATAAAGTATGCAGGATACATTTCAATCTAGAACAAGTAACATGTTTTCATCAATACTTGGTGGCAGATGTGTCTTTGATTTTAGTACTGATATATTTCAGCTCTTACGCAATAGTTGACAGTATCACTAATTACAGTGCACTGTTGCTGTCACGGAGTGTAGTAACAGCAACAAAAAAGGAGATGTCAAAATATATTACAGAAGGAAATTATTTTGAATTCTGAAATCCTTCAAAAAATGTCATTCAGAACAAAGCATTGCTTTGAAGTATGTTTGTACATAATTTTTTTTAATAAGTATTTTGTTGAAAATACAGAGATGTTCTTT
>JACDJE010000089.1:163076-250474 GCA_016647715.1 Pavo muticus | reverse complement strand
TTTTTTAATGAAAAATGGTCATTGCTCAACAACAATTGATTATTTCCAAGAAAGTTATTACCATTGTTTTCTGTGTGCTGTAGAAGACCACTCCTGGAGGACAGGCCTGGTCAGAGCACCTTTACATCCCCATCTCGCTGTGCAGCGGGAGTTCTAGCATGGGCTGTATTGCTCAGCTTCAGGCAACAGTTAAGAACAGAAACTCTTGTAATACTGACTTACATCTTTAACTTCTGACACTTACCTATGAAAGATGGTTGCACATTTTACCATATGTAATTTTTAAACCTAATTTAAGTTACTCCCGTACAGCTTCTCATTAAGGCAATTTCAATTTATTTTTTAGGACTGGTTTAATTAAATTTAGCGTTAAGTCAATTCATATTGATTGAAATGATCTTAAATGAGTTTGGCTTAAGCCCAAATAACACAGTCTTTTGCACCTGTTTTAAGTTAAATTGGTTTAAATTTATACCAACAGTTATACTTTCGCCAACTGCCAGTGATAGCGCACAGAAAGCTTACGCTTCTAGGATCTTGGGCAGCACCACATAGAGGAACAGTCTGTAAGACTACTTGTGTCTACACAGCTCTCAACTGTGTCATTTGTAGAGTAAATACATCATTTAATTAATATAAGCTTGAGAAACTTATCAATAACAGATGTTCGATGTTCTACTACTTTAGAACTAATTTCCCAATACATGTTACACAATCAAATAAATTGAGATTCTGTGTGTTGTTCTGCTTTTCAAACATTAGTCTTTATTGTGGCTCTTGCTAAAACTCTCACTTTAACATTTTTATGTACTTTAAAACTATGGCAAGCATGTCTAATGGGAAATACCAAATTCTTGCTAAACAGCAAGTAGAGGAGGACTAAATGAGGTGTACAAATTGCTGCAGAGGACAGAGGATAGTAGGAAATGTCTGTTTGTGTACAGAGCGAGAATACAAGTGTTTTACCATGACTGTGCCAGACCATACAACGGTGTGCACAGCCACAAACTTAGATGTTTCCAATGCAAAGTATTTTGTTGTGAATTTTGGGGAAGGAAAGGCAGTCATTTATTTTATTTTTATTTTAATCCTTTTTTTTTTTTTCTCCTCAATTTCTCCCTTTTCTACAGAAATAATTTTCTGGTACATGATGTCGACTGATGTAACCTAGTGTGTATGAGCCATATTAAATAAAAGAAATGGAAAATAACCTGCTGCCGCAGTTTGATATAACACTTAACACTACTCTGTTAATATCCATTGCAATGTAAATATTACTGTTTTGAAAATGTTTGACCCTTTCTAATACAGTAGGCCACGGTACATTATATCAAACTGTGCTCTGTCATGTTGCCACATGGAATGAAGTAACGAGAAGTGATGTGAACCTTGGTAAAATACCACGGTGCAGTAACCCATTTTTAATGCTGTCAGTATAAGCTATGGTAGCAGGTAGAAACAAATCAAACATAACATCTGAACAGGAAAATATTGTTAAAATTACCTACAACCTTCATTTAATATCTGACTGTCAGGGCATCTCTGGCTGGAGCGTCAATTCTTGCTAATAAATCTGGGAAGGTTGTGATGAGAATGATTGTGTTTTTCATTATAGAGATTGCCATTTTGCTGTTATTTATTGGTTCATGACATGGTATTGTGGTATAGCTAGCAATGTGCATTTCATTCCTGATTATTTTGCTTGACTAACAATCCCGCGTGCTTACCTCACCTCTCTGGCCAGAGCTCCAAGTGTGAACATTAAGCATCCTAGAAGCTTATTCACCATTTCACTTCACTGTATTTTTGTTCCATTTACTCTCAAACTTCCTTAACAGCCCCAAAGCATGTTCCTAATGGTATGAGAAGGCTAGTAAGGTGCTTGCTACATTTCCTTCATAATACTTCACTAATGCCCTAAAGAGGAGCAGCATCTAGTTTTTATGGCCCTGACATTTCAACAGTCCTAGGGCTGTTCCACGAATGAATCTCACACTTGATGCCGAACTATATCTAGCAGAAGCAATGCAAAATCCAATAATTGTGTTGGGCTTTATTTATTGTAGTCATCTGGGCAGCCAACTAAAGAATATAGTCTGGTTCACCAGCAGTATTGTGTTGGAATAAACTAGTAGGTGAATTGGACTTGGTCTTAGGGGGCAATAAATGATGTTTAAGGTGGTTAACAATGGATTTCAGGCTTGTCTTAGTGACTTTGTCAAAATGCAATTCTGCAAACAATGCTTGCAAATATGTATGTATAAAATAAAATCAGTTTTAAAATTACATTCTTTGGCACGTGTTGTGCAGCAACTTAGTCTTGATCTTGCTACTTGTAGTATGTATGTATGAGTACTCTAAGATTAGATCTGATTGTTATTGTTTTTGCTGGTAAAGGCAGCAGTATATTAGGGCTTTCTTCTTCTTCTGACCTCTCTGCTGCAGTTTTTCTCCTCCCTATTTTCTCTCCCTGCCAATGAAAGGAGGGTGACTTCACTGGGGAGTATCCTTCAACAAGTAAGTGAAACTTGCAGTTGGGCCCAACAATAGGAGATCTGATATTTTTCCAATTTAGTGGATTATTCACAACCTCCATGAAGGTGGAGAAAATTCCCAGAGCTCTCAGCTTTCTAAGTGGTGCTGTCCTGGCATTACACAAATTAGCAACGTGACTTGAGATGGAGTGGTACAGGCTTTTGTGCTGGTAGGCAACACAAGAATCTAGGATTGTGCTGCAACAAGAGAACTTCTGCATGGTTATTAGGAAAAGTATTCATGAGGGTGGCCAAACTTTGGAAAAAGTTGACCAGAGGTGTTTTGCAACCTCTGTCATCAGAGGTAAGAAAAAGAGGTCTGGATAAAACCCTGAGCAACCTGACCCACCTTCGAAGTTCAACTCAGTTTTGAAGTTGGCTCTGTTTCAAAGTGTTACTTTCCCCAGGTAGACTACAGGGATCCCTTCTGCCCTAAAATGTTCTGTGAATCTTTGCCACCAATTTCACACTGAAGAGTATTTGGTGATCTCATTTGTCTTGATTTGCTCCAAAGGTTTAAAATAATTTTGTTTAGAGTTATAAAATGAATGTGAACTCTGGTCTTAGAAAAATCACATGCTATTGGCTCATCTGTGTTTTACAAATGCTTCTAAATGTAGCATGAAGATATTCTAAATTGTATTCATTTTTCATGTTATCTTAGAAGCTGGTCTAGAAATTGAAAGTCATATCCTTTTTAGTTCATTATTTTTTGTATACCCTATGAAAGAATTAAGGACTAACCCAGCTTGCTGCAGGCCATCAGATTCCCTCTTTGACCTTGTCTGATATAATCTCATCTGTTTGTTTTCAAGATCGCTTAAAAAAAAACAAAACCTGTCCTGCACAGAATAAATACACAAGAAAAACTCTTAAGAAATGCTCTTTATTCTAAGCCCAATGGGCTATCTTCATTCGATAGAGCTAAGTATTTGACTAGGATCTAGTTCTGCAATGAACAGAAGCTGAAATGTAATTTACCAGCTTCTCATGAATTGTTTATTCATATCCACCCTCGGGATATTCCAGTACTATTGAATTACTCAGTACGATGTTGACAACTAGTTTAGTTTTTTCCTCCTAATTTCTGGAATGTGTTGTTATCCAGTATTTAGATCAGAGAATTAATTATTGACAATGTGAGATTTTGGAAAAAAAAAGAAAAGAAAGTGGAGACAAGTTAAACATAAGGGGCCAAATTCTTCCCTGAATTAAAATGGTGCAGCCCAACCCAAGGCAGCAAAAAGACAGAATGTAGGCAATTAAATATTACTGTAAGATTGCTTTTTCATGTGTGACATTGCTTTCTAGATCTCCTAAGAATACTCCAGGGTTTGGGGGAAGGTTGGTTTGTTTTTCTCCCCGGTTGAAGTAGTGATACAGTAAACTGTAATAAGGAAGGAAAAAGCAAGCATAAAAATTCCCTTGACATCAAATTATTTTTCAGCAAGTTGATAGAGAATGCTATTTACTTACTCCAAGAGAAGGTAAGGTTTTATTCTCATCCAGTATTGCGTGACAAAACAAAAGTACAACCCAAAAATTATGTTGTTCTTTTTTTCACTGAAGCTTCAGAACGATGAGTTAGAATTTGTTGAAAATCCTGAGAATTAGGGTTGTCACCTGTTCCTTTGCCAAGATGGACCTTACTGATTGATTTCACTCGGACAGAAACGTCAGCCTAGATACTGGGACTGAAAGAAATCAGAAAAAAAAGAAAAATAGCAATACCTAAGCAAATATATAGATGAAAAGGAAGACCTTAATTAATCTATTGCAGCTTTGGGCTCTAGCCTGGAAAGATATGTCTGTTAACAGTAGAATAGATGAGACTTGCTGCTTCCAACAACTTAAGATATAAAGATGAGAGGGGATATAAAATATGAAGAAGAGAGAAGACTGCCATGAATATCTTCAGTTAATGTTGAGACAGCTGATGTTGAGAAATTTCACAGGTTAAAAATAATGTTCTTCTCTTCTTAAAATTTGAAGTTGCAGCGTTCCTTTTTCAAAACCAGTTACACCACTGATATGTCAGTATCTTTAAGTATTTGTGCTCTAGAGTAGTGCATTACTTGAATATACTGTTAAAATTACGAGTGAATGTGTGTGTATTTCTAAAAGAAGGCCTTGCAGTAGCCAAAGGCAGCATAAAGGTTCATTATATTATGAATATTCTCTAAGCATCCAAGCTGCTATGTTGCCTGTTACCCTGTGACCTACACGTGGCAATTCTAAATTAAAAATAACCACATTCATTTTGTTTATAGGAATCCAATACCGAGGGGCGTATTGTGCCGTATGCTTCCCATAGTGGTAGACCTTATATGATTGGAGTTAATCGCAGTCCTTCCTCTTCCCCCTTCTAAGAGTTGCATAATTAACTGGTATATCCAGCTTACCTACAGCTCACAGTAGGTAGTGAATTGCCCTTCAGCTGATCGATGTGCTTGGTGGGGATCAGTACCAACTTTGGTCCCAAAGCTTCTTGATTGCCTGTACCCCAAGGAAACACTGGTCTGAACCTTCTTGGTGCTCCCACCCCTGCCTGGGCTTGGAGAATGCCCCCAGCAGTCAGGGAGCCTAGGGTTAACTGGGTGGATTTTTGTGTAAGAGAAGTGCAGTCGTTCTGGCATCATGCAGGCAGACCCTTATCAGAGTGCCCTGTCAAAGCTGTTTCTGCATCTCATGACAAGTCCCACATCACCAGGGCTCTTGTCACAGCTCCTTCAGTGCCTGGGCTGTGATGTGCTGCTGACAATAATTTGTGGTTCTCAGCTTCAGGGATGGGGGAACAGTGGTCAGGATCCCATCTTAAACCTTGTCCACAGAGTTGCTAGGGAGTCTTTCCCCTTCATCTTCCTTTGCCTGAAGGACTGTTGCTCAGTCACTTGGACATCACTGAGGTGCCGCTGCTGGGAATTTCCCAGCCCCTGGATGTGCTGGGTAAGGTTGTGTCAGTGCGGACACACCATTAGTGCCTTACAGCTCATTTGTTTTCAAGACTGCTACATTTGTGTCCATCCCATACAGCCTAATGTACATTTATCCTGTTAGAACAAGAGGCAATTTTACTGGCAGTTACTCCAATTTTTAATTAATTGATATGCATTGTGTTGAGTCCTGCCCTGTTTCCATAAGCATTAAATGACTCTCCATAGTTATTAGCTTCGGCTTTCGTACATACTTGATGCAATTATGTCCACTGGCTCTATGATTAACGTTTTGTTATAAGCAGCTTTCTTAGTTTATGTACATGAAATCATTCTCATATTGAATATGCTGGAGTAGTACTTGAACTCCTTGCTTTACAGAAATCACATTTCCTTTCTTAACCTTCTTGCATCCCTGCTCAGAGCTCCTTTTTACACCTGGCACTTGCAGCAGCGCTATAACTCCATCGTAAATTCCTGCTTCATTGCTTTCCTTCTGAAAGGATTAGATTGCATTTCTGCTCAGCTTCTTAGTCCTGGCTATTTATTATGGCCACATGGCAAGTTGTGGAGGTTTCTCTTCTGGGCTTTGGCCTGGTGGTCTACAAGGGCAGAGCTCTTCCTTTGGAATCCAAGTTCTACACAAGCTAGAGAGTTTTACATATGAATTATAGGCTGTATGAGAAGAAGATAGGCAACAAGTCAAGAATAAGTCCTACTGGCCACAGTCATCTTCCCTCCCCTTATTATGAAGCATGAATGATGATATTCCATTCACCCACAAGTTCAAAGCCTGAAAGCAGCCCAACATAGCCATTCATAAGGCTATACGTCTTGCCAGTTTCTGCTTTCTAGCTGTGATCGCTCACTAGGGACTGGCAGTGGAAGTATTTCCTTTCCTTCGGGGCATCTGTCTAGGATTCAGCAAGTCTCTTGACACTTCAAGAGTTCCGAACCTGTCACTGTTGACAGTGGAGTCTCCATTCCTTTAAAGTTTCAGTTTATGTTGCATACAGCTCCAAAGTTCTAGTTTTTGCATCACAGGACTCAGAGTAATGCAGATCTGGCAGGAAGGAATCCATCATATCCATCATTCCAGCCTGAGGAATCTTCTTACCCTTTCTAGCTGTTGTCCTCTATTCTAAGTGCCTTTGAGAAAGTGTCATTTATTAATAAGATATATTCCTTTAGATTTTGGCAGGTTACATTCCAAAAAAAGGCCCACTGTGTCCTTATGTAATGAAATGCTGCACAGTTCATGTTTCACCTCCTGCCACTGCCTGTAGAAATGAGTGGAAATGAGTAATTACCCATAAATGGTCGGCATTTCTCCATTACTTACTGAGAGTACTTGGCAGTGATCATTTGGGCTTTAAATGCTTTTTAAAACAGCCAATGCCATTCATAGGGCTGCCATTTTCAGAACTTTAACAAGAGTCACCTAAACTCTTCAATCCATTTGTTACAAAATTACTCCATCTTCTAAATTCAGCTCTGTTTACTTCTCTCTCTCCCCCCTCCATGTTCAAACTGTTAGTGTGGAATTCTTCATATATTCCAGAGTATAAATGAACACATGAATTTTTATTATATATAAATCGCATTGAAGAGTGTGTTTTTATATTCACTTTATTTATATAAGATAAATTTAAATGTAAAGGACTTTTCCTATGTACCAAGGGAAAACTCCCTGCTTTAGTTTTGAGTAAATTCAGTGAAATTATATATGGTCAGTTATGTATGTGGTCAGGTAAGTTAGTGATTTAAACCCGGGGTTTTGAAGTACAGGATGAGTAAGTAGAATCACTGATCAGGGGATGGCAAGAACACAGGCATCATCTGACACGCTTTAAAATATGTATAGTATAGCATGGAAATGATGCATGTACACCAACTGATATTGTAGGAATATCCAATATACATTTACATTTTCTATAGGCTGCACAATTGCATATGGATTTATCACGGCTGTAGGAACTGAATTAAGCTGCCTGTTTGGTGAAATAGGGAGCAAGTGCAAGGTTCTCACCCAGCGGATTTGGGGAACTTAAGAATATCTTCCTTAATTTCTGTGAGCATTGAACCAGAAGGCTGGAATGCAAATGAATTGCAAAACTATCCCAGGGAACATTTTTGTTGCAAAATAAGCAAACGGACCATAGGTGTACTGGTAAGGTAGACTTGTGAGTCTTCTACCTGTAGTCTCATGTAGGTGGGTAGTAAAGAGGTTTTGTGCTCCTGGTCATTGTGCATAACAGAAGTATTTGCGAGTGGAACTATTTTCCAGCTAGCAAAGTTGATTTAATATTGAGCACTAACTTGGTAGAAGTGATTCTGGTATTCTCTAAGCACCACTTTCTAGTTGGAACGTGGAGACATGCTGATGTACTTGAATCAGCCTAATCAACTCATTGCTTTATAACTTCAGCTAAGCATTAATTACTCAAGAGTTTTACCACTAAGTGTTATGTATTGATTAATAGGTTGGAATTTAAAAGTTTTAAAACTCTCTCTTAGTGCCCACATAGTGCACATCTGAGAGCTCAGAATGCTCAGAGCTCAGGTTTCAGTACAACTCCCATTAATTCTCGTTAAATAGCTCCCATTCTTCTTCCCTTCCAAGATGTAAAGTGATTGCAGCAGATTTCATGGATTTTTTATTCAAAAAAAGCTTTGACAGATGTGATAAAATAGGTACCTTTACTTAGCATAGGTTAGATGTGAGCCTAAAAGACATCTGTAATGAAAGGTGTGGGCTTAGGGCCTGGAGAGGGATGCCGTGCAGGCTTTAGGACTAAATCATGCTCATTTGTACTCTGGTGAGCTTCAGCAGTGACGATTAGTAATATTGCTCCCATAAGACATGTCCACCACCCCTCTTCTCCACCAAGGTGGCAGAATAAATCACTTCTCTGGGTCTCAATCTCATGCATGACCTTAAGCCACCAGTGCAGTGTATTTGTGCACAGATACTGGTCTATAAACTCACCTAATTGTGGTTGTGCCAATGCTGCCTTGTACTGACCTTCCTGTGGGGCTGTCACCTCTTGCTGAGGGGTCCAAAACACATTCCTGGAAGCAAGAATGTTTTGAGCTACTTTACCTCTCTGGTTGCCAAACATGAATCGGTTCTCCTTCCCAGAAGTGCCTACTGGGAGATGAGCTTTCCAAGCATACGGTGACAAAGAGTATTACTGAAACTTGCTAAAAAATCTGTGATAAGATTTGATTAGAAGGAAATAAATGAAATTGGAAGCATCATGAACTGTGCTGAACTTTGCTCTTTCCTCAGGGCAGGCAGGAAAGCCCAGATGAAGCGTGGCGTTTTGCTGGGCTGACGAGACTCAGTGCAGCTATCAAGGGAAAGCTGTGTGATGTTTCCCAGGGAATGGATGTTTAAAACCACAAGAAGAAAGATAACTGCAGTTGTGCTTTTTCATTATAAACAGGATCCTAGCATTTGAAAGAAGTATCCCTGCATACTCTTCAACAGAAGATCAAAATCCTATCATTTTAACATCAAAAAGCGTATTCGGAATATTTTTTTTCAATGAGAAACACTCTCCTTGCTGTGTCTTATTTATTCATTTATTTATTTATTTATTTTCCCAGAGAGTAAAACATTCAGACTCTAGGGTGGAGGCTGTTTATATCTTCTTTTCAAAAGCTGTTTGACAGCTGATCCCAGGAGAGGGTCTCAAAGTCTTTAAATTTTTATTAAGCTGCAATATTTGAAATTTTGAGGCGAGACTTCAGCCTTTAAGGGAGAGAGTGTTCAATGGCATGAATCTTTTAAGCTGCAGTGCTGCAAGAGATGATTTCAGCAATTTGCCACAGAGCATTTGTCAAAGGGACAATGAGGCATTTGTGAGCAATATATGGTGGGAATAAGCTTCAAATTTTTCACATAGCGGCGTTGGAAGAAATGCTGTTATGTCTGTGTGGTTTACATGGTCTTAAAATAGCTGAAGCAGCCTCCAAGGAAGGATAAAGCCACTTTTTAAAATATAAATCTCAATTTCAGGTCAAGCCAGACAAAGAAAATAAAGCAATTTAAGAAAACCACTCAGAAAATTTTCATCTCAATTTGTAAGCTTACAAGTGTAGGTGAAAGCTGGAGATACTTAAACGAATTCATTCTAACCCACCTTGTATACAGGAATTGGCACTTTGTATCTTTCCAGTGTTTAGCATGAGGTCAGATTCTGTTTCTCTTGCTAGGACGTAAGAGGACTGGTTAATAGAATTTTTTAGCATAAATTCTATGTGAACATGAATAGGCAGAGTGGGAGGGAGAGGAGAATTCAAGCTAAAGTTGTTGTAAGCCATCTGTACTACTGCAAAACCTGTCTTAATTTTTCCACGACAGGGCTGACCAAAATATGTTTTACTAAATGGGATTTATATTTGAGTGCAAGTGCACAGCAGAATGAGATTTATTCAGGTCAGGAAACCTTGAGTGGAAAAGACTCTCATAGATTCCTATGTAATTTCAATTTTGTTGGAATGTTTCCTGACTGATACATACAATGCAGATGCTTCTAAGCAATCAGAATGCTCAATTGCACTATTTCACCGATACACATTTCTTCACTATGATTTTTGAGATCTAAACTATAACGAGTGTTTTGATGATGTAAGTGGCATCCAGAGCTATCGTAAAATTCTACAAATAAGAATGTTGGAGTCCATAGGAAAAAAAAGTTTAAATTGCTTTGTGTTCTCATTCTGTTCACCAGAGAAGTAAATCTCTATATGGTGCAGCATCAGCATAGACTGCAGATGAAACAGTGGAAAATAAAGTTAGCAGCAGTGTTTTTCCCTTCTTCAGGGAAGATCTGTAATGGTAAATGTAGTGCCGATAGAGGAAAAACATAATGGTAAAGTATCTCATAATAATGACTTCCCCATTCATCACAGCAGTAAGCCAACTGTTCTCCCCGTTGGTGTCACAGCAGTAGGGAGATTTCAGCTACAAGGATCCACGGTGTTGTTATCTACTTTCTGTCTCTGAGCAGACCCAAATGGCCTAATGATAGCGCCTGGTGCCATGGAGCGAGAGCTTCAGCATCCATCTGCCCCAGCTCCTGCCCCAGTGCTCTGTCATTACTGGGTACTCAGTTTAAAGATACAGACTAAACAATTTCTTGTTAAGGCCAAAGTGAAGTTCTAAAAAAGAAATTATTGGAGAATTAGATTAAATTTATTTCCCTTAGGGCTAAGTGTTTAAAAACTAAACAAGGCAGGTTGTGGGCTTGCTCCAGCTCACTTGACGAGTGGAGGAAATGCAGAAGCACGTCCGTACATCTCAAAGCTGTGCAGAAAGCCCAGTTATTCTCTGGTGCTGCAGAATATTGTGCTGTAAGTGCTATATGTACATCACTGCAGAGATTAGACTGTCTTGAGCTATTTTAATTCCGCTGTATTTTCAGCTCCCTTAGATCCTATGAATGCACATACGTTCTCTTGCGACCTGATTTTACATTGCAGTTTATTTTCTAGTGTTTTTTTATTTATTTATTTGTTTTGGCCAGCAACAGTAAACACATTGATTATTTTATTTCAATGTGCCCCATATGAGACTTGTGTGAAAAGTTTGCTGAGTTCATCCTTTAAACGAGTGTTCTGATTCTTTGCTGTGCTGGCAGGGTCCACATTGGACCCTGTGGACAATATCTTCTAGTTAGGAACGAGTACTTCATAGAAAGGAGGGAAAATAATAATTTGGATCAGCTCCCACTTGGAAATATCATTCTTACATTTCAAGAACTGGAGTGAGGCTTATTGCCAGAGAACACAACCAGATGTTTCAGGAATGTTCGTTACGTTCATCTGTTTCAGCTTTTGAATATTCAGCTTGAAGAAACTGGTTTTCCAGGTGTTTAGCTGTTGCCATTTCACTCAAAGCTACTAATTAAACTGTCATAAACTTTAAAAATCTAAAACAAGTCCTTCAGTGATGAACAACGAGAAATCAAAGGATTTGGCATTAGTGGAACTAGTGATAAATTAGCCCTATAAATGAAATAGGACGTCCAGTTTCATTTTGAAATAAGTTTTCAGCTTTCAGTTGCTCTGCTGATTTCCTAAAAATCTACCTGGTGAGCTGCTGACCTGCTCCCATGACCAGCTACCTGAGCAGAACCTGTATCCATTCCCTGAACATCTGCCTTTCAGAACAGGAGAGGTGAGCGGTAGCCACAAATTAAAGGTCCAAACCTGGAACTTGAGGTCACATGTGCAGGAAAGGGGCTGATGTGTCACCCCCTGGCACTGCTCCTTTTTGTCTAATTGAATCCTCAGCAGGAATTCCCTGCAGCAGTAGCACCTGGAAGGCTTGTTGGGATGCTGAGCCTGAGCTGTGCTAACACAAATGAGAGCTCCAGCTTTGGAGGCCCACTGCCAAGCATCGCTGTGGGAGGGCTGTGGTTTGTGCCTCACTATGGAAGTGGGCTTCATGACAGAAGCCAAATAACTGCACAGAGAGGAAAGCTCACTGAAGACTGTCGAGCCATATGAAAGCTCTGTGTGTGTATTTGTTTTTAATAAAAAGAAATAGCAGCAGGAGGGAAATGACCTATTAATCTGTGTAAAAAGAGGGGCAGCGTTTCTAAAGACCTGCGCTGTTTGTGAATTTAGATGTAGACTTCTTCAGTGAGTCCAGCAATCTGCTTGTGGTGCAGAAGTGAGAAGCAGCTAGGGCTCTTTGAGGTCCTTTCAGCATGTTCATAGGAAGAATGACTGGCTGTGGATTTCTTTTCCCCTGGAGCTGTTGATTAGACTCAAACCAAAAATTGTCAGTTAGGCTTGAATTGTATTTAATGTGTCCCTAGTACACTTTCCTGCTCCTGTTTGTCTGAAACAGGCTAAATGAGACTAATAGCAAACTTCAGAAACCTGGAATTTTCTCACTGAGACCCAAACATAAATTTACTCTACATTTGGGAAAAGCGAGGTAGAAAGTAATCTATGCACATCATGTTTTTTGTGCCCTATCAGTCCCTTGTGCCTAATTACTGAAGACATTTCATGCAAGGATGGGACCTGTCAGAGTTCATCTGCTTGTCCTACTTGTCCCTTCTGTGAAATCAGACTTCAGCAACAAAAACCACACCAAATATTTTCCTAATGTGTTTTTGAGCACAAGTGCTTAGGCGTGGTTTGAATACGTGATCCATACTGTTTGGCTTGTTTCTCCTTTGGAATGATTTTCCCTGGTTCTACCAGCTCCTGGAATAGTACTCAGTATCCAAAGTAACAAAATCTATGGAAACAACTCAGTAGCGTTACCTTCTCGTGCTCCTTCTATTGTATCCCATTCCCGTTAATCCTCCTGTCACAACGTCAGTTGCCTGTTTGCACCATCTCGGCAAGTACTTCTTACACACCTTGCTTTCTACTCTCTTGGTGTACAGCCCCACAGCACAAAGCTTCTCAGGTCTCCTCCTTGGAGAGATCAGCTGTTTAAAAGGGAGATCATTTTAAATGTAGAGCTTTCTCTTGCACTCACTGGGTGATCCTAACCAGAAACGTTCCTCATTTTTACATGACTTCTTTTCCTGGCCTTTGCCTCAAACTGTTTCTTAGCAAAAATATCTGCTTCCACAAAGTTCAAACCTTACCAAACAGACCTGCTTCCCAGGCTCCATGCTTCCATATGTTCTCTCTTGAGGTATCAAATAATCATTTACTACGCAGGGACATTCTTACAACATCCTGTAATAATGCATCACTGCAGCCTCGTTGTTGATCTAATACATCATCTTAACAATGTGCTTTAAACAGCCTTCTATCGTACACTTTGTTAAAATGAGTTTGAGGTGGCACTGAAAATATTCATGATGAGTTCTCTCTGTATGTCATTAAAACCATTAGTAGCGCTTATGGTGATGTAATTTATTATAGTCCAAGAAACAATCCTTCAGGTTCCAGCCCAGTCTGTTGAAAATTATTTTATCTTCCCTGGGTTATCCTGTTTCTTATTAAATGCTACTACTTTATGCTACTACTTTAATCATTATTATTCAGAAAAGTCTTATGAGCAAAATAGCCTAATCATAATATTTTATTATTTTTGGCTGCTCTATTAGAGTATTTTTCTCTTCAAAGCTGAGTTGAAAACTGTATCAAAGGAAACTTTTAGTCTGGGTTGCTAAAGAAACAGTGTTTAAGTGATTATGTTGTTGCTGTTTTTATTGTGCTAATTCTGTCTGTTTTCCCATGCTAAAATCTTGTTAATCTGTTGGCCAATTCTGAGACAATATAGTTGGAGTTCTTAAGGTGTCTCAGTACCTACATGCTTCATGTATGAGAGAAGCCAGAGAGAAGAGAAGATAGATAGTGAAACTGGTAGTCCTTATCTCTTCCTAATGCATTAAGCGAGAGAAACATTAACACGTAAATTTAACCCTATTACTAAAGAGCAGAAGCGATAGGAAAGCAAGTTTCCTAACTCCTGCAGCTCGTGGAAATGGTTTTGAAGCACAAACATAAGGAAAGTGTTACTTAGTTGGCACTTAGGGGGAAATTCTGAGTGTGCTGTCCGCAGCTATCAGCTTCGTAGCTTTCAGCTTCCTGCTGAGGGTGCAAAGGTTCACTCAAAGCATTTGTTTTGAAACTTGATTCCATTATTGATTACTGGAACACCAGGATGTGGTATTCGCAGAACACGTCTATCACAACAGGTCACTAAGTGCTCTTGAAATGACCCTGGCAGTCCAAACTCTTGGGGGTGCAGCGGTTCTTTGTAGGTTGGTATTCACCACCGTTTGGGTACCAGTGGTAAATTATGTCCCAGTCCAGAATGATGTGCTTCATGATGAGCTCTGTTCTTAAAAAAGAATTTGAGTTTTAGTACTTTCAGTTAAGACTTTAGGAGGATCTTAAAATAAAAAATAAAAAAAAAATCCACAAGCCTCTTATTCATACTGAGTAAATGACTCACTCATCTAGCATTAATTCATACACAGTATATCAACTTCTAATTTCTGTTTGATTTTAGCTATAATACTCCTTGAGCTTATTTCCTCACCATTTGAAAATGACAGTTGCATTAACTTAATAACCTTTGCAGAATAAATGAGAAAGCAGTAATGCTTTTAATAAATGTTGTTCATAAAATACAAGTGTTATAGGATACTTAATTAAAAAAATTGTGTGGTCAAAATAAGAATAGAAATGTATTAGACAGGTAATATTTCCTTGCTAATAGCAGCATCTTGAACGCCTGCAGTAATTGTAATAATTTTTATTGTAACTACCCAAACATGCTGCATGCATTGTAGCAATGTTTGCATTTCAACTAACTTGGCAATTCCAGAGTTGGTGAAAGGAGACGTTGGAAACAACACGTGTTGTTATTATATTGTTGTTACTGTGTTCACTAGGGCAGTCAGAGAGGTAGTTATGAACCTTACAGTCCTTTACTGATATCCTGGGCAGGCAACCCTTGTGAAAGATTATGGTGTGGTGTTTTGTTCTTGTTGTTGAGAAAGCAGTGCAGAAGCATGGTCAATTTGCCAATTTGTTTCATAGTAGCTCAAAAATAAAACATGTACTTTCTTCACAAAATAGACTTTCTGAGTAAATACCTCTTAATATGATTTAACAAAGACATTGGATGAAGAGAAGGGCATTTAGTATTTAGGAGAACAGTAATGGCAAAGGTGAAATAGTGAACGGAAGAGAAATGCTGACTGGTGAAAAGTTTAACAAATGAGAGCTTAGAGCATGGCATTTAATGTGGGAAGGAATCAAAAGCCAACTTCACACTGTTCATGTCTAGGTAAGGAAGTGGAGCAATTCGAATGCATACTTACGGATGCATTGTTTTTTTTTCTCTATGTCTGAATATGTTGATTTGACCATTCAATCATACAAATCTACTATCTTATATAAATGATAGATAATCTCTGTGTGAGTTCTTGTTAGTGAAATGGACTGGGGATAGTACTTAATTGGAAGGAATGAAATAAAACTGACATGAAAGAGCTTCTGATTTAGAGCAATCGCTTCAAAGTAGATAGACTGCCCGAAAGAACTTCTTTGGCCTTTAAGCGAGGGATCTTCTCTACTAGATGTTGGGTTTAATTGGTTCTTTGGGAGATTTCTCCATAAATATTATATATATTTATTCATGTTTAAATGCATGCAATCACTGTTAAGTTGCCCAGAATTTGAAGGGCAGCAACATCATGTTCTTAGAAGTGTCACTGGCTGTGCTAATGATTTGATTAGGACTTTTCATAAGTCTTCCTGCTCCCCACTGCTCAGTGAAATTTGTAGTCCAAATATTTAGGTCCCAAAGAGCACCGTACTACCACTGGTAGGTTAATTCCACATCTGTAACATTGCTTGTCTCAACTGCTTGGAAGAAATATAAAAAGAATATATTTCAAATTGCAAAACTTAAGTTCCAAATTTCATTAATGAAGGCCAGAGTCAGAAGGAAAAAAACGTGTACTTTTGGTAGGAAATAAAATGTCATTGAATTGAACTGTTCACCCAGCTTAACGACTGTTAATACAAAAAGGACAAAGGCTCTAATTTAATAGTAATAAAATGTATAAGTGAATTTCTAGAGGAGTTAGTTTCCACGTTGTACATCCAGCTGCTGATTACAAAGAAATTCTGAACAGTTGAGATCATAATCACATTCTGATGACTGAAAGGAAGAGTTGAAGAGAAGAGCATCACATCTACCTCCTTCCCCCTCTTTTTAATCTGAAAGATTTTAAAAATCAAAGGTCCTTCCCCTTTGTTGCCTTATAGTCTGTGATCTGATCCAGGGAAAAGTATAAGTTGCTGCACACAGACATCTCCATCCCTGCCTTCAGAAAGCATCTTGTTCTCCACAGACCCCCAAATATAAATGAATTTATTTAGCTGAGAGGTTCAAATAGAAGTGCCAGCCAATATTAGTAAAGTAAATCTAAGACAGAGTGTGTTCAGAAGTAGCTTATGAAAGGAAAAGTGAACCACAAACAGCAAGCAGTACTGAACAAAAGGAAAATATCAGTGCCTCAAAGTAGGAGCAAAAAGCCTTGAAAATCAAAGAAAAGACAGTGCAGCGCATTTTTGGATCTCAGTCTTCCTGGTTGAAGAAGAAGCTCTGTTACAGCAAATCCTGATGGCTCAGATCAGTGCGCTCTTGCACAGTGAGTAGAACTAGATGATTCTGCTGGGAAATAATGAAGCCAGTATGAATTGCAGCATGTTCCAGTTTGGGTTCCTTATATCTGTGCACAGAATCAACTGTAGGAAAAAGAAAGGTTGATCAAAGAATTCTGAATGGCAAGTCCTTCATTTAATCAGTGGGAACGCAAAATATTCTGGGAGTTCCTGCTGAAGAAAAATCCACCTGCGGAAAAAAAAGAGACGGTGCCTAATTTGTCAAAAGAAAAGTAGTCACAACTTAAGAAGACTTGTTAGAGAGTCTTCAAGGAGGATCAGTGACTCCCTTTATGTACTCCAAGAGTACCCAGCCTCTGACAGATAATAAAGGAGAGAGGATTTCCGTGCAGAATTACCTTCATTAAATTTTTTGAAAAAGCAATTAATAATGAGCTGTGGAGAAGTTCCAATGTGGAGCAGGTGCTCTGCACAGCATTAGATAAATGAGGCTGGTCCACTCGAGATTTTTTATACGTTCTCTCTTTTAAGGGAACATAGGAGGCGTGTAGGAGAGTTCAAATGCAATACACTACTGGTGAATAACCTGAATCAACTCAGGCCCTAGAAGAGGACTTCTTAATCTTGATGTTATAATGCAAAACTATATGATAACCGTAGTGCTAAAGCATTCTGGTGTCACTTTGCTTGTACTGTGGGCTGTGTTTGAACAGCTGGTTAGTGCAGGATAAAATATCAAAATGAAAAATTATTTGGAAAAAAAACATAATTTTTCATTGTTCCCCTACATTTATTTTACAAAATATTACTATTGCTTGAATAACGCTGCCAGAATTTGTGTTTATTGAAACTCTGATTTACTTCCAAATATGGGACCTCATTACGCTAATAGTATACTATTATGTAAATGTATTTTCTATAAATGTCTAGTATCTGTAAGTAGTTTAGTCTCTATGTCCCTAATGTAATATTTCAAACAATAACTCATTTGTCAAAGGGAGACAGTTCATTAGTATTCAGCAATCATTTGGACAGAATAAAGCAGCAACAGTGTAAAAGTTGATGTTGTGAAACTTAACAAATGAGGGAATGAGGAATGTGTGATTCAGGAAATTGCAGGCCTGCCCTCCAGGGCCATTTTTAGGTCACTTGTCTGCATTTTAATATTACATTTGTTTTAGAGAGAGTCTCGAGGTTATTAGGTTGGGAGGGAAGCCAATTTGCAACCATGACATCAATATCCAGTGGGGTTCAATAAATGGGAACATAACAACGCTTGGGACAGAGTCGGGGTGAAAAGGTGTAACATGGCCAACTGCAGCACTGAAACTCAGTTTTGCAATTAAATTACTGGATGACATAATCCTTAGCTTTTAACATGTTTAAATATTGGGAAATTTGCTCTTGAAATGTCTTACCTATTAAGAGAAGAAGCAGGTGTGTGTCTATATGATTTAAATTGCACTCCTTGCACTCACTTCAAAGTTCAAGTACTGCATAGATACATACTGATGTGTTTTGTCAACCCATGGGCAAGTTTGATAAAACGCCAAGCTGGCAGTTTTATGTTAGCCATTCTGCACAGGTGTTGGATGGGTAATTCAGTTTCTTGCATGGCGTTTTGCCTCTTCTCAAACTAGCAATTTCTTTTCTTCTCGCATGCATGGGTTTGTTGTATGCTGGCGTGCATTATCTGAATTGTAGAGTGATTTTTTACTGACTTAGTTAAAAGAGATGTTTTCAAGGGAGATTTCAAAATACCTGAAAGTACCTCATCTGTCACCACTGCTGTGAGGGCTGCTTGAATATGAATCTCTTTTATGTGAGGAATCTGAAGGACGTTGTGTACGGCCTTTAAATACCTTGCTAGGCAAAGATCCATTTTCTCCTTTGACTCTCAGAAAATGTGAATCTGTACATATTTCTGCATATTGCTCTTCTCAGGTCAGAGATCAGCGCTGGCAGGGTACTCTGCTTTAGCTGTTCTGGCTGCCATCATTGTATATTGAAAAGAAACGGGTATATTCTAAAACAATCCCTTGTTTTTTGACATGCGATTTGTGCACATCTTACCTTTAATTTGGTTTTTGACCTGAAAATAAACGAACCAGAGAGGTACCCAGGTACTGAGAGGAAGTTAGTTTTTCCATATGCTTGATCCAGATGTCTCTCTAGTCAGCCTTATTCATGAGGATATCTGTTCATTTGATTCAATATTCTGTTCTCCTGTTATTTTCCTCCTAAAAGAACTGTAACCTCCATTCATCAAGTCTAAGATTAGCCATCTACGGCTTTTCCAAAAATACCAAGAGCTACACAGTTGCTATTGAATCAGAATTAGAATAAAACCTTCTTATAATGCTTTCTCTTTTAAAATCAGCACCCTCATTTCCATCCTTCACAGCTAAATCGGGTTATTTAGATTACAGCAAGGTCTGAACCAGCTCAGATGAGCAAAATTAACTCCAGAGCCTATTTACGTTTCCTTAACAAAACACTACATTGGCTTTGTATTAAAATGTTTTTTTTTAAACCCAAAAACCTGAATGTGGTAAGCACAGAACTATTGTAAAGTAGAGATAAGCTTAAAAATGAAGCTAGGTTTTTGTTGTTTTTTTTTTTGGCTAAATAAATAAAAAAATACTTGTGCTTTCAGAGCATGATGCAGATGACAGTTAATTAAATGGCATGTTACAACGGTCACTCTTTATAAAATTCAAAAGATAATGGTCCCACAGCGGCATTTGAAACGCTTACTCTGATCGATGCAGATGGCTTTCACCAATTCAGCTGAAGCTGTGATAAGCATCAGTGAACGCCAGGCTTGTTCTAAAAGGTTACAAACATGTATGTACCTTGGGTCCTAGTATCCAAAATGTGTTCTCATATGAAGCCATAGTGCACAGCACCACTGGGACCACGGAGCAGTTCCAGCCCTCAACCTGCCCATCTGCAGCTGCCGAGGGGAGCGCATCTATGGAGCCACCTGTTTGGGATACATCAGGTCTCTGTGTTGTACTCACAGTGCAAAGTGAGCCAAGGTCTGAGTTTTTATTTTATTTTACGCAACTGAGGAATTGGAGCCCAAATCTGAATCAAAAGTATTTCTTTGGCTCGTAGGTGGTAGCCAGAATATGGCCCTTTGATTTTGTCTTTAGCGGCAATAACCTCCCTTCCATACGTGGCACACTGACGGAGTGAATTTCAATGAGGGTGACATTCTTTTTCATAAGAAGTGAATATTATCAGTCTGCGCATGAAAAAGGAAATCTTATGGCTCAGGCTTTAAGTCTGTGTTTTTCCAGGCTCTGGTCTCGTGATGAAAAAGATATACCTGCCCTGTCAATCTCTAACATCTGGAAAAAAAAAAATTAATCCATTCTTTTAATTAAAACAGTAATTGACAGAGTAGGAGGTTTCCAGTATTGTAAAAATTTGATATGAAAATATTTGATATGTGAAAAATGACCTACCATTTATGAGGTAGTTCAAAAAACAGACAGTTCACAACAGATGCTGCATAGTCATACTCTTTTGAAAACGTCATCTCTCTGCTGTCACGCTGACTGCGCTGCTTTGGTGAGCAAACAAGCAAAGGAACAAGTGCAGCTGATGAGCAGGCAGAGATCATGCATCCTTGAGGCTGAAGTTGTATTTATCTTCGGGTTAATACAATATAAAATATGAAAATCTCATAAATAAGTTTTTGAGGGGCAATGAGTCATTCTTTGGCTTTCCGCTAATGACTGACTGCAGTGATCAGGGCTGGATTTACAGACAGCCCTAGGATAGCCATGCTAATAATTAGGGTTTTTTTATTTATTATAACCTGAAATGGCTCTTAAAGGCAATGTCTAGATGTGTTGTCTGTATTATCTCTTGTTACTGTCATTTTAGAACCTCTGGGTTTTGAGGGCTTTTTCCCATTCAGAGTACCTCAATGTATGTGTTGTACAAGAATCTCAAAGATTTTTACAGTCACATATTATTAATAAATGATATGTATATCATTTTACACCAGTAGACTTCAAAATAATCCTCAAAAGAGGGAACTGTAATCCTCATCTTTTATGTGGGAAAAATGAGGCTTGGAGCTGTGATCTATCTAGAGCTAAGAGGAAAGGATGCAGCTGACAAGCCAAGGGAGGCTTGCCACCTGCTGCTGGAGAGATGCTTTGTATCCTAACATGCTCAAGCAGTGCACTTGAATAGCTACTTATTCCTCAAAATCATGTATTAGCTGAAACTATGTATGAGGAAAGGCCAAAATCAGTCCATGTGTAGGTAGGCAGACAGCTTGCGTGCGTTATACTAGGTGGGAATTTAGCTCTAGTTTGATTAATCGGAAAAAACAAGATTCAAACTCAGAAATGCTTATTGACTTCCTATTTGGGGTACTTTTCCTGCATTCTGGTAAATGGATTAGTCTGTATCCCAGAATTTTTTTCATTGTGTTGTTGAAGTTGCTGGTTTAGTCAAGTTTTGGGACCAGTTCCGAGTTGCTACAGAGGCCAGAGCGGCCTTTAGCTCAAGGGATTATTGCTTAATCCCAGGGAGACTGATTTATGTCCGCACGAAAATACAGTCTTTGTGTTTATAGCAAAGCAAGGTGCGTATTCACCCAGGTTCTCAGAGGAGAAATCACTAACTAATATACAAACGCAACACAGCCTGGACTTACTGAGCCATGAAAGGAGGTAAAAAGAGGTACCCCCACACTAAAACCTTGCTTTGTTTACATTTTGGTATTATTTCTTATTTATATGATTATCAAATATGTTCTTAGTTCTTTACAGGCCTGCAGTGTTCTCAGGAAGGTAGGCTTAGGCAAACTTTGAATCTTTAGATGTTTCACATATGAAAACTAATAAGTACCAGCCTGCTGCACCCAAGAAAATAGTTTGCCTATAAAAAAAAAAAAAAAAAAAGATTGGTAGCTAAATTGTCCGAATAAAGAGTCTTTGACCTGCAGGGAAGGCACCTTTTTGGAGCTACCCAAGGGACTGGCAGGCACAGAAAGTGCCTCTCCCCTTTAATGTAGGGGTTCCTTATGGAGTCAGCAAAGTTCAGGCAAGTTCAGCTATGGGATAAGAGAGGGCTACTGATGGGAGCTGACAGTCATGCAGAGTGAGGCAGAAGGTCCAGAATGGTGAACTGTATTTCTAGCAGATGCAGAGCTAATAAGGTCTGAAGCATCTCCTCAGCTGAGGTCCACAGAACGCTTATTTATAGTGAGTAAGTCCTGGGTTGTTCACTCAGAGAGCACTGAGGCCCTGGCACTGCTGCCCAGAGCTGTGGGTGCCCCAACCCTTGAGGTGCCCAAGGCCATTGATGGGCCCTGGGCAGCCCGAGCTGGGGGAAAGCAGCCAGCCTACGGCAGGGGGTTAGGGCTGAGGGGACTTTAAGGTCCAACCTAGGCTATCCTATGATTCTGTGTTTACAGTCTTTCATCTGTAGAGCTTAGTGCTAGAGCTTCGTGTACCACCAAGCACCAACTTCTCAAATCTTGAATTTCCTAGCTGGTGAACTATTAAAATGCAGATTAACTAAACTTCAAACAGATTTACTGCAGATGGCTCCTGCAAAATCCTTTTGGATTACCTGCCTCTGGACATCATTTCCTAGTCTGTAGGGGTTCATTAAGGACAGATTTAAATGTGCTAGCTGGGAAAAGGCCAGCAGGAAAAGTGTGCTGAAAATTATTCATATTATTATGTTTGATCTAGTGATACAGACTTACCTTTTAAGAACTCTTAAATTTCTCATTTGTGATAATGAATGAGACATGCCAGCATGTCTTATTCTTGCTTTGTTTAAGAGTAAGTGCATTTGCAACCTTTGAGTTATTTGTGGTAACTAAAGTGGGCTGTGCTTAGAGGGCAACGAGAAAAAACAACAGCCATAACACGTGTCCCTCAGTTCTCAGCAGCAGCAGCTCTGTGTTTTCCTCCGAGGAGAGCCTTGAGATTCAAAGCATATCCACGAAGCATTTTGCCTTGCTTTTGCCATCTAACCCGTTTGAAAATACAATTAGCCTGGGGTTAGATCTAAGGTTTATTTCATTACGCTTATAAAAACAAAAGTAGTGATGTTTAGACTTACATGATTCGCTAATTGTGCTGCCGCTTGTTTTTTTCACAAATTGGCTCCAAAGCTCTTAAGTTTTTTTGGAGATGTATTTAATTTAAATTTATGCAGGAGCACTGTAATGACTTATCCTTCAGACTACAAGGGGTTTTTAATCACTTTCAACATTTAGCCCCTGATTGGGCAAAGCACTTCAGTGTAAGTACTTGGGTGCTCAAACTCCTCACCGAATCAGGTCTGAGGAGTATATGCTGAATTCTTGGTTGCCTCAGGTTTTTAAACAGAGTGGAAGTGCAGCCCTGAGAGTAGGCATCGTCTTGAAGCCATGGAGCAGACACGCGGTAAATTGGAGCCCTCGGCGGGGCCGGCGCTGCCATTCGAGCTGCAGAATTGGCTCTGTTGAGCTCAGCTATCTCCCTGCCTGTGTGCCACTTCAATGGCATGCTTTTGCCTCTGGATTTTATTCTGTACTTACGCAGGCTAAATACAGCAGCTTTCCTAAGTTGTTTGAAAATGCTTTCCACTTCAAATCTGTAAATGCCTTATTCATTTTTGCAAATGAGAAACTCGAGTATTTTGACAGTGTCAAGCATACAGTCCAAATACTCTTCATAGGATCCTGATCCAATTTGCCTTGACTTCAGTGAGCACTGGAAGCCAGTTTCTAAGTGCACCTATTTCCAAGCTGAAGCTGCGTCTTTCATTGGCTTGCCAGAAAAAGCAGCCAAGCACTGAGGAGCTTTCTGCCCTTAGGCTGCAGACTGACTTGCCCTACAGCCTACAGGCTGGCTGTGCTCTAGCAGATACATCTCAAATGTCGAACCCTGGTCCCGCTAATAAAATTCCGTGCAACAAAGAGAGACACCAGTTTGTTCCTCTGACTCGTGCTGGCCCTCACACCTGCTCCAGAAGTTTTATATTCAGTGACTGTGTGCTGGAAACCAAATTTTCAACCATGTTTCCTTCTAAAATGTGCTCCTCTACTCGTGCGAACAGATGTTTTTGCAGCTGCACTTGTGCAGGTTAACAACCACAGCAGTAAAGTGCACGCAGGTTTTAGAGTTTATCCCCTTGAGCTTTCATAAATGCTCTTTTTGGGCTCTAATAGCATTGCTGATGTGTGTGCTCAGGTGTCAGTTGTGGTGAAGTGTGCTTGCAGGCATTCATGGCTGCATAGGATTGATGAACATGGCATCTGGGGGTTGAACAGCAGGTGCTGAGAAACCACCCTTTTTTCTTCTTGTTTTTAGTTTCTAGAGCTCTTTGGCTGACTCCAGAACTATTCAATTATATTACAAATACAGCTACTTTTCATAGCATTGTAAGCATGAACATCATGATTGAAGTTGCGGTTTCTCATGGATTGGATCTTACCATCTAAATAGGAAAAAAAAACAAGAGTAAAAGGCTTATTTAAGGCACTGTGTAAGTATTTACTTTTAATTCTAGCTGCCCGCAAACAGGATTTATTGGCCAGATTGTAACTGGTAAACAACAGAAATGCTTCGTTTGCTTCCTTAACCACTTTAAAAGATGCTGCCAAAGTGCATCAAAGTTTGAGAAAAAGGAAATCCATCAGCACAGGCAGTGGCTGTTTCAGCCTGAAGCTTGAATGCTGTCTTGCTTTCTGAACAGATTGGGAGCAACTTCCTATTTGGGTTTGGGAAGATTTGCATTACTGGACATTTTTCTATTTGCCTGAGTGACCCCTGCAGAGACCAAGATCTCTGTTTTCAGATCTTTGCTTTCAGAGGGTGGAGAACAGCAGGTCTATAACTGTCTGTAGGAAGGGATAAAAGCAACTAATCAGAGTAAAATTTGGTAACTTGGTCCCATGGCACATGGGGTTGAGTTAATATTATTGTCTCTGGAAATAAAGGGAAGAATGAAGGGGAGGTTTTCTGGATGGCAGTTCATGACACAAAATGCAAAATTCTTCAGCGAAGCCTGACCCATGCTTCTAAGGCCATATTGAAATCACATCAACATCCTTTATTAATAATGCCTTTTCCATAGAGCTATACAGAGGTTCTGAAGCATATTGTACTCTCACATCCCAGGTTCTCTAACCTTCTGCAGTAATTGGCAGCTAGCCTGCTTCAAGGCTAAAATTTATAAAGCAGAGAAAGCCTCCCATATGCTGCCCTTTTAAGGAAAGTCTTCTCATTACTGGAAAGCAGGAGCACAGTGATGGTAAAATACTGTAAGGATCATTTATCAATCATGCTATCAGCAAAGCTGCAGTAACACAGAACTAGAGAAATTAGACAGGGAAAAGCTCTGTTTCCATCTTCATCTCTCTGTTGTCCACCAATTTTCTGGTGTTTTACGTCTCTTGGTTTTAAAAGTTCGTGAGCTATGCCACCATTTCCCTCGGGAATCTTTTCCTCATTTTTAGCAGTTCTCATAACCAAGAGGTGTTTCCTGTTCTTCTTTCAGTGCTATTGTGCCCAGTGATAACCTGATGTAGCACCTGAATAATTCATACTGTAACGTACCTGTTGTCCCTAGGCTGCTTTTTGACCAAACTACACTCATTTTACCTTGTGTTGTTTACTCAATTTTTGATCTTTGCCAAATTCTTCCCCTGTCAGCACGTTATCATTTTGATTTCTCTTTCGTGAGCTTACTCCTATTTGTTTTTCTTCTGTATTCTGGTTAAGAAAGAAGCGTTGTCACACCTGGGTTGTTTAATACCTACACGCTGCTGAACAAGTGCTGAGCTGCTTTTGCAGAAGCATCGGTTTTGGGTGCCATATGGCAATGCAAACCTGTGATGGACTTACCTGGGGTAGGAGTGGAGAAATCTCAAACATATGTTGTTCTATCTTCTCCTATATCTCCCCATCTTTAGCAGTCTGCATTTTTTTCTGCTACTATTCTTTCTTCACCATACTGTTGTGCTCTCCGCCTCTATTTTATCGCTTCCTTGTTCACAAGTCTCTTCTCATTTTAGAGTAGTTGGTTCATTTCTCTGTTTTTCTTCCTTCTTCCCAATTATTTTTCAGGATTGAAATTGGGGTTCTAAACCCCTTTTTAATGACATTCACTTCAACTGTGTACTGCCAACATGGCTCTCATAAATGCTAGATACCAAGAGCTCAGTCCATGTGATCATGCAAAATCATCAGGTCATGTGTAGGAAGCCGAAAGAATCTGAATAAAAGAAGCAGGCAGAATCATAAGCAAGGAACAAAATTCAATAATCAGCACTCAATAATCTCAAACAAAGACAACTGTCAGCTCTATGTTGATGAATCACAGACATACCTCTCTGTTCCCAGCTTTTGATTTCCCCTTCCTGACTCTCGACCCTCTAATTTTTAGGAGAGGAAGTGATTTGTTACTTTGTCCTCCCAGCTTCTTTCTGTTTCTAGCAAAAGTGTAAATACATTCCTAGTCTTCTAATATTGCTTTTGTTCTGGAGTTTTCTTCACAGCTAACAGTTACAGCATTCTTTCTGCTGAATGAAAGCTTTTCAGCTTTTATCACTTTCTCTTCAGTTTAACGTGTTGGAAATTAGAAATTAGCAGTAAATAGGAATAGTTAATTGCTTTGGTCTGTAGTTTAAGAAGTTGTGAGAACTGTCTTCAGACTGAGAACAGCCTTCCTTTTTTTTTTGTCTGAGAACAAGGTTCGTAAATCAAAACAGAAGGGAATGTTCAAATGACATGGGTTTTTGTTTTCCCAGACAAATATTCTGTTTTTCAAAACTTAGGGTGTTATTGTGTTTTCTTTGCTTTTCTCTCAAATTTATTTACATGTATCTTTATCAATATATAGGTTCCAAAAGAATTTTACATAAGCTAAATAACCACACACAGACTACTGCATTCTGATTTTGCTGTTGATCTTTTAATAGTGTAAATAAGATATTTTTAGGTAGCCATTTTTGTCGTGCCATGCCATAATAATTGATAAGATTTTTGTTTTCTGAGTAACATAATGTGGTTTCTAAATGCTGTTGCAGGATCACAGAATCGTAGGGGCTGGAAGGGACAGGGCACAGTGCTCCAGATGTGGCCTCACCAGGGCAGGGTAGAGGGGGAGGATCCCGCTGGCCATGTTCTTTGTAATGCACCCCAGGACACCACTGGCCTTCTTATCCACAAGGGCACACTGCTGGCTCATGGCCAGCCTGCTGCCCACCAGAACACCCAGGTCTTTCTCTGCAGCACTCCTCTCCAGCAGGTCATCCTCTAACCTGTACTGATGCATGCAGTTATTCCATCTCAGGTGCAGGACTCTACACTTGCCCTTGTTGAACCTCATCAGCAAACTTGTTGAGGGTGCGCTCTATCCCTTCAATCCAGCTCATTATTGAAGATGTTAAACAAGACCAGACCCAGCACTGACCCCCCTGTCCTACTGCAGTAGTTACTCGGTGCCATAGAAATGTGTATCTTTTACAGATGAACCCATTATGTGGAGTCACACATGTAGGATAAATGGGCTGCATGAGTAGGGTTTATCAGCACAGGGTCCCTAAGTGTTATCCACAACACAAGAAAATCCAATTAGAACTGCAGGGAATTTTTTTCAATCTCTTAATCGGCATTGCAGCACTGCAGATGGATATTATTGCCCACTACTTAAACTTTATTACTCCATTTTTCTGCCTGTAGCCCTTTGCCTTGCCAACCCACCTTGAAGAGGCCGCAGGCAGAACCATATAATACTACTTATGACCTTGGCATCTGCACTGTTTTGTCGCATGTAAGAGAAGTCCTATTGCGACAATGAAGAGGAAGCCAGCAGCCCTTTAGGTTGGTTTTACAAGCACAGTTTGTTCTGCATCCCAATCATGAGAGCTATCTGATCCTCTTGAACAATGCTTCGACCACCCTTGATGACTGAAAAGAGAATTTGCAACTTCTCTTGGAGGCTAATGCTTTGAAAGGAGGAAGCAGGATGATGTAGGGCCAAGGAGCAGGCGTTGGCTGCGGCGAGCTCCAGGTTGCGTGAGGTGCAGATTCATTGTGTGACCTTGCACTGAGTCACTTGACTTCCAGTGTTTCAGTCATGCTATAAAATTGACGTAAAGCAGGACTTAAACCAGACACTGCATCCTGGATAAATAATATACTTAGAGAAAGTATATAGGAGGAGGGGATTATGTTTTTGTGTCTTAAAATACCTTTCCTGACAGAGAGGGTGGGTTTGCTATGGATGAATAATCTGTTAGCATAAATTACTGTTATTTTCAATGATGGCTTTCCAGGTATATGTATCAAAGAGTGATACAGTCTGCCTGATTTTATGGTACATTAACTTTGCCAGAATGCATTTATTATATTTAAAACCTGCTAGGTACCTGCAGTGGGAACAAAGATTGTATAATTATTTTTACTTTAGCTTGTGGGAAATCAAATGCTCTGAATATAAAAGATTTGAGGGGTGAAAAGTTCATTCTGTTCACCCCTCCATGCTGAGAGTGTAGGCAAAGGTAATCTGATTACTAATTTGAAAACAGATGAAAGAAAACAATATAGCGAAGAAATAACTGCTACTTCCATTTCTGCCCTATATATTATTGGAAATAGTAAATAGATGCAATAGGCGAGCTGTGAAGCAAATCTTTCATTAGTTTATGATAAGCATCTTCTCCGATCAATTAATCACTTTGGAATAAATAACTTCAGGGGTTTTGCTTTAAAACATATATTCAAGATTTTGCTGCAACAGCATTAAACAGCAGGAAGTGTAACAATGCTCAATCCCTGTTTTAAATGAGGAATCCAGAGTTTATGAAATTAATGGAAATATCTTCATTAAGCTCACTGGCTTCATTGCGTCAAAAAACAATCATTTCTTCTTGAAAGCACTGCAAAAATCCCCATGAACAAATTCATGGGAAATAACTGATGAAGGTTTGAATTCAAGTTGACTTTTCCATATAAGTCATTCTTATGTCCTAACACTGTTACCATGTTAACTGAGCCCTCACTTTAATAATTTTATATTACAATAAAAAAAAGTTGAGCTCACAACCACATTTTGAAAACGGAGAACAATTTTCTAGTTGCACATCTCCTACAAATGGGAGAAGATAAGGGTATAAAATAATACATATGGAAAATATAGGAAGGGTGAAGTCCCCGAGCAGTCACAAACCAAAGACTTGTGCTAAGCACTGTGTGAGCTAGAGGGGACGTTATCCTTAGCACCCTGAAGTGAGATACAGCCTACAAACCAACTGAGTTTATGAGAAATTACCTTTAAGTTACCTAGAGCACTGTGAATGCAGAAGCACAAGTGAAAATGATGGCCATAGATTTATAAATAATGTTGTGTTGCACTACACAAGTGTCCAAACAAACTCACTTTCCTTATGCCTAGGTTTTTGACTGTCCAGCTATAACACTTTTTACTTGACATAATACACAGCATCTTTTCTATATCTATTTTGATATAGTTCTTGGGGGAAGGACAAAGGTGGGAGGAAACATAAACTCTCATAGATGGCCAGTTCCCAACAGCTATCAGGAAGAGATTTACAGTATTAAAACAAATATTTTTCACACCTTGCACAGCATTATTTCTGTTCAGTCACATCTGGCGTGAGATATAACACCTTGTTGACTATGATGTATACATATTATAAAACAATTGCTGGAGCAGTGCACGCTAATATTCAAAAATGGTTTAAAAGAAGCAGAGCTCAACATAGATGTCTTTAACATATGTAACTAGTGACAAAGCGAAATTCAATGTAAGTTATGTATTTAAAAATTGAGCAAGTATTGTTAGTACTGGGGGAAAAAATACCCAAAAAAAAGATAATTCAAAATTTGATCAGATCCACTACAGAGCCTGTGATACTGTCAGCAGCAGTCACAGTTTGGCAGCCAAGGTGATGCTGTCCGATATTCTTCCAAACATACAGCAATGAACAGTAATCTTGAGAAGAAAGAATGATACTTAAAGGAGTTCTAGTTTCTATCCTATAAGGAAATATATTGTTTTTACATTAATGAGACTTGTGCTAAACATTAAGGAAAATTCTTTGCTTATTTCTTAATGTTTTAATTCTTAATTTTGCCATGAGAACTTGCAAAACATTTTGAAAGTGAGTAACTTGAAATCATATTTCAGCTTCTTTGAATTTGACTGATGGTGAATCGCTGAGGAGCAAAAGCTGTGTAGCACCTTTGTTCTTTTGGAGGAACACAGCGATACACAGAGTAATGCTAAGTGGAGCTGCTAGTCGCTGAGCTGCTCACTTCCTTTCTGCAGTCTACGCAGCCAACTCATCACTGCTGTTTTCATAAGTTAGCAAATTAAAAGAGAGATTAACTTTCTTTCTTCAGTAACTGTCTCATGAGTAAAGAATAAGTACATAAGTACTTTAACTATCAAGTGATGTTCTACACTGTTGAGTACAAATATAAAGTTATGCACATCTTATGTTAGAGGCTGAGAAATCATATAAAGATTAATCAAGCCAGCACATCTACTCATTGTATCACACTGATCCTCCACTGAAGACAGCTGGTATTTTGCTAGCAGTACTTTGCCAGAAGTGGGACATGATTCTATACTGCAGAGTCAGAGATGCCTTTGTTGGCTGAAGCAATCCTTGAAGTCAGCAGAATTACTGTTGAGTATAAATACATTTTCTGACAAATCTCAAGCACACCAAGATTGCAATCCATTGCAATCTTGCAGATGCTCTTTACATTCAATAACTTTTTCAGGACTTTGCTTGAGATCTGACAGTAATTACTGCTGTATCATTTGGGATGTGTTGTAGATTAAAGGCTATTAAAACTCCATTTATTTTATGAGTTAGCACCCAACTTACTTTGTATGGGATGTTAAAACAATGTTTTTCTGGAAGTTCCAATACAGATGTGCAACTGCTAAAAATGTTCAAAATATAATGGTGTGATACTCCTCTAGAAGTTTCTTTGCTTTAGTCTGACAGCTCCTCTGGCTGGGGGAAAGAAATTGCAAGTGATCTCCTTCCTGAGATGTGAATAATCTCATACTTGCATAAGGTGGGAAGAAAAAAGAACCTATTTCCATCCTTGTAGTTCAGAGGTGGGTTCAGTTCCCTCTTCCACCATGGCTGCCTTCTTTGTGCTGTATTATCTTGTTCCTATGAACTGAATATTGCTAAAACCACAGGTAGGGGTGAGGGTACAAACAGCATATTATAAACCATTCTAGTTCCAGAGTAATTCAGTAAATGCCGTAGGAAAAGATAACAGCAGCAGACCATCTATATTTTGTTCCATTAACCCTAAAATAAGCAGATACAGCTGACCCCCGGTCTCGGATTTGTTTGTGAGACACATAGAAAAGCATGGCACAGAGGGGAGGAATAAGGCATGCTGCTTCTGGAGGTGCAGCAGCTCCAGAACAGGGGATCCTCTCAGTGGGTGCCGTGAGTTTTGGGAAATGTTCTTTTTGAAGGTTGCAGTGCTGCAACAGCATGGGCAGAAATCTGTTCTTTAACAGACCTGCGAGAAGCTGTGACTCACATTTTGATTAACACTCTTTTAATGCCGCTTCGCCTTTGTAACTGTAGCTTATTTTCCATATGCTTGTTCCTTTCCTCTGCACTGTACATCCTGCTTTGGTCTCTCTGACATAGCTTAGCCCTGGTCTGGGATGAGGTTTTGAGCTATTGACAAAATAAGAAACAGCAAAAGTCACCTGTCGTTACAGTCTGCAGTCTTTGTTTTCGGATGAGGCGGTCTTCAGCCCTAAGAGTTCCTAACCCTTTCCTTCAAGAGATGTACATGAATAAGGTTTAGTAGCCTAATCCTGGCTTTATTTGCTTTCCATAGCAAATAGTACAAATAGCAGGAAAAATTTTCCCATTGTAAATAGCACAGATATCATTGTACTGACCATGGAAAAAAACGTTGTGGCATATACAAGGTTTCTATAAATAACATGATCCCTTGAGAGCCCAAATTCTATGGCTTCACTCCCATTGAGTATATCTTCCTAAACAATAATGCTATTTAAGTGGAGAATAGAGCCTTATGAAATAAACACTAATAATCCCAAAAGGAACCTAGTGAGAATGGAAGTTTAAGAGGCTATGAAGTTTAATTCATGCACCATCTGTTTTGGTGAAAATTAACACAGATTATGTTTTACACCAACTCATCTGAAGCTAAAAAGTCCCTTTAGAACCTGTAGTATTGATTAACTGTTAAAAACAAATGAGTGCTGTTTCACTTAATGCATGAGTATTGTGGAAATTAGTGCACTTTGTAGTAGGCCACAAGAATTGTACTGAAATGCTTATCAATGGCAAAATAGAAAACTCTCTGAGCGGGTCACTCTGCCATAACGTTTCTTCATTGCCCCATAGTAGTGCTTGAAGTTTTGTTATCTTCTGAGCACCATTTTCCTATATTAATTTGCCTGTTGGTCAGGGTTGAGAATTTGTTCCCTGTGACCTCAGACTCCTTTTCCTTCTCTCAGATTGGCTGCAGGTGGGTTTTATTACCTTTAAGACATTTAATTCCATCTAAATGTGAATAAGGGAAATATTTTACCCTCCCCATAAAGGAGTCCTCCTACTCAAAGACTGTGTAATTGTACTGTACCAAAATATTACTTCATAATTGCAGAGTAGCTTTCAAAAAAAAAAAAAAAAAAAAGTTTTAGACCTTAAAATACTTGTTAGAAACACAAAATACTTTAGGTTTGCTTTGTGGTTTTTTGTTTTGTTGGTTTTTATTTTCCCCACTTCGGTATTTTCCAGGTTTCAGTCTTCTTGTGGCAAAAAAGCTGAACGTAGCCACGCTAGATGAGGCTCTTCTGTGATGCTCTCCAATTGGGCAGTATTGCAGACCTGGCTTCCTACTGTGGACCAAATATAGGAGCAGTAAATGCAAAGTTAGCATCTCTAACGGTATATTTACCTCAGCTGGACACTGGTTGCTGTTAACTTTATTTGTTGCAGAAATCTTTAAATGTAGAGCAATCTCAATTATTGAGAGCTGGATGCCATATGTGTGCACATTTTTCTTTTCAAAGATTTCCAGAATCTTACTTCAGCTTCCAGTCACCTCATATACATAATTATCTGAAATATCAATTACTCCATGCTACCCATTAAGTATTACTTAGGTTAGACATAGTGCTGTGCATTGATGTGATATCTATGAATGTACCTACTGAAGTCAGAATTTTACATATCCCAAAAGATGAAGTAGATGGAATCGTGTGCCCACTTGCTTTGAATGGACAGATTGTCTTCACTTCGCTAGAATTACTTAGAATTGCAGTGAGCCTGGTTCATGTATGTGCATATTTTCAGGTGACATAGTAGCAATGCATTTGATATTGCAGAATGAAAGAATGCAGCTTCGTATGGAAAATAGGAGGTGTGCATTTAGTTGAGGCTGGAAATCTTTCAAAGATTCTCTAATTGTGACATAACAGTGTGAAAATATTGTCTTTCAGCAACTGAATAAATGTTTGAGATCGCTACTGGAAACAGTGCAAGCAATTTTTGGTGACCGAAATTATTTAGTGAAGTATGAAGACTAATATGCTGATAGCATCTGTGTGTGTGCCCACATATACAAAGTTTTTCTTACTAATACCTTTAAAAAAAGGAATTTAGGCTTTCCTTTTGTGCTATCAAGGTGCTAACTGAAGAACATAACTCAGTCCTACAACGTTTGTGCTCGTGGTGCTCCAGAAGCCTACTTCGAGTTAACTGGTGATTTTTCACAGGCGACATCTAATCTATGAGTATAAATTACTTTGCACTCTTATTATGCCTTAATTGAAGTGCACCAATGTGAAATTGCAATAGATGGAGCTGCAGTGATTTTAGCCTCAATTAACTTTGGGTGGATTTTAGTCTCTTTTCCTTTCCTTTCCTTGAACTAAAGAAGATTATTTGACATCTTGTATTTATTTAAACTGTCGCTAGAAAATTTAGGGGCTGTATGTGTGACCAGGTGTTCTGTAAGACTGCTCTGAAGAAATACACAGGATTTGTATGTATGTATTTTAATACACATCTTCAATATCCTAATGTATTGTTTAACAGATGTGCAATCAGGGGTGACCAAATCCCTCAGGATTCAGCTGGGGAAAAGAGTTTAATAGCAGTCTTTTTGTTGTTTTTGTAAATGGCAGTTTCCATCCCTATAACAGCTACCTTATCCTATTCTTGGCTTTTCTTCAATTCCCTGCTTCTAATTCACAAAATGCGTGTTGCAGTGCAGCAAAATCATTGCGAAGAAATAAAGCATCTTGCCCTATGGAACAGGAAATTCAGACACAGCAGAAAGCAAAACCTGTGCTCAGAGAGGCAGGATGCCCTTGTGAGAAAGGAACAGGCATATGGTGATTCCAGTCAGTTCTTATTTACTTCACGTTTTACCACCGCTGTTGATATTTAGCAAAAAATTAGATCAGATGTCTCTGTGTAGGTATATATGAATGCTTCTGGAGTTAATAGCAGCGTGGGTATCTGGATAGCACAACTCCATATATGAAGATCATTGTGTTCAACATGTTTTTGTCACACGCCTCTCAAAGCTTTCCCTGGTGGCAAAGATAGTCATAAAGTACATTTGTGTTTGCGCTGTCTGCACTGCTCAGACTACAGAAGTCAAATTTTGATTGTTTAAGGCTCATATGTTGTTCAACTCACATATTCAAAAGCAAGAAAGCATTCCTGTCATGGTCTGATATGACCGCTACCTGTATTACTGTGTTCATAAGACTCTCCTGAATTACATCTTATCTGAACCATGACTTATTTTTAGATAGTCTCCAGTTCTGATTTAAAAATGCAAGTGATGGCACTCTGAATGCAGTTCGCAGTAAATTGGTCCGATGGTTAATCTTTTCTATTTATTTTCAAATAAGGAGATTTGAGTTCACAGTAAATTAGCACCATAATTTCTGCGTTCTGATTGAAAGATTGCACTTTCAAATAACTGCGGGGCCTCTAACTAGTGATTTGCATATGCAGTTTTACATGAAGATTTCTGACTTCCCTTTCATCAACTTGTAGAATACATATTAACGTTGATTGGACCCTCATCACACATCTCAAGACTGTGAAGAAGTATAAGAAATTATGGTGCTGTCCCTCTCTATGAAACTCATAATTATGATTTTCTTATGTCTTAACTATGAATTTTTCCTTCTAGTGAAATTAAATCCAACCTTTTTCTCATCCGTTTGCATATTCAAAATTCTGAAAAACTGAGAGACATTACTGAAAACATCTACAATTACAAAGCCAAAATGACCACTGTAAAGCAAAAAGGATTCCAGGCCCAAGTTAGTAAAAGTGGTCTCTGGCATGGAACAATCAGCTGAAATGCATGACATAAACAAAGCTTTCGAAATCTGAATTTGAACTACTTGTATTTCAAAGTAGCTGCACATATTAAACAGCTCATTATATGGCATAAATTTCTCAAATATGTTGGGTAGAGAGATCTTCAAGTACCATCTGTGCTATTTTGAAAACAGTGAGCTCGTTTTGCCCAAATCTTGAATGAAAAAGGACTTTTTTATGGGCTCAATTTTGATTTTTAAAACTTTGCACATTAAGAATATTAATATTTGTTAGCTCTCTGCTATAAGACATTACCCAGGTCTGTAGCTGCTGCCTTTGATTGTATTATCTAATGTTAAAACCTACAGCACACTGTAGGACAGACAGGTACATCTTAATTTCTTGTTTCTGGTTTTGCCGTTGAAAATGGTAACAGGGAAAGGTAGAAGACAGATATTGAATACAATGTGCTGTGGGCTACATAATTTTGCGTATCGTGCTACTTTGAAGTAGATAGCACTGGAACAGCTGTGCACTAAGTCTTGGTGAGGCCAAGAATCTCTCCCTTAGGGTATCGCTTTCTTCTGCTAAGTCAGAAAGTCAAGTGATGGCTTTGGCTGTGGACTTTTCCATTCTCCCAGGTAGTCTTTCCTTAGCATTTGTGGTTTGGTTAAATATATTTCAATGGATCAGTGTATGTTTGGTTTTTATTATTCCACACTTTATCCTATAATAAGATTTGGCTTTGCCAATGCTGTCTGTTAGTGGCTGTTGATTTTACTTCTATTTTTGTTAAAGTACTCAAAGAAGGTAAATTATATAAGCTTTGCTATCGTGTTATTCAGTACTACAGTGTTTTTCATTATCCTGTGAATATTTTGTATGCAGCTTAAAAATACTTTAAACTAAAAGTTGCATCACCCTAGAGCATGACTCAGTTGTGTACTAACAAGTATGAATTTTCCCTTGTGGAAGGCATTAAAGCAGATGTTATCTGCTGGCAACAGACTTGCTCCTTTTTTCAAAGATGAGAATATTAATAGACATCTACTCCTTTCACTAGAAAAATATATATTTATATATCTCTTTTCCCCCTCTATTTTTAAAGAAGAAAAGCAGACAAATCAAACATACTCCAGCTGCTTTTTGTGGCCACCTATGCCAAATGTCACCCATCAGTTCTTAGGGCTTACTTCTACTTTCCGATATGTGTCAGCACATATCACTAAAAATCCTTTAAAATGAGTTTCTGCAGCAGTATCCCTGAGACTAGACTTGCCTCCTCCTTTTCTTTTTTCCTCTTACAGCATATCCAGAAATCAGTATTAAAGATCACTTCTTGTGGACTAGCTGTGTTGCTAACACAACTGTTTTAAAGTATCTCCAAGATTATTATCAGACTTTCATTTGACTCTTCAGTAAAGATCATCCATAATAAGCCATCATAGAACTGATCTCATGGGTAATCATTTGGGACTGGCTGTGCTTTGCTTTGAGCACAGGTCTGATGAGCAGAGGGCTGCTGATGTCCCTTTATCTGCTCTCCCTGTGCATGAGCTGCCTGCAGAGCCCAGGATCAGTGTACACTTCCCACCCTAGTCCCAGATCTACCACATAGGCTTAGAGGATTGCCTCTACAAGGCTTGTCTCTGCAGCTGACCATTCCATAACAGACATCTGACCTGTACTTTCCATTGCCCCGTGTCTGACAAGCTTGGCACATGCTGTACACACTGACTGATTCCATCTGACACATGGACTGGGATTGCTGGGGAGAAGCACCACCATGCCACAGCTGGGAAACAGCCAGCGAGAGGTCTTACAACCAATACTGACCTGCATGCTTCCACACAGCATGATCCTGTCAGCAAGCATGGGATTGTTAGGTGAGCATCTCGTAATGTGAGAGACCACCCACATCAGCCTTCATGTGACAGGCTGGAGGCACAATGTAAAAAAAAAAGCCAACAACACAATGACCACATGAAGAAGAGGCAGCTAAAGCTTTTGAAAGCACTCACAGGCATTTATGATCTCCTCACTGCAACTTTGACATTTTCTTGCAGCCTTCTGAGAAATCTTGGAATTAAAATCTCCAACTGCTTCAGTGTCTGTGGCATGCTTGCCAAGAGTATCACGATATATCTAAGCAACTTCCTTCCTGCTGTAAGGGTTTGTCACGGGGTTACCTGGACCAGTCTATGCCCATGACAGAGACAGTGGGCCCAAGGGCCTCTCTTCCCAGCCCCCCCTTCTCCCCCCAAAAAAAACAAAACGGGAAGGGAAAAGGAAAGGAAAGAAAACGAACAGACCTCTAGGGAGGTAAACTTATTTTACTAACTATAATACAATATAATACAATCTAATTAAGACGGATAAATCAAACAAAGTGGAGAGAGAGAGTTATCAGAGCACTTTCCTCTTTGTTGGGAATCGAAGAAGAGACCACCCCCAGCCCGTCCCTCTGTGACGTGTAGGGGCAGGTAGCCGGATTAGAGTGTTAACACTTTAACTCCCAATGCACTACATGATGTTATGATGTGGAATACTGAAAACCAAAATCACAAAACCGTGACAGGGCTGAGGAAAATCATCCTTCAGGGATAGGAAAAAAAAAAATTGGCAAGATGCAAGGAACTGAAAACTTCCATTGTTTCAAAGAGCCAAAAGGAAAGACCGTCCTTTTTGTAGGTTGTGGCCACTTCGCTAATATTGATTCAGATCTGGTACCCCTTGGAGGAGTGTTAAAATTCCAGCAGTAAAATAGCAATGCTGAAAAAGCACAGCAGAGTTCTTACACCACCATGCACTTTTCTCCATGTATGCTTTCAAAATGCCAAAGGACAAAGGATATAGTTATGAGTTCTTATATAGAGGACTAATTTAGTTCCGTAAATTGTTGACTTCGTTGAAATGGCTAGGAACTTCCAAAAGCTAGCTTCTGGAGCAATGGCACAGGCCAGAGAAGTTGGTGCTGTCGGGATGTTTAAGCAACTCTTCCTCACAGCTGCAGCACTTTAAAGCCCAATAAATGTATGAATTATTGGAGCTGTAGCGCATTTTCACAGTACGCGTTATTGTTCATACACTTCGCTTTGAGGTACTCTTTTTACAGCAACAACCTAATTTGGGCAGTTAAAATAGTTGAGCTGGGTGACTGAAGTTATGTGAACAGTGGAAACAACTACTCACAGAAACTTCTTCGTTTCTGAGATGTTTTCCCTCAGTCAGCTGTGTAGTCCATATTGAAGGGATGCATTTTCTGTTAGGAAAAAAAATAATAAAAATCCACAGCTTGAGATGATTTCCAATTGTAATGGCCTCATTATCAGAGCCCTTCCTGGTCTCTCCTATCACTTTGATCATTGTTATATAGCATATCCAGCTAAATTTTGTTAGTCACAACTTGATCATTGCAGGAATTGCAGCCTAACGCATCACAAAGCAAAGTCATTGGGTGAAAAAATCAGTTCAGGCTATTTATATGGAAGATATTTGCCTTTGATTTATAACATTTATGGCATGAGAACAGAGAGTATAGATAGGTTTTTGAGCAATTTATGTGACCTATCACATAACCTTAGTACTTGGGTGAAAAGTGTATCGTTTGCAAACATAAATGTAGATACAATGTACACCTGTTAACAAATATTTTACAATAGAACTTTGTCTTCTAATCATAATTTTGGTTTTAAGTCTAATTGCATCTGTCTTCTAATTGTTTAAAAGTGCAGTGCATCCACCTGCAAAGATTCTGGCTTGTTAATATATCCTCTATACAAAAAGAAAACAACAAAATACAAGCCATCTATAAAAGAAGTGTTGCTCATCCTTGAGCAGAAGTATATCGCAAATGAATATGAAGTTACATTTTCCTTGCATTAAGTGTTTTATACCTCCGGCATCTTCCTTACAGGATGCTCTATTCCTTTTAGTAACCCCTTATCCATTGCCAAAATATGTTATTAATATTAGGAATAGCTGGTCAGCAAAGCAAGGAGCAGTATCCTCTGCTCCATGAATATCACATATACATTACACAGTGTTGCTGCCCACGTAATTCATTCAGATTAGTTAGCTGGTGCAAATTCAAGTGAGATGTCTAAGACGAAAACAAATGTGCTCTTTAAGTTTAACCAAATTACTTAAAATTTGCTTATCTTGCTCACATTTCTAACTGAGTAGGTACAGTCTAAAGGGCAACTGAAATTTTCTGTAGATTGCAATTACCATTGAATATTAATAGAGCTTGTCAAACCAAAGTCCTAGGCAAGGAACCTGCAATCCAAAGGAAATACAAAGCCATCCCTCAAAATGCCCTGTATTCTTCCACTATACACTGAACCATTTTTACTTGCACAATGCAACATATTCTTTTAGCAAAATAAAAGATGACATTTACTGCATAGAGATTTGTAACTGGAAACAGCTGAAACACGTGCCTAAGTAGGCGGGCAATTTAAAAGTAGTAAATATTGCTGCTTTCAGTAATGTAGCTCTCTGGGAAAAAAAAAAAGAAAAAAAGAAAGAAAAAAAAGAAAGAAAGCAGCCCACCTTGAAGCATGTTGGAGCACTTTCTATCACGTGTTTTATTTTGAGAGTAGCATTGGCTGCTGTGTATTTTCTCACAGGCACAGCAAGACATTCTGCGCTCTTTTTTCGTGCAGGCACAGAGGTTGCTGAGCTGCGGAACGCTCCCATGGACAGGACTCATCAGTAGGATGCTTTGGTTCTCAGCGATAGGAAATGGCACTTAGGTATCCACCAGCCCAAGCCAACTCCTGCTGCATCATCAGGCTGTAGTAGTTCCCTTACCCTAGGAAAAAAATCCCTCTTAGCCTTCCCCTCTGCATTAATTTGCATGTTTAAATTAGGTCAGAGCTTAATATAATTGAATCTACTAAGGTTTTTAACACCATCTTTAAACTTTCCCATCTCTATTATTTTATTTACTCTTCAAAAATACTGGAATTGCATTAGAAAATTATTTATCTGAATGGCAGGCATAAATCATTAAATGGGCCGATAAGCCTATGCAGCATAAAAATGGGTTTAAACACAAAATACAGGGACTGGTTGTGGCACACTCTGTCCATTTGTCAAACAGCTGTGTGGCAGAGCCATGGTCCAAATGAGTTCAATAAATCTCTTTCTCTACTCACAAAAGACCATGTCCTCACTTCCATAATTCTATTAGTGTCTGCTCCTTTGGAGGAGATAAAGGAAGAGATAACCTCTCTGTTCAGAATATAAAATAGCAATTGTTCAGCTGATGATTGGAATGTTTCCAGTGGAAGGACTTAATTATGGAACAAAATTAGCCCAATCTGACCTTTTTAGAGAGTAATATAAAAGTAAGTTTTTTTGGAAATGTCTTCCTGAAATCACTAAAATATGGAATCATTTTCTTCACCATTTTGTATTTTGTTTTTTACAAGAGTCAGAGATGATGGCATCTGATAGTGTTCCTCCAGAGATGATAATCCTAGGATGTTAATAAGACACCATTTGCAGGGAGGAATAATATATTTTAATAAATTAGCCAATGCAGTTGAAAAAACAGGCAGGCTTTCAGATAGACACGCACGCACAAGCCATTTCCACCAAAGGCAGTTCACCTCTTTGACTCAAAATTATTAGCTTAGTATCTGCATAGTGTAGTGATCGTGTCCTAGAAATGACACAGATGGAGGAATAGATCTGGTACTGGTTTTTATGGTAGCTATATTAACTACATTCTGAAATCTTCTCTAGGAATAAAAAGCATTGGTAGAACCTTTAATTTATCCAAGTGCTAAACAGGAGTAAGCACTTGCTCCACAGACCTACAGAATGAGTATGATGCTGTGTTTTAATGTATTTCTGTATGGATGTAACTGCAATGAGGCGCTCCTCACTAGGGAAAAAAAAAAAGGAAAAACTTCATCTGTTTTATCAGCGCTATCTCTGATTTCATGGCATTTTGTATGCTTTTAGACCGTGCTGATACCATTGCATATAAGAAAAAATGCATGAGCAGGTGGTGATACTAACAGGCTTCTTATGGTTCTGAAAATTGAGATAGAAATGTTTCATGTCATGAAAGTCAACATCAATAATCATCCATCTTGTGTAGATATGGAAGTCAGCCAATGTGGTTCTTGCTGAGGAGGTGTGAGATATTTCTTTTGCATCAGAGCTATTGCTCTGGACACAAGTCATAATTTCTCTAATATAGATGAATGAGGCAAATATTACTAATACTTCCTTCTTTCTTTTTCTTTTCTTTTTTCTTTTTTTTTTTTTAATAAACTGAAAGCTCCCCCTTCTGGCACGTTTCCTGAATTGAATGCAAGTTTCTACTAGCAGCAAGAGACATTTCCTCTTTAGATTTCTTCTTAAGATCCTTTCCACAAAGAATTCTTTAGTATATGTACGATTTCCCAAGGATTTCCCATTTTCCCATCAAGCTTCAGGGTTTGATGTGAACTCATTTAACATCAGGGGATTGCTTAAGTCTTCACCTGTAATTTTCAGCTGTCATTTTTCCAGACAGACTTACTTGCTGCCTGTTTTGCTGCATATTACACAGAATATAGAAAACAACTTGCTCAGAAATCTTGAGTGTTTTCATTTGTTTTCCTTCACGACTTTCACTGCCATCTATTTTCCTAATGCTTGGAATCATCGAGAATTCTACAGCATCTTTTCAAACCAACATGCAGCCCTGCTCAGAGCAGACCCTTCCTGAGCCCCAAGAATCTGCAAGGCAGAAAAAGGGGAAAAAAATCAGAGAGAGCTGTCTAGGGCACAGTTTTGGTAATCACTCGTGTCCCATTGGTGCTTTTGTTTCAAGGAGTGCCACTTTCAATTTTTTTTTGTAATCCTGTAAGTCAGCACAGCCACTTATGTGCTTCTTGATGAATTGATATGTCACTGATTTTCCTCAGTCCTGTGCTTACGTGAGGAACGGAGAAGGATCCAGTAGTTCCCATAGATTCACACATTTTAATTTTATTACAGTCACTGGTGCCATCCCTCAGCTCCAAGCAGGCTGACAAAGCAGTGAGACTAGTTAGGAAGCTTTCATTGGATTTGCTGTCATAGGTACAATGGCATCGTCTCTCTCCATCTTTAAGAACTGTTTATGTGGAGATAGGAATGAGTGCTTCTGTGCGTATTGGGGCTGGTCCTTTGCATAGGCATGCTTACCAGCCTCTTTGGCTGCGTGGAAGGAAATAAACGTAGGAGAGTAAAAAAGGAGAGTAAAATAACATCATATTCATCTCAACTGCGTACTGGGTTGTAATAGTAAAGCGAGAATGAACTCATTATGAGTTCATTTCTGGGTTTTCCGTGAATATGGTGGTGATATTTTCTTCTATGATAGTGATGCTACTTTCCTTTCTCATGTAGTTAAATAATAAGTAAGTGTGGTGGGTTTTAGTCATAAAATAGTGGTTATTTTAGAGTCCAGTATCCAAACAGCGATTTACAACAGCTGCAGTAAATGAAATATGCCCATTAGACCTGCACATTAGCTCTGAAAGTGGGAGAATTGCTGGCCTGGCACCTTATGCCACTATCCTATTTCCTCTCCATGGTAACAAAGATCAGCACTGACCTACGCAAACAAGGCTGTTCACCCCAAACGTGCCATCACTCTACAACTGAGGCAGCGATGCCAATTAGCCATCAGTGCAGTTTACAGCAAAGGTCTCTTACTATAAATGTCTGGATTCAAAAGAATACCACATATAACCTTGCCATTCGAAGTCAAATAGGAACAATCATAAGGTAACAAATTGCATGTTCCTAATACATGTGGATATAGGTATGCGCGTGCACCTAGCTGTCTTCTTGGTAAATTCTTACGTTATGTATGTGTTTGCACTCCTGTATTTCTTTGTAGAAATGTCTCAAAAGATGTTGTTCTTGTCATAATGATGCAGTGAGGATCCTCTGAGAGCCATGTTATGGTTTTGTTTGGAAAAAAACTGTAAACTTTTGAGTAGGCTGTCTACACTAAAGAGAGTTAAATCACTATAACTTTAACTAGAGTAGAAGACCCACTAATACATAACTGATGCGGAAATAATTGCTCTAATGGTTGCATTTCTCTACAAAGCATGTACTGAAAAACAGTTACATTGTTGATTTAGTGACAATTAAATCAGTTTCATATGCAAATGGAGGCACTGGGCTACATTGTTTAAACATTTTGTTTTTTAAACTCAAGAAAATTGGAAATGTCAACTAATGGGATCCAAGAGCAAAACAGTGTCTTCTATCAACAGTGATTCTCTCCAAAGTCTTTATTGTCCACCATTTATTCAGTACTCTCTAATGACAGAAATAATGGCAATAATAAATGCCGGGGCGCTGCTGGGAGTAAAGTGTAAAACAGTCCTTCCTGCACCTGATGTGTTGCATTGTTTTTCTTCCAGTAGGAATAAAAGGAGGCAATTCCTGTGCTCTCCTGATTGCCTCTGAGCTCTTATCTTCTTGATGTTAAGGGGACACAGAAACGGCTTAAACTGTCTTTATTCTTTTAATGTAGATTCATTTAATTGAGGTTAATGACTATGTGCTGGAACTTGGGGAGTTGAGTTCATTTTTCAATGCAGTCTGTCCTGTGACACCAGCTGTATTTTTAGGGGGAGAGAAGACAATGGAAGAAAAAAAGAAAGAAAATAAAGATTGTATTATTGTGATTTAACTGAACACGATATACAAAGCAGTGGAGTTGTTGCCTCTGAAGCAGGAAGAAAGCTGTCAGATGCATCTGCAGAAGTGCAATACACAGTTGACCAGCCCCTTAAAAATGCTTTCATCACATCTGTTTGCTAAACCTTTACTCTTTAACTTAGTGTAATCAGCACAGAGTCTTTGGGAGCAGTAAATTGTGACCTGTTAGTACTTTGATGAATACTCAGCCTGTGATGTTTCTTCATCCTACATTAATATATCATGGCCAAAAGAGTGAACACCAAAGGAGTTATTCCAGGAGGAGTGCAAAATTGCAAACTGCTGTCTAGTGAATATGGAAAGTGATGCAATTGCACGATGCTTAACTTCATATACCTTTAAAGTATTACCTGGAAGACTGCAAAAAGATTAGTCAGAAGAGTACTTCTCTAACCCTTCCTTTTTTTCATTTCCATTCACAGGATTTTTGAGCACTGGGGACCAAGCAGCAAAAGGAAACTATGGCCTCCTTGATCTAATTCAAGCTTTGCGATGGACTAGTGAAAATATTGGGTTCTTTGGTGGTGACCCATTAAGAATAACTGTTTTTGGATCTGGTGCAGGCGGTTCATGCGTCAATCTGTTGACTTTATCCCATTATTCTGAAGGTAACCGTTGGAGCAATTCAACCAAAGGTATTATGCAGGTTGCAAATTTTGACAATTTTGGTGTCTGCATGCCACCACCGTTAGTACTATGTGATGCTCTGTATATTCCCTTTGTTCTATGAACAGTTGAGTTCAGCTCAGTATTAAGCAAACTTTCTAAAGGCTGTACTTAGCCGCCTTCTCCCTCAGCTCTTCTGTGCATGTTTAAATTTTGGGTCACTTTCTTCTTTTTCCTATGGAGCTTTGTTGAAATGCTTTATAGCAGACTTCTGAACAGCATATGCTCAGTGTATCAGTTTTGTCTCTCTTCTTTCCTACCTAAGGGTGTCCTTTTTGGAAAACCAGTCAGTCATGCTCACAGTAGATGAGGTCATCTATATTCAGACAATCATGAAAGGCAAGTTTAGTTTCTCATGAGGAGCAGAATTTAAGGAAAACTAAAAAGACACAGTTTCTCTTTTCAGGCTAACAACTAAAATACTTAAAACTATTATTTTGTGTGAAGGAGAAGAGTACCTAGTTCAGAAATCTTTGGTCTGAAACTGCATAAGCTTCACTTGCTGTCATCTAATAAAAAAAAAATGGTTGAATGTCTTGCATGCATGATCCAAAATTGTCAAAGCATCCAAGTTGCAAATGGATTTTCTTCTATATCTTTTCCTATTCCATAACTAACACCTTTTCTCTCTACATGAGGCAGACAGCAGGAAATTAAAAACATGCTGTTTGAGGCCCCCAGTTTTTTATTCCATAAGCTTTGTACCAAAGTTCCACATGGTTTTTCTCATTTGCATGGCTATTGCTTATTGATCACATTACTTCTGTCTCACTGTTTTCACAAATAAATCCGCATTGTTTATTTTTACAAAGGAAATCACACTGTCACTGGGCACACAATCCCACACTGGTTTATACTGTAGTATCTTCATTGAAGACTAATGGGCCAGTCATAAAACAATAATTCCACTGAGATTAGAAGAGCTCTATTTACCCAAAGCTGTGATACAGAACCCACTGAGGTCAATGAAAGTGACAGATTCTTTAGATCAGGCCTTTAAACTATTTTAAAAGAGAGAAATATATGGACTATTTTTACAAGAAGCATTGCACTGTAATCTGAAGGTCACACTGCTTCATCATTTTTTTTTTCACCAGAACTCATAAGAAATAACTTTTGGTGTAGAGGATTTGGCTTAAAGTTGAATGAATGAGACCTTGTTTCTCTTCCTTCCTCTTACTTGATCTTAATCATAGAATCATAGAATATCCCAAGTTGGAAGGGACCCAAAAGGATGATGGAGTCCAACTCATGCATCCACGCAGGAGCACACAAAACTAGACCATAATACTAATCTTATTTATGTAATGTGGCATTCATGTGATATGCCACTATTTAAAATATCTGTACAGTCATGTCTTGCCTCTTATCAGGAAATTTTACTCTGTCATATTCAACGCACATCCAGGAGCAGAATTTCTGCGGGGATACCGGTGCCATTATTTTCCCACATAGCAGTTCAAAGGATCTGGAGGGAGGGTTTAAGGATGCGTATGTAAAATGGAGCTGTAGATGTCAGGGTTTCTTTTATAACAAAAGCAAAAAAAAATAATAATAATAAATAAATTATTGAATTTTGGATTAAACAGAACGTGCCACACCCACATGTACTCATTATATTTCATTTGGAGATTGTTAGACTTGCCACTAAAGAATTACAAAAATAATTTGGTCAGCTTCAAATAAGGAAAGCTGTTTCAAATTTTTAAATATTTTGAAATATCCCAACATTTTTCAAACAAATTTTGTTGCAAATTGTTAACCAGTCTCTTTCATAAGATGCAAATTCAGTTGCTCTCTTTGCTCCATTTTCCTTTGGAAGGATCACTTGGTAGCTGAGAGGACACATTCAGCCCCTTTCAAGATGGTGCTGTTCAGTGCTGCCCATCTGCAAGTGGGCAGAACAGCACTCATCTTTAGAAAGCACTCTGAAAATGTAGATGAATAAATGCAGATTGCAAATTATTATTATTTATTTGGTGAGCTTTTGAATAGAAGTCACAAAGCGATATGGTCTGCTGAGCATTTAAATCTTCTTGCCATCAGTTTGAAGCCCGTAAGCTATAATAATCATACACATTATCAGATAAAAATATATTTCTCCTTCCTGTGAGATACTGATCTGACAGAATGAAAATAATTTTTCACAGTATTATTCATTTTTTACCAAATAGTCTGAGACGAGGAATATTTCCTTAAGAATTCTTCACCAGAAGGGAGGAGGTTTAGTTCCTAAGATAACTTTACGGCCAGATGACTTGACCACTTTTACTTAATCCAGTGTTTAATGTTTATATACACTTAGCAAGCCATTGTGTTTAAAGCAGCATTTTTTAATACGTAGCTTACTCTTTCTGTCCTTATTCAGAGATATTTAATAAAGCAATAAAAAGAGATTTATACAGTATGCAAAAAGAAACATCATGAAGTATCATGAAATACATGTTTGTGAAAACTCAGTTTTGTCATTTTGTTACATTTATTACAATGCCTGGATCCTCTGTGGTAATTCCTCTGACTTTGAACTGATTTATACTAGCTCAATATCTGACCTTGTAAACATGCAAATATATTTTTGCTTGCTTTATAGCTCCAGCTCTTTCTTATTTTTTACTCATTTCTTGCAAGGAAATAATATCTTGGATACGACTGCTCGTAAATTTAAAGGGAAGCTTGAGTTTACATATTTCAGTCCCTACACCTATCTGATTTTAAGACTTGGATTTCACTTTAATACAGTCGAAAATGATTTGAAAATTCCTCAGAAGCTTGTAAAATGTTTCCTGACAGCAATTGATCCTTATTAACTTCTGAATGTGCAGAGTCTGGTGCTGCAATACAGTTTGTAAAGACATGCCTCTGGCTTAATTAAGAGAATATGGAACGTATTTAGTTTTATTTTTTTAATCAATAGAAATATGTTACCTATCAAAGTATATGTCGTGTTTTGCATTATTGAAATCAAGTTCTGAAGTAAGCTGAGTACCTTAGCTCTAGTTCCTTTTGTGGAGGTACCCAGCTCTTCATCAAACATGGCCAGAATATACATCCTGAGCAAAATTAAGTAAGTGAGGCCAGATGTCATTTGCTGTCAGTTCCTGACCAAAGTCAGTGGAATTACTCTGGGTGCCTACAAGCGTAAGTAAAACCTAATTCTGAGCTATACGTCTTATATCGGTACGACTTACATTTGCAAGGGACCATTTCGTATTACTCGTAGTGAGCTACAGAAAGGTAGAATCCAATGTAAAATACCTTCCAGTAGTAACTGCTAAAGACTTATTGATATGAACTGGAGGCACATCCATGAAAGTGAAAAAAAAAACCAACAGAAAGGCCACAAGCACCTACATATAATCTAAATTTCTATTGTACTAACATTAGAAATGAGAATTATAGGAGATCAATTTTTCTGCCTTTTATTACTCTCAAAATTTCTTTCAGAAATGAAACCGCCCTCTCCAGAGGGAGCGGGAAAAAGAAAAAGCCCAAAATGAAAGGAGTACATGAGATACAGGAATAAGGTTGGAGTCTTCACCGTGTTAAAGTCAATAGCAAAAAAATTAATTGATTTATTGACTACAAGAGGGGTGAGGCTTTACTTCATAACACACTAGAAATGCTTACGGGGGGGAGAGGAAAAGGTTAATTTTAAAATATTTTTTATTTCTATGAGTAGAATTCCTGATCCAGAATGCTAGTTAAACCAGCAGAAATTCAAATTAGCTGCACTGAAGTCCTTGGGATTTGCTACATGTTTATATACAGAGCTGGTTCATGCTCTCTTTCCTAAATGAATACCTGAACATATGCTCAAATCTCTGAATTACAAAGCTAAATAGTGTAAAATATACATTTTTCATGTTTCACCTGTGATCACTATAAACATTCATTAAAAAAAGACTTTACAAGAAAGGATCTTGACTCTCAGACACATATAAATTTAATAGCTGCCTAGTATCTTCTCATCCATTGCTCCAAAACACTAACTTTTGCTATAATATACAATTCAAATACACTGTACCTCTCAAACCAGGTTTAATCCCAAGGAGAAAGTAAAATAGCAGTATATTAGTTTTATTTAATACATGGTCATATACATGTATGCTGATGATGGCTTGAAGAGACTTCCTGGCTTTTTCTCCAGCCTATAAAGTGCTTTAAAGGCAGGAGTTTCTTTCACGCTAATAGTATTACTCAACACAAGGTAATGCTACTTCTTTTTCTTTCTGAGTTCCTTTTGAAAGTCTGATCTTCAGCTGGACTACACAAAGGTAGAATCATTTGCTTCAGTTTCTGCACATATTGTGTTTATTTTGTAGACATTACCTGTAGACTCAACAGCAGTCAGATCTCATCATCTTGTGTATTTATCTATTACTAAGATTGTTTTTAAGTATTTTTTCTGTTAAACTTTACTATTGTTTCAAAGAACTTCTTTGAGTCTTTCAAGTATGTAGCTGTTTCAAGGTCACTTCAGTAGTTTTAAAATATTTCTCCTCACAGGACTTTTTCAAAGAGCAATAGCTCAAAGTGGAACAGCACTCTCCAGCTGGGCGGTTAGTTTTCAGCCTGCAAAATATGCCAGGATGCTGGCTACGAAAGTTGGTTGCAACATGTCAGACACTGTAGAACTGGTAGAATGTCTACAGAAGAAGCCTTATAGAGAACTCGTTGACCAGGACATTCAACCAGCTAGATACCATATAGCCTTTGGACCAGTAATTGATGGCGATGTGATACCAGACGATCCTCAGATATTGATGGAACAAGGAGAATTCCTCAATTATGACATCATGCTGGGAGTAAATCAAGGCGAAGGGTTAAAATTTGTTGAAAATATTGTGGATAGTGAAGATGGCATATCGGCTAGCGATTTTGACTTCGCAGTTTCTAATTTTGTCGATAACTTGTATGGATACCCTGAAGGCAAAGATATATTGAGGGAAACTATTAAATTTATGTACACCGACTGGGCAGATCGACACAATCCTGAGACCAGAAGGAAAACACTGCTGGCTTTGTTTACTGATCACCAATGGGTTGCACCAGCAGTGGCCACTGCAGATCTTCACTCAAATTTTGGATCGCCTACATATTTCTATGCCTTTTACCATCATTGCCAGACAGATCAGGTACCTGCATGGGCAGATGCAGCCCATGGAGATGAGGTTCCTTACGTACTGGGAATCCCCATGATTGGTCCTACTGAATTATTTCCTTGTAATTTCTCCAAAAATGATGTCATGCTAAGTGCAGTAGTGATGACATACTGGACAAACTTCGCAAAAACTGGGTGAGTACCAGATAATGAATAATTTTATATACAAACACTGCGTATAAGTAAGCAATGCTTTCCCTTGAATATCTCCCTTGGAAATACAGATGAGTAAGAAATTAAGAATTGGGTTGCATAGCTGTGTAGTGTCACTGAGTTCACTTATACATTCTGGCAAGAGGAGGGAAAAATATCTTTGTGAGTAATCTGAATGAAGAAATTTTAAACACCATGTACACAAAAATCATTTAAGGGTTCCCCAGAAAAGTAATAAATTGAGTGTTTAACATATGCATGTAGTTAAAAATGTTTTACATTAATACATCTAACTAAAAAATATGTGACTCAGAACTTGAGAGGTTTTGACATTTTCACAAATCCTGCTTTTAGTGGTAGCTCAAAATACTTCTCCACCTTTGGCCATTGGAGTCTAAGTCAGTATGTGTTACATTGAGTTATGCCCTGCTGTGGTCTTTTCACCTCTGGAAGACAACAGATACTGTGTGTGAACTGAAATGCTGTGATTCAGGTTGCTAAAATGAAAACAGAAAAAGCTTAATGGCCTCTCACACTGGTCTCTTGTAGGCATTTGCCCACATCACCATACTGCTGGCAGTTTTTCCTCAGCAGTAGAAGATTTGTGTGAGCAATACTATCATTTTCTAGAAATAGAGAAGTGATGAATTCTCTGTAACAAAAGATTACATATGGTTCATTTGCATAATGCTGTATCTAACTGAGATTAATAAGACCTCTCCTTTTAAGAAATAGTATGCTGCTCTGTCCAAAGAAAGGCAGACTTAAATGTTAAGTATAAAGTACTAATTTTCTATTTCCTTTTGAAATACTGTATAAAATTCGAGATTTTCTTTTTTAGTGACCCAAATCAACCAGTGCCACAAGATACAAAATTCATCCATACAAAACCAAATCGTTTTGAAGAAGTAGCATGGACCAGATATTCTCAGAAAGACCAACTGTATCTTCACATTGGATTAAAACCACGAGTTAAAGAACATTATAGGGCCAATAAAGTGAACCTTTGGTTGGAACTGGTACCTCATCTGCACAATCTTAACGACATTTCACAGTATACCTCTACCACAACTAAAGTGCCATCAACAGATAATACTTTCAGACCAACAAGGAAAAATTCCGTTTCTGTTACTTCAGCCTTTCCTACAGCCAAACAAGATGATCCCAAACAGCAACCAAGCCCATTTTCAGTGGATCAAAGGGACTATTCAACAGAATTGAGTGTTACTATTGCAGTTGGTGCATCTTTACTCTTCCTGAACATTTTGGCCTTTGCAGCATTGTACTACAAAAAGGACAAGCGGAGACATGATGTTCATAGGAGATGTAGCCCACAACGTACTACTACCAATGATCTCACCCATGCACAAGAAGAGGAGATAATGTCCCTCCAAATGAAGCACACTGACTTGGATCATGAATGTGAGTCCATCCATCCACATGAGGTGGTTCTCAGGACCGCCTGTCCCCCAGACTACACGCTAGCTATGAGAAGGTCTCCTGACGATATTCCCTTAATGACGCCCAACACCATCACAATGATCCCCAACACTATACCAGGGATTCAACCCTTACACACATTCAATACATTTACCGGAGGACAGAACAATACTCTGCCCCATCCTCATCCCCACCCCCATTCACACTCAACAACCAGGGTATAGCCAGACAAGATGAAACAAACTTTATTTTTTGATGGATTACAGTAGGTGATATTACTGAAGATTACTTGGCTTTCAACCTACAAGACTCTTACTATTTAAATATGGAGGAATATTATGTGAATATACATATCAAGAACTTTTGGGGTTTTGAAAAAAAAATGAATTGTACATATATCAAATGAACTTAAGAAACAAAAACAAACAAACAAAAAAACCACCCAACTGTTTGCAATTGCTTGAAACAGTTGTCCTGAATGATACTTTTTCATTCACATTCAAGTATTAATTTTCTGAAGATTTAAGTTACATAATGGAATTAGGCATGTGCAACACAAACAGGAAAGAACAAAGACTGAAAATTTTAAAAACCTATAAATATGCACAAGGGACACACTATGGAATGTCAGATAATTTTCACCAATTTTTATTTGGACCTGTTTTATTGTGTAGACCATATTTACATATTTGAATAAGTACACAAAGCACCAATGCTGTTAAGGCCTTAGGAAGGGGCTCATGCTGAGATCTGCCAGTCAGACAAAGAAGTTTTACAGCCTGGCAGGTACAACATTATCACTTAAGTGCTGTCAGTATAAAAGTTGTGGGAATAAAAGAAACTGGTTATTTTTAGCACGATGTGCATGATAATTTATATGCTTGGTGGCTGTGCTGCTGATTAAGCCGTAATTAAAATTCTTCTCATCCCATTGGAGTTTTTAATAGAAGCTTTCTCCATCAATTGGCACAACCTAAAGAAGTTTTTGAAAGGGGCAAAAGTAATTACAGTGAAATATTTCATAGTAATTTCAGTAAAAGAAGGAATTGCAACAGTTCTAAAAGGTATTGTTGGAATTCTAGGTATGCAGTGGTGAAAACTCACTGATCTGAATCCCAGAAAAAAATCTATTTTATTAATGTTGTTTTCCCTTTCCACCTAAATAATGTCTAACATTAACATAATTGTAACTCTAATGGAAACTCCTGTGGTAAAGGATTTATAATTTTCTGTGACTTAGTTACAATATGTTTAGTTCAAATTGGTGAGGTAAAGTGTGTCCAAAAATTGAATTGCAATGATATTTTGCGATATAAAAACGCCCCAATATTACCACTCTGGTTACACCTCTCAGTTTATTGTTTGAACTCATGTTGCATGTTACAGAGTTTACTTATAATACTTTAATATAAAGTTAATTCCCTTTTTGCTATACATTAGCCATTTGAATGAATTCTGTAGACCAGAAGAAGAGGGTATGTAAGAACGGGGAGAGAGCCAAAAGCTGGAAATTTAAAAATCTGAATACTACGTATGTTTGTGTGATTTGAAATGAGTGTTCTCAAATCAAAAGAAATTTTTCATTCCCTGTCGCTTTCCAGTAATTATATACCACAGTCCTTTCAAAATGTTTGTATATGTAATCAGATGTACATTTATATAAAAGAAATAATTGAGATGGACTTAAGAGCACATCCCTGATAAATACTTTCTCTCTTACCTGTACTATATTTCTATTAGACTAAAGTTATGTGATTTTTTTTTACATTTTTTCAAATTACTAGCAATTTTGATAGTTTGTAAGATAATGCGAAGAACTTTCTCTGACAAACTAACTGCAGTAACAGAAACATTTCTTTTCAGTTACTCTTTTTCAAGAATGAAAGCTTATTACACAAAAAAAATAATAAATTGTATACTACTTGATGGAAAATTACTTTGTACTTCTTGGCCATATTACTGGTCACTGAGTGAAATAAAGATAATCTGGATAACGAATATTATTCCAATGCTAAGAGACCTGATCTTTGCTCATTAAAGAGCTAAAATGTTTATTGCTGTTTTGTCATTTTTTAATGAAGTAATGGTAACTGTCTCAAATAAAGAGTAATATCTTAAGACCAGTCTGGTTTTTGAAGACGTGGACATGCCTTCTACAATTAACAGAACTGCATATTTACAGGCCAGTCCCAGCTACTATCATATCTTCCAAAAGAACCGACTTTATGTTACAGTATTACACAGAAATCTCTCCTATCATTTTCAGAAAGAAGTTCAAAATAGAAATATGAGGACCAAAACAGAAAGCCAGTGAACAGGCCTAATTGGAATAAATTTGCGGAAGTCCACAGCAGAAAAAAATCACCTTGGTTTTATTTGGATGTGTTAACATTTATGGAAGAACCGCTAGGAAGTTCAAAGCACGTTTGCTAACATCAAGCACAAACATTAAAACTGAAGCTGTAATCAAAACAAAATGCTGTGATCTCAGTCATTTTATTTAGCTAAAAAAGCCCACAGTTGAAATCCGTGTATTTAATTTAAGTGCATCTCTCAGTCCCCAGTGTTAAATTAAGATCTTTTGGTAGAAGCAAAAACAGTATTGTCTTCAAAATCCAGGGCGGTCTGTGTGCAATTTCTGCCTGATGTGGTTGTGCTTTTAGACTGTGACCTGCCAATGTAAACCAATAAAAAATTGTCTGCCATCTGATAATTATTGTTTAATAGGAAGATTGTATTTTGCTATGTTGATGAACAAAACAACAACAACAAAAAAAACCACAAAAATATTGATGGCCATAAAACAAGATATTAATGAATTATGATTTTATGTGCTTTTCTTAACTTTATCAAAACCAAAATAACTTTCTACTATAGTTTATTTGTGGCCATATATCTATATATCTCTATATATAAAGTATCTGGTAATTGTTTACTTTTATTAGTTACAAAATAAATGATTTAGGTAAACCAAGCATGACACTACACTTTATTTTTGTCAGCCAACAGTATTTAAAATGTGAAAGATGAAGTCATTGATACAAATTTTGTCAGTCCTGTTTGAAAATAAGTTCACATAGGATGCAGATATGGTGAATGATATTTTAATGGCTACTTCACATCACAGCAGCTGGCCTTCCAGAAGGGAGATGGTTTCCCACATCTTAACATGACATTAAGAAAGACCAAGAGATGTTTTAGAGCTGAGACATAATAAAAATAGAGGAATATCGTCGTTATGCTTCATGGAATATAAGTTTCTTCTTTTTAAAATATTTATCTGTTTGATTTGTTTCCACAGTAGCCTCCAAGAAAACAAAATCAAGTGTGATATTTAATTTCTTGTATCATCCTTGGACCAGATTTCCAATAAAATGAAGATATGAGTCGATCTCTGGAAATTCAGTAAAAATATAAAAAGCCTGCATTTACTGCTTTCACACTTTTGTAAATATGTTTGCAGACCTTTGGAAGGAAATGTATTCTACCACTTTGGGAAAACAATAACAATGGAATCATTGTCTCGTTTACCTATTAAAATTACAGGCAATATAATGTGCTGTGCTACATTTCTAGGAGAAATAAAGCAGATAAAAATGCATTTTGCTCAATGGTATCTTAGTTGGTTCCATGTGGTATTCTGCACCCACAGAAGAGCCGTAGGGCACGGATGAGCTACCTGAATGTAACATTCCATAGGAAAATGTACTTGTTTTTGTTATCTGCACTAAGTATGGCCTCCTGTGTTACAAAACTGTAATTACCAGATGTTTTTGTTATTGAAACGTGCTGAAAACAGGAAAAATAGAGGTCTAACTTGTAAACATGTTGCAGCCTTAGAGACACCGCTGCACAGAAATACTGGGATTTCTGTTGCCGTCTTCACTAAGAGGTGATAACTGAATTCCTAAGAAGCTGCCAAACATCGTGGCATTCCTTTGATGTTTGGAATTTGTTTTTTCCCTGAGCTGTTGGTTTAAAATATTGGCCTTTGATCCCCTTTTTTTTTCTACTAGTGGATTGTTGCCGATGATCACTCTTTAGTATAAGCAAACATTAGATAATTTAATTATTGTTGTGAAAATGTGCGGCCAAATAAATGAAATGAAAGGGAAATTCCCTGCAGAGATTTTGTTATTTTTCATTCAAAGCCCTTGTTAGAATATCTGTTGAAGGAGTTCTGCTTTTTCTCAGTCTGTAAGCTAAGGGACATTCTCTAAATAACATCAGAAATCTCTTTTTCCATGTGAAATAAAAACACTATAAGATTAAGACGTCCTTTTGAGGTCTCCAAATAAATCTGAGCAATTTGAAACTCGGCTTTTACTTAAACGTTCCAATTCGGTTTAAGTCTGGCACATTCACATATGTGTATGCAGACCAGAAATGAGCAGCATTTGATGAGGCACTCAAAAGAACTGCACAGCAGTGAGGTAACCATCAGTTCTGCACAAAGCGCCTTTTCTTTTAGGATCTCTTAATGCCATCGTACAATTGACTTCTTAGTTATAGATTCAGTAAAAACTTAACTTTGTGAAATAGGAAATGGTTAGAAAAAGGTAATGAACTTAAAACTGTCTGGTGGAAAATGTTTAGGTAAAAAAAACGTTAAGAATCACCTAAGAAGAGTAGATTTTATGCTCAACCTGACTTCATTTCTTTTTGTTAATATTATGATTCTCAGTAATTCATATATATATGAAACTATCATTGCTTTAATAAGCTTTATTTTCTAAAAGGAAATTAAATATTGTATGGCGAGTAAATTGTGGATTAAAGCCAACTCTGAGCTTAATTTCCCTTACTATTGGGATGAATGGCAAATAGAAGAGCAAGAAATTTGTGCAAGTCTTAAATGCTGTGCTTTATTTTTTTCATTTGAAGATAGAAGTAACATCAGAGCAGTTAAAGCAGTGTATTTGTTTGTCACAGTGTATTTGCTTGTGTACATATATGAATCTCTCTTTCCATGTGCTTACCCGCAGGCAGTACCCCAGCCAATAGAGGAGCTTTCTAGAGACAGAACCAAACAGGAAATGTTACCCTTTTTCATCATGCAGATTCAGTTCAAAGGTAGATATGGAGGTAACACTACTGCCTCATGCTGCGTTCTGAAATGTTACTGACCATGCTTAGCTGATTACATTTATTTTATTACCAGCTGAATTAGTATTTATCATAGTACCATTGAAATCAGTGAAGCCCTGGCAGTTTACACCAGTTATAGACCTGCTCCTGGACCTTTAATGTTCATCATGGCTCATCTCACCTTCCTCTTTTGCGTATCTTCTCACACACATGAACATGCGCTCATAGAAATTAATAAAATCATAACTGCCTGATTTGATGATCACCATCTGGCACTAAAAATGTGCTTTAAAGTAGGTTGATAGTTAGTTGCATAGAAGTCCAATATTCAGAAAAAGATGAGCCTTCTACGTGTAAAAACTCATGCTAATTACATTGGTGCAAAGAAAAGGTCTATACGGTTTGTAGCATTAACATGCAATAGCAAATTTTATGCTAAGAACTTTTTAATAATGAACATTCAGTCCTGTGTCTGATCCTCAGATCTATATGTTGATCTGTATGCCAAAAAATCAATGACACGTTACAGCAGTTGTAACCCTGATCTCTGTGCTTTTCTCTGGCTGATCAGTAGGGAAACAGGCACACAAGTGAGCCACAAGTGTGCTGTAAATTCAGGTCAGAAACAGTTGGATTTTCTCTGTCACCTGAATTTTCCCATCTCAGTGTTAGCAACTCCAGGCATTCAGCATTTATGAGATTCACTTTAGAATGATGTGATTTAAATAATAAATGTGGAGTTCTTAAGTCTATATAGTTGGGCATTTAGTATTCAGATTTTCAGCCATAGAGCTGTAAAAGTCAGTAACTTTTTATAAAATGGCAGTTGATAATACTGGCAACTGGAGTTAGGACTGTGGCTAAATTAACAACAGGTCTGTGAAAGCTGAGGCTTGTGAGCTGAGTTATTCATCTCTCTGTACCTCTGCAAAGAAGAGTGCGAATGATCGGGTGTTCACATTTAGCCACCAAATACTGAGCAGTTCTTCCCAAAAGGTTAAGTCACCATGGCATTGCAAGGTCAAACCTCAGCTGATGTTCTAAGGTACGTTATCTTTCAGTGAGTCTTAAAATGTTGCTCCAAGCGCCATGTCTGTGTGGCCACATGGCTCTGGTATGAAGGACAGAAATCTTGTGGCTGCAGATCAGCCATTGGCCATGCCCGGTACAGGATACTCGATATAAATTTTCCCTGGAAGAAGATGAGAGGTGGGGCAGAACTAATCTTCTGGCAGGATGCAGCTTGGGAGAGTGAATGTGTAAGACATCTATTTCATCCATTAATTTGTAGAAACAACTTTGATAGTAACATAAAGTAATTTGGGGTATATGAAAGGTTCTATATATATATATGGTTCATTTGTCACCAAATATATTTTCAGAAGTCATTCGATATTGTAATGATTGGTGATTGTGATATGGTTGCAGTGTTGTTTTTCTGCCTTCCACAAGGTTAATACTGTGTAGTGGTGACATTTGGCTAAGCAGATGAATACATTTACACACAGGTAAGTCTAGAGCAATGTCAGCGAAGTGGAAACTTGAATCTTCTCTAAAAGAGGTAAGTAATATCCAAAACCAACTACTCTTGGACAGTTAGTGGCTGTTCTCATGTTAAACTCTGTACTGATTTTTTCTTTAGCATTCATCAATTTGCCTTAAATATATTTTTTTCTCCCCAGTAACTGAAGTATACCATGATACTTCTTCATAGAAGACAAAGATAAATATGAACTGTTGCTTTCTTCTCATGAATCATGATTTTGGTGGCCAAGATCAGAAAAAGTGATATAAGAAAAATAGCAAGACATATTTTTTTTTGCTATTTTTTTTCTTCTGTAGGTGTATTCTAGTATCTTGATTCTTTCAAGGCTCACAAAATATATATATATATATATATGTATACTATAATATGTATGTATATTATACTATATTATACTATATATATATACCATGTATACTATATGTATATATATATACAGGAAAATATACAACTATAACTGCCACAGCCAGAAGCCTTGTTGGGAATTTTCCTCTTTCCTTGTCCAGGAAGAAAGGATATGGTTAAATCCATAAAAGGAGACTTCTCCAGAAATCCACACCTAACTGTAGCTCCGAGACACATCAAGGAACTGTGAAAAATGCTTGCAAATTCTGCTCTGTTTGACAGGAGAAGGAACATAATATTGTCAAATTTAATATAATATTGGTAATGTTTGTATATTTGGCATTCCATTAACTATGTTCCAAAAAAACATGTAATCCTTTTTCACAAATACAGTATATCTTAAACCTAAAAGGGCTACTTAGTTATTAGAGCTTTGATTGCGTGGTAATAGTGCCTGTGACTTTCCCTTTATCCTACACTTCCCTTGGTTACACATTGCAACTCAGTTCAGGGATATTTTCTTCACTCTTGTTTTTTCAGTGCTTCAGTTTTAATTTTCTCATTCATTTATCATTTATGCAAGAAGTACATTATCCAAATCCTTTCAGTTATGATTTGTTTTCATTTTTTTCTTACCTTCTTTTTTTTAAATGTCTGTGATAAGCACAATTTTATTCTTCTTGATGCCCTTTCTTATCATTGTAACTATTGTCTCACACAAATGCAGTTATTTCAAGTGTTTTAAATGTCTCCTCAAATTGGAATTTTGGTTTATCTTGTTTTTGTCGTAGTTGCGTACCCCGGGTTATTCATAGATAATCTCCTGTCTATGAATGTAGTGTTTGGGCATAAACACTTCTCAGAACAGCTCTGGAGATGAAACTCCTCTATTGGCTTATGAAATTCCAGCCACGGAAGTTGTGGTATTCTGGATGGTGGTGGAAATCAGTCTGCTCTAGTATCTCTAGTGACTAACGTGGCCAAGACCAGCTGCTCATGAGTAGGAAAAGCTCCCTCAGTTGACAATTGGCAAGTTCCACGATGTTCACACCATCACTGCATTATCTTCATGCACATGCCAGATGCTAATTTGTCCTTTGAAAGTTGCTGGAGGTACAATTTTACAGACAAAAGCAAACCAAGACCTAAGGCAAGCATATGCCTCCAGGAATAAGTAGTGACTTGTAATGTCTGCTGTTTCTTAAAGGGTTTATAGCTCGTGGCCATGCTTCAGACAAGTGTTGATGTATTTTCACTTACTGTGCAGACATTAAGACCTCTGTTCTGAAGCAGGCCTTGTCACTGTGCCTGTGCCTGTGATGGTGCCACTGAGCCAAGATCACACTGGCCCCACTGCAGTAAACAGCGAATTTTCCTCTGACTGTACCTGAGAAAGATGTGCATCTTCCACTGTGGGAGGGAATGAGCTACAGGTGTGAAACATCAAACTTAATTTGCTATTTAAAAAAAAAAACAAAACTATTCACTTATTTATTTTAACTGTTAATTAAAGAGCAGAAGGGTGGTTTTATAGTTTGGATTCTGATGTGGGAGGTGTTTTTGCTGCAGATTTTTGGCTGGATGTAGATTATCAGGATTAAATTCTTCTTCCCTAGATTTAACTACCAACATCAAGTACTTAGTATAGGGAAGCTGACTCGACCTTACATGTAGTTAATTAGAGGAAGAATTTTAGTACCACGTAAATCATGCTTTACAGGCATATATAGGGGGAACCAAAAGTAGCTGAATTAAATGCTATCTTTTCTCTCCTACAGGTGTGTTTAACTATGAGACCATGAAACCTTGTGAGGAGATAAAGCACTCTCTCCTATTTTTTTTAATGTATACGTATGCAATTGATATATATATATATATATATATATATATACACCACATATATATATAAAGTTGTATAGATCAGAATAATAGCTTTTTATACCCACTGTTTATTTTATTACTACAGTGCCTATGGCTGAGGGAATAAGACCAGCAGTGATAAGAATGAAATAGCAAAGGCTCTGAAGCAGCATGAAGCAATGAACAATCCTCACTTTGAAAACCTTATAATGAAGAAGCTTTCCAATGGTAAGCATAGTTACAACTGGAGCTGGTTGCCTGCGGCATTTGTAGCACAGAAGGCATTTCAGAACAGATTCTGCCTTGAGATGGGTAGGCGAGCTGAAGATTCTTGTCTTATTTCTTCCACTTCTCTAAATAGCTCTAGGATTAGAACAAGCTTAATAGCTAAGACACTGATATATAGTTTACAAGAATTGTTAGCTACGTGTTATTTTATCCTATGCAATGTTACTTGGTGAGAAGTAAGCTCATTCAGTAGTGATTTAGCAAAGTGGAACTGCAGAAGAACAGAGAAATGCCATAGGGGAGAGAAAGGTGGGCAAAGAGAGGGAAAGAAAATTGATGCTCAGCCCGTAAGAGGTTAATTTGGGGGATCAAACCATTACTGAGAAGCCTGGCACAGCAGCAGAAGTGAAGTTGTTGTTACACTTTGTGAGGCTGATGAGTTTCACTAGTTTGGGCTTTTCTGATCTGCTAGACTAATGGTTCTTCTCTCAAGATAGCATGGGTTTAGCTGCATTTAACATGCATTATCTATACCTATCCAAAAATACTTCTTCTGGTGCAGTGGGGTCCTTTTTATGTGGTAGGGATTCCTCTTCTAGTTTTGAGTGTGTTTGTAGGCTTCACATCTTTGCCTAAGGACTATAAGAGGTGGTAGGAGCAGAAAGAGAGTTCATATGTGAAAAGGATACAGCTTTTAGTTTCAAAAACTGCCCAAAAGCTGAGGGGTTTGATTAATTGTAAGCAGCGTGGAAAAATGTTTGTCAGCTTAGCAGCCTCTGGTTATAATGTCACAGCAGCACTATCTTAACCTGTGTTGAGCACGAAGATGTACAGCAGACAGATCAATGTCAAGCACTTGAAGAGCTTACATGAGTATTTTTTGACTTGCGTGTGGTCTCTGACATCTGTTTGGCAAGCACCTAAGACTGTGAACATGCTTTAGAGCTATACTGCATTTAAATTATTGTAAAATTATTAAACTGGAGTGAGGACTGATTATTGCTTTGTACATCATTAATATTTTGAAGAGAGCTATGTAAGGTGTGATGGTTAGTGTCTAGGAGTTGCATAAATACTGCAGCTGCATTTGCTCAAATCTCTGATCCTCATGTTCAGAGTTGCAATCAGATTAACTGAAAAACAATGAAAACAAACCAGATAAAACTGATTGCAATATCTGCTACACACTGAGGTCAGAGAGGTGTAAAAGCTGATACTAATTGATGGCTTCATTGACTATGAAACTACTGAACATTATCCATTTAGGAAAGAGATCAATTTGAAAAGCATTCGCTAATGGGGACTACCTGTGGTGCAGTCACACCAAGTGAACGCCCATTCTGTTTTCTGTGAGGATTCTGTAAAACTGGTTTGTCAGAAAGATCAGAGGTCACAGCCAGAAAATTCTGAGTTTCAGGAAACAGCTGTGAGTATTCACGAGGCTCATTGAAACTGATATCTTCCAGAGACTTTTTATTTATAGAGTTTGCCCAGATTTGCCATCTAGTTAACTGAGATGCAGACTGTGGTTTATGGTAGAATTGTTTGGGTTAAGGATCGATACAATGAGATTTCACACCTCTTTAGGAAAAAAATAGCTTTTTTGCTACCGAGATTGGAATTTTCCTAGCATCAATCATATGTACATGGCATTTTCTAAGGAGTGGAAAGGAGTTTGGGCAGCACGCTTGCTTGTATGATATCTCTGTTGGCTTTCAAAGAGTTAATGAAGGGCACCTCTAGGAAATGGCAGCTATCTTGGCTATATCCCTGCTGAGAGGACCTTAATTCCTGGCTACTTTTCAGTTTGTTACTTTATATTTGCATTACTATCTACTTTCTTTCTCTTGCCATTCTCTTAGGTATATGGTAATGGAATGTTCTTGTTCAAATATCTTTGCCTTTTTTTGTGTTAGTGACAGCACAAACCTAGGATGTTATTGGGCTGTTACACAAATGCAGTTCAAGTTGATCATTGCAGGCCACACTGCAGTACAATAGAATACAATAAGCATGTTATGACAGGATAAAACAATCAATCATATGTAGACCACAAACACTGTGATCTGTTTTAAAATATTAATTTTTCAATTTTAATATTTCTTCTGGTCAAATTTAGCCTAAAATTTTAGTAACGTCTATATAAAGATGGTGTATATATATATATATATTTGTGATTATTGTAAACTATATTGCAGTTGTTCTGACTGAATCAGTTTAAGTTGGTATGTCTTCAACTAGTAAAAAGGAAAGAAAGAACGGCAATAAAATGTTGAGTCCTGTAATCTCAGCACTGACCATGTGCCATACACAGCCTGAGATGCCTGCTTGCAGGGTATGGTCTCCAGCATCTATACACTCTTCCAGTTGCAATGTGAACAAGTAGTAACCTCAGAGTTGCTTTGAATTAAATTTGCAGTGATGTCTCTGCAGCACCATGGTCCATCTGAGGCAGGCAGGGGTGGGAAGGGAGCAGAGTACCCCACTTTTTTCATTGTCATTCTTCCATCTGTGCAGGATGGAGCAGAGACAGAATGGCACAAACTCATTTCACCTGTACCAGTGATCCCTCTTGCTTTCTTTTGAGAGGTTTGCAGCTTGTGCCCAATTAGGCAAGAGTTGAAATCAGCAATTAAAAACACTAACATTTTAGTTTAGAAAGTGAAGGCAGACTGGAACAATCCAGAGCAGACAGCAGGGTCAACAGCAGACGTGGTCTGTAAATTGACTGTCTGGTGTGAGCAAACTAGGTAACTGCTGATTAGGCAGGTCCTGTGATGTGCCTTTTGTGAAAGCAAATTCAGGCTGTAGCCTTCCACACACGGTACAGCTGATGATGAGTTGTTAGTTAAAGGTCTGAGAAAGCAGCTTTCAGATGCTGGGCTTGTCAGAAAAAAAACAGCAGGAGGGGGCACAAGTAATGAAAACAAATGTGCACGGAGAACTGGATGGGTAACACGAGTGCAGAGGTCAACAGCGTGATGTGCCCTGAGGTGTGTGGCAGGAAACTGTGTAAAGTTAAAGCTGACCTGGGACACAGAAATAGTTTCCATGTGTTTATTACTTGCTGTGCTCGGGTCTTGATAGGGCAAACATTATCGGTTATGCTTTTCTTCCCCCATGCAGGGTGTCACAGTTTTAAGTTACTTCCTATCGCTGGAGAAAGCTTGTAAAATTGCATGGCAGGTACAGGTGGTAGCTTTGCTGGGGGAGGCTGAAGTGCTTCAATGTGTGCCATTGCCAGCCAGCCAGGTCAGCAGCAGGGTGGTGGTGGTGGGGAGAGCTGTTCAGGCCTGAGTGACTGCAGAACCTTTTCCTTTCATACAGCACGAAGGTAGCTTTCGACAGCTCTTAATGGATCTCTTCTCTTATAAATGAGTAGCAGGAAAGAACCTTCATACTGCTGTTGACAACAGCTTTCTCATGGGTGTTGTAAAGAAGTCTCTTATCACAGAATGGCTTGGACAGGGTTGCCCACACCAGCTCAGGCTGCCCAGGGCTCCATCTGAGCTGGCCTTGAGCACCTCCAGGGATGGGGCACCCGCAGCTTGCTGGGCACCTGTGCATTTCCATCAGGTCTCATTTCTACCTGTCTCATATTCACAATTCACAAAACTACTGAGAATTTAGAAGCCATCTTATGGATTTGTAGGTTTTAAATAATTTCTGACTGGGAGATTGGACTGGAATAGTAGAAGGTAATAAAAGGGAAGGAACTTGTTGATTTAATTCTTGTGAGTGTGAGACCTCAGTCTAGCATTAGGAATAATTCTGATTGTTGTTTTTTTAATTACGGTGTACTCAAAGACAAGTAATTACAAATTTTACAAAAACAAACAAAATAAAAAACAGGAACTCAAGGCAAATCTATGATAATTATTAATTGACTCACTCTACAAAAGGCAGCTGCTGTAACTTTACATGCACGTCCATTATCAGCTGCTCATCTAATAAGCTTTGGAAAACCAGCTCTGACAACTCCATGAAATACAGAAGCATGGCAAAAAGTGGCATTGATGTTTCAGTAAGTGACATTCTCTCTGAGTCAGCAGGAACAAAATGCTATGGAAGCATTGGAGGCCCTAGGAGGCACCTCTTCTAAATAAGGCTGAGAGCCAAGACCCAACATCTCATTAAGAGTGAGAGGCTCTCCAGTGCACAGATGATAAATATGTGTATGTTCTTACAGACTGCACAGAGCCCTAACTAGCAGTGGGGAAAGATGGGCATTTTTTTTCTTTGCAGTACATGTGAGCTTAATAAATGCTATTGGATATTTCTGCATTGGTAGCTCTAAACAAGGTATTTCAGATCTCTTAAATAGGAGTCCTGTTGTAGCATCAGACCTTCCTCCAGAGAAGTTCTCTGCACGCTGTTGCTCCAGTTCACTGTAAGGCTTGTATTTTTTATCATCTTGTGCCAGGAAGTCATGGATGTTGCCACCTTTGTGGTTGTCTCTAACCAAGATGTCACTTCTGGTGGTCTGGGTGTCTTGCTGCCAACTGCTGAATCCTGGAAAAGAGTTCATGTTCAGATTTAGACAAGGAGGAATCATAGGTTGGAATTAAAGCTGCATTTCCCATTTGGCTTTGTTCTGATCCATGATTGTTCTCACAGTACAGTTAAAAATAAAATGACCTCTTTCTTTTTCTAGCTGCTGTCAAAATTGTCATTCCCCACCAGATGCCCTAACTTCCCACTGCTCCCCGCTGGTACTGCTGCCCCTGTTGTCTCTCCATCCAAAGAGTTTCTGAACAAGAGACAAGCTTTTATGGAGCCTGGCAAAGCTTCAGAAGGGAAAAGGAAAAATCGATACTGCTTCAAAGCAAAGTCTTTGCTTCAGTGAATATGACATTTGCCCTTTCTTCACTAGGGGGAAAAACAACAAGGACACTTACACCGGCAATGGAAATAGAATGAACAACAGAGAGACCTTCCAGGTTTGACATGTAAAGGGAAATAACTTTGTAGTTATTGTCCCTGTTTGGTGACATCAAAAACAGGTGTAGAGTGTAAGGCGGTGCAGGCTGAGAGTGAAGTGGAAAGTAACAAAAAGTCAAAGAGAAGAGTTGAAGGAATCTGGAACAAGTGATAATGGACTTGGCTGAAAAGATGGAGAATGAAAGACACTGCTCGAAGGTGAAGTCCATTGTTGTACAATCAAATTAACTATTAAATGTCAGCTGCAAAGGTGTGCCATAATATTGAAAGGACCTTCCAGTAAATTTTACTTAGCCATTTTGACAGCTTTACAGCTACTGAAAATGTCCATAGAGCCTCACAGTTTGCTAATGAATGGCCTCTCCGTAAGGATGAAGCAGGTCAAAAGCTTTGAAAGAGAAGCTGGAAATACCAATTAAAGAAATGGATGCTTCTGCAAAATCAAAACAACTTTGAAAAACACTCACTTATATTTTTGGAGGATTAACAAAGAATTGAACTAAATATAAGCCTTAGAAGTCTGCTCTTATTCTTTTCCATATCCAGGTTTTCATTAATTTCATTCTAAAGCTGGCTATAACTCCCTAATTCCATTCTATTTTGACGATGCCACTCCTGAGCTAGTTTTCCAAGTTGTGTTGTTCTGATGTTTCTACTTTTGTGTCATTCACCGCATGGAATTTTATGGACATCCATCATTTAAATGTTGTGTCATTGTTCAAAAATACCTTTTTCCTTATGCGAAGCTGTGCCTGCAGCTGCCATCAGCAGTGGTTAATTTGCAGCACCTAAATTCCCTGCTCAGTGGGTCAGCTGCTGCTATTGCAGTTATGTAGCAGAGCAGGCTTCATCCTTGGTGAATCAAATAGCATGACTTCTGAGGAGCACACTCGTAGTGCAGCAGGACAGTCATGTACTCATACTCTGACCCCTGTACTGCTGCTGGGTGAGAGTTCTGCAGCTACAAGAATCAATAAAAATGTATTGATTTCTCTGCACTGTCATAAAGCTTGTCTGCTCTCATCTCCCGTTTGCAAGCAGAAAAAGAAGACTGTAAAACTGCAGTTGTCTTAGGCTTTCTCTCACCTCACCCATTCCACGCTCATCACTCCAGAGACCAAGATCTGTTTCTGACATGCTGCCCTAGCTGCTCTATCAGCATCCTACTCTTTTAACTCTTTGTGTTGGAAAAATAGCTGGTTTTGAAACTAAGTAAGTGCAGGGAGATTGCCTCGAAGACTAAAGGTGAGTGACTCCTCTGGAGCTTAATTCATCCTACTGCATGCAGAAAAGGGTAGCCAAGGACAAATAATGTGATGAGGAGTTCATTCTCTGTAGGTTGCAGGTTCACATAAAGTTACTTTTCTAGGCCGTTTCAGATCCCTTTGAAACTGATGTTTTCTATTCTAGAAAGAAGGTGGGTAGTTGATCATTGATCTGAAGAACGTAGGAATGTCCTCCACTGCTGGTAGCTGCCTCAGAGGTAAAAGCGAAGCAGGAGAAGGGTAAAACAGTGTTTTCAGTAATATTTAACTTCACAGCAACTGTCACCTAAAACCATACCTGTCAAAAGGCAGCTGTGCAGATATGTGCCTCTGGTGTTCATGCAGATTATTTGGGAAGCTTGCCTTCAAGCTTCTGGGGATAGATGTAACAATTTGTCAGCGGTGCAATCAGTTGATTAAATCCCAAAGTCCTGATAAAATGCAGAATGCAGTCATGGAGCAAACAGGCCGGAAAAGATTCACCCAGAAGATGGAAGTACAAGTACAAGACCCCTGCACATCGTTGGGTACAATGTCATGATTTCCATGATTTCACTGCCTAGGTCAGCAGTATCACTAAACAACTGGATTAGAATATTACAGATCAACAACAACAACAACAAAAAAAAAAGCATGAAAGGGGAGCATCTTGCAGCATTTAAAAGCATCAGCCTTGGATGCTTTTGTTTCTATGGAGAATGACGACTTTGACACTCAGCTGTTCCTATTGATAAGGTCCCCAGCTGCACCAGTTTTGATAGCAGTATTTGCAGTGCAGCAGAGTAATGAGCGATACACACACGTGTCCACTGGTCAAATGTCCGACTGTGTCTGTATCACTGTCAGTATTTAAATTATGTGTTACTTAATGTATTTGTGGCACAGGAAGTAGGCACTGCTTTCTGCTCTACCAGCTGAAGGGCAAGGCACACCTGCTGACAAGTAGGAAAATACAGGTTTATCAACCCTACTGCTTTAGTGACTTTCCTTGCATTGATGGCTTCAAGCAAGTAATTCTAAGAATGTGACATTTTAAATGTATGCTGTTGGGCTGTTATATGCAGGATGTTGAGTCAGGCTCACACACACAGTGTTATTGCTTAGGTCTGCAACTGCAGACCCAGAGAAGGAAAAGGGAAAATTCCTTTGTGAGCAGTTAGGAAGGAAGTACAGTTGGGTCCCCAGAAGGGTGTTATTTGGGGGCTCTCTGCAGTTCAGCTGGCAGTGAGGATTAAGAGGAAAATAAGAATGTCTTTGGCATGCTTTTCCAGAATATATTGTATGTTTTTGTTGGTGCTTCTTTTGTTCCTAGTGGGATCAAATCAAAATCCCTATTGGATGGATTTTCCTGTTAGTGGGATAATGACAGAAGAGCATGGTAGAAAGATAAAAGTATCGTGTGTTGGTCACTAACATGTGCATGTATATTTTCTGATAATACTTCAGTATTCAATTGACTTGTCTCCTTTGTTGTGCACTATGCTTAATTGTCTTTAATATAAAGTAACATATACAATACGAGGTAAGAAAAGGTTGGGGAAAAGGCGTGATCTTTACACCTGTGGCAGCTGGTTCCCACAAGAACTTGCTCTAACAACATTATTGGGGTTTGCAGGTGCAAGGCCCTGTGAACAATAAAGAAAGGTGTGAAAACAAGGGGAAAACACTGCATTGGCAGCTGTTGTGAAAGAATAGAGAGCTGCAAATAACAGCCCCTCTGCGCTGGTAAGGTTGAAGAGCAGAAGTACCGAGGCACAGCAAAACAGCCCACATTCAGTTCCAGGTCAGGCAGATATGATCTCATTGTGTTCAGTGTCTCAACTGTGCCTTAGACTTGAGCCATAGCCCTGCAGTGGAATAGGTCAGCATAGCCTTTACATCAAGATATACGTGCAAGCCACTATATGCTCAGGTTTTGGGCAGGCTTTTTAAAACAGTGTTTATACAAAAGAAAAGGAATACAATCCTTCCCAAATAAATGCACACAAACTCACATCTCTTCCCTCCCTCCCATGCAGATATCAGGATTCTGTAGCCCGCAGATCGAGTCACGCTGGCATAGATAAAATATAGCCCAATCAAGCTGGTGAAACAACCCAGATTTTAGAGATGAAGGTCTCTAAACTGGGAGAGTTCTGTTGCTGACCCGCAGACTGTTAAAGCCCGTGACTGTTTGCTCCATCACTACAGTTGCTATGGCAATTCATACAGACAAAAACAGTAACCTTTCAGGTTACAACCAGGTAAAAATCTAGGACTTAAAATATACTCAGAAACAAACAGGAAGCTGATATAGCTGCCAAAGGATCGATATACTGTATTCTCTGTGTCTAATACCATTTCTCAGCCAGGCAGCTGCATTCTGTACGAGCTGCACATTCCCAATTCCTTTGAACAGTTGCACCACATAGAGCACGTAACAGCAACACTGACTTTGTAAAAAACAAAACAAAACTCTTGTAAAGAAACTGGAAAAAGAAACAAATGTCCAAGCACGCAATGGCTACTGGATCCTTAAAAATGTAACTTTGATGGTGCCTGAGTTCAGACTCTGATGGGATACTAAGAAGAAAATCAAGCACCCGCAAATGACAAATCTTCACAACATCAGGGAGACAATCATGTGAGTATGATGGGATCGGATGTGTTTTAAGATAGCAGGCTGGACCTCATGTTTCCATTTAATTAGTGAATACATCTTGTTCATGCTCCTGAGACGATGGCACCTTAAATTGCATTTAAAATATGCTTCTCTGAAGAAGTGGAATTGGAAAAGACAACAGGGTTGTCAGCAGCTACTTTTATACAAGCACATAATCTTAGTTTTGTCATCTTTAGTAACGAAGCCAGTGATATAAATGAGATGGAGGCCACAGATTTATCACACTATGGCTCTGGTATATTGCTTACAAACATCATTACAAAGTGCAAAATATCACACAAAAAAAAGCCAGATAAACATATCTGAATCTTCTTCTCTAAGTAGGATTTTCAATCCCTGAGTTCTTTTTCCTCATGTGAATGCACAAAGGGACCCAAATAGGTTACAAAGATGTACTCAGCTCCTTTTCCCACCGAGCAGTTCATAGGGCTTTGAGGCTGACAAAACCAGAAATGCTGCAACAGCAGAACTGTGGCACGACATCTTCTTTATAGGGCACTATCAAGCCAGAAACGGTGACTGACAGCAAAGCTGCAATGTGAAATCAACAGTGATCTGTCAGCTTTCACTGACTGTCATAACAGGATTCTCCTTGACTGTATCAAGAGCTTGACCAAGCCATTGTTGTTAACTTTGAAGAGTGTCATTGCAGGGGAGAAGTGTCTGCATCTCCTGTCAGATCCCCTTTGCAAAGCAATGTACTGACACAACTCAGTACTACTGTGACATTTCATTTTCTCGCCCTGCCTTCACATCTTCCTTCTCACAGAGTTCCAGATATACCAAATAAATCAAAGGTATAAGAATTTATGGAACCCAAAGCAGCACTGATTTTTGGAATGACTTCATGATTGTATATGGGTACTAATAAAAGGCAAAGGTTCCCTGAAGCTGCAGGCTATAAAGTGTAGTGGAGCAATATGATTAAGACAGAGTTAATCTATATTAAACTTTGAAGTAAAAGACACTCCATAGTGACATGTTAATAGATCCCAGGAAAGATTTGTTAATGGACTAAAAATTGAGAAGCTATTTGTAGGCAGTATTTAGGACAAAGAAAATCTTTATTTCTTTACAGCTGAGCTTCGCTTACGACTGAGCAGGACAATGCAAGAGTGACGGGTACAGGCAGGGATGCATGGCTGGGGCATTCAGCTGGGGCTGCACTGCATGCTACCACCTTACCTGCCAAGTCCTAATGGCCTGGCACTGGGCACCCCTGGCCTAGCGTGAGACTATGCTTCTGAGAGACTGAGAGATGTACCTTTGGTATGTCCCCTTAAGGATTTTACAATTGGCCAGGAAGGGCATGTGCCATGCATAATTTGGACACTGACCTCTGCTGAAGAGAGAGAAATTTTATTCACTTGAACTTCTTGTTGTGGGTCTACAAAGGTGGTTTGGCATGTGATGATCTCCTGAAAACTTCTTCAAGTGTCTGAACCACAGAGTGTCACAATTAGTGCTTCCAAATTAGGACTTCTTTGCAATTAAAAGACACTGAAGTTGGGCAGCAGCTAAATATGAAGTGTCTTCAACGTCTGAACTTTGTAAGGACACAGAGTCCAGCAAAAGAATTTTGTCTGGTATGAGGTACTAAAAATTACACTTACTGCCACCTGAAAGCATTTGTGATAGGGAAGAAATTGGTACTAAAAAGTGCATCTTGGCCTGGCGTCATTCCTTTCCAAGCTGACATACTGACAGCAACGAAAATAACCATCATCTGGAGTGTGCTGCCTCTGAAAGGCAGAAACCACCGGAACGAGGAACACTGTCTCCTCTCAATCACGAAAGGCTGATTTATTCTTGCTGCATTATTATAAAAGGTATCATATATTTTGTAACATGCTGAAAACAGTGGGGGGCTTTTACTTGTTCCATCCTATATCTCTGGCTCAACTTTATTTTTCAAATCAGATACTTTCAGTTTCTCTCAATATTAAATAAAACCAGAGCAGAGGAAAATAAATCAAGCACCTTCAAATTAGTTCATCATCTCCTCTGCGAGTGGTCAGCGTTGCATCAGCTGTCAAGCATTTCTAAAGCCAGCTTTTATGCCGTGGCACTAAATTCCATGAATAAAATTTCTGTGATGATACCAGTGGTAAGAAATTAAAACCTCCTGGATGCTTCCGAGCATCCACATCTGCAGTCCTAGAGCCCGTGAGGCACTGCAGCCTTGCAAGAAGCTAACAAATACGGAGCCTGGATGCGGCTTCGCTTGCCCATGGTGAAGCCTAGGCTCCTCTCAAGCCCTGGTGGCAAAGTGTTGGACCCCTGGGAGCCCAAAGTGACGCTGGATCCTCTCAGGTGACTGCAGTAGGTACCTAACCAGAAGTTCAGGAACAGCACTGAGATGCTAAGGTAGAAGCAGTTTTTTTAAGTCCCTGAGGCTCAGCAGTCACAGCCTGGAAGCAGCAGGGAAAGATGTACCAGCTCCACAGGGGGAGAAAGCAGGAGAAACTTCCGGAACACGAAGGCAACACCACAGCTGTGGGAGTGAGGAGGTGGGCATGGATAACGAGGCCACAGCTGTGTGTGGTGGTGATGTTCAGCTGTCCGTGGAGCTCACTGAGGTATAACATAGGGAGGTGAGCTAGCTGTCTCTAGGTACAGAAGATCCCATTAAGAGTAAGGATTGTTTGGTAATCTTAAGAACAAGGTAGGATTCTATTTTTATGGTTTTTCTACTGATGTTCCAGAATGTATGCAAGCTGAGCTAGGAAGGCCTGTGGGAGGATGTGCTAGGGGGTGTTTTTGCACTTTGCTGAGAGTTTGTTGGAATTCCTTCCCTCTGTTCTGTCTTTTTTTCAAGTGTGTTAACAGTCAGTAGCTCTAGGAAGAGGTTTGTGGGAAGAAATTCTCTATCCTGGGAAGTAAAAATGTGTGAAGGGGAAGCAGACCTTGGAGGCCATGGTGTATGGCTGTAAGGTGCTATTAGCTGTACTGGGCAGGGCTGCAGGCAGTGCAGGACATGTGGGGCAGCATAGGGCTGCTATGCTTGCATGGATGGCTGTTTTCTGTAGCAGAGTGAGGAAATGAATCCTAAGAAGGAAAGTTTTCAATACTTCAAGAAATGTTCTGTAAAAGAAAAATTGTGTGTGTGTATATAAGCATCTAATAAAGACCATTGTATTAGAAAAATACCTGAATGTTTACTTCCTGAAGTTATATAATTTTATTTACCTTTAATGATTCTAAGTGTACACTATATGCTTTTGCTACATGAAATGGAATCACCCTAGAGCTTTTTCTTTGTTTGTTAGAAGCTACAGGATATGTTTTTAGATAACTTTAATAACTACTGAGCATTTTCTTTTCTCTTTTGTTTTCACTGAGGAAAAAGTACTTTTCCTGTGGAAGGGGGGNGGGGGTGGGGGGGATACTTTTTTATGTATCTGAATAAATTTAAGTAAGAACAGTATTACTTCCTAAAAATAGCTAGTTTCTGTTGAGCTGGGTAAATCACAATATTCTGTATTTATCGTTTATTTTTTAAAGGTATGATAGAGAGAAAAGCCATTTAGCAAATCAAGAACAAAAATAAGATCTATGTTTTAAGAGCTGCAGGGAGTTGGGAGAAAATTGGCTCTTGTGATGAAGCATTATTCAGTCCATCACAAATGTGAACTCCAATTTTGCCCCTGAGGTGAAAAAAGTGATCTTGTTTTCCCTTCTATATAACCTTGGACTCTGCAGGATTTTCACTGTGTGCTCTGCTATACCACTTTACGGTGCCCCTGACACAAGTACTGATTTGGTATATGCAAGCCTAGAGGGACGAATAGATGTTTATTTGCAGTGTTAGGCAAGCAATTGTAGAAGAAGCAGGATGGTGCTGTTATATGTCATATTTTGTCCTGGATCTCCTCTGTTTTCATTGCTCCTGAAGCCATGTTTAAATTATTAGGGAGTCATCACTGCCTCTGCCTTGCCCCAGCATCACCTGTGTTCTAGGGCTCTCTGTGGTTGGGCCTGCCTCATGCTGCTTAGCACTGCTCTGAAGGTAGAGTGAGTCAGCTGTTATATTAAAAATTGAAAGACAAGTTGAATCTAGTTGTTTGAATGGGTGTATTGCTATAAATCATAAATCAGTGTATCCTGAGATATGGGGAAGCGTGCATGGTGGGTCCCTTCTTGGGCAGAGCTTCAGCAAATTGTAGTTGCAATATCCTGGAAGCAATGTGTTCTTCTGGAGGGCATGTAGAGTTAAAGGAGAGAGGTATATATTGTAACAGCATCTCTTCAGTATTTCCTTTCTTTCATGCACAGCTTATTACCTTTAGTGTCACTGTGATGTATGAGAGTGACTAAGAGTGATGCCAATTGTGTGCTGTAGAGGATGGAGTTTGAGTTTTCCTCTTTGACTTTCTAGCCCTCCTTTTTGGTACGGAGCAAGATTATTTTCTTGCCTCTTCCTGTTCTTCTTCAGAGCACTCTAAGAATACTAACAGCATTCTTGTTTTACTGTGCTTTGCTGAGCACAGGGCTGCAAAATCCAGCTGGCACCTGTACAGAGATTCATATGGAAAACTGTCCTAGCTTTCTCTTCTTAACCCTCTATACGGCCATCTATTCTGTATTTTGAGATATACATTATATTCTTACGTACGCTATTATTTAATGTAAAAAATACTGCTGTGTATAGCTCCATAGTTTAGACTGATGAGTAAAGACTGCGTAGCTTGAAGACAGAGCAGATCTTGTCAAAATTTAGCACTTTGTCCTGTAGAAGGAGGAGTAGGATAAGGTTTAGATAGAAGAAAAAATAATTTGAGCAATATTCTGAGCAACAAAATAGAGCCAGAAGGAAACTATATGTATTTCAGAGACACAGAAAGGAGAAAGAAGCCTGGCAAAGAAAATCCTTGTATCAAAGCTGTTAAAATGGCATTGTCTTAGAGCAGTGAGACAACTCAGCTCATGCAGAGAAATGTGAGAAAGCAAACTTGACCCCAAGCCATTGTTTCCTATGGAAGTGGAATAACTTGATAGGCAGCGTGAGGCAGAATTATTTGAAGTCTTTCAGCATTGCTTCCTGTATCCAAAAAACAAACACAGACATCAGCATGTAAACAGGATGCTCAGCTGTAAACTAGAGCAAGATGTAGCTTGTTCTACATTCAGCTCTTCCAGAAATAATTCTGCTTTAGTAAATAAGGCATTCTGTATGTGTATCCTACTTTAACACATTTCAGATTGCTGTCAACAAACTGTAAGATTTTAGTGGAAGGTGTTTGTTAAATAACAAGTAAGGCAAACTGGATTTTCTAAGTCAGACCTTCTCTATTTGTGTTGCTAAACTTCTGTATGGAATATGTCTTTTCCATATTTAGATAAATGCTACCAGGGATTTACTGCTCTATTTTCAAATGTGGCAGTTCTTATAGTCTTACAGTTGAGATACTGGGATAAAAAGGAGATGATTATAACAGTTCTCGCATTGCATTACTGCTGTATTTTGTTTGTTTAAAATAATTGTTGGGGGGGCGGTTGTTTCACTGGCAAAAACACACAAACCCTGACCTATTTGGTTTTTTGAAAAAACTGCTGCAGTTTCTCTTGGAAGCTGTAATGTGGACACACAGAACTGCATCTCATAAAATAAAACCATAGCTCCCAGGGTATGCAGGCACTGCAGCATACAGGGAGACTGTGATTCACTTGGCTTTATGGAGGACCTGGCAGCAGCCTCCCAGTGCCTTTGTGGAGGTTACTGAACAGGCAGAGGTAGGCTCTTTACAGCAGTGCATGGCAAGAGGTTGAGAAGCAATGGCTGTAGAACCAAAGGGGTTTAGGTTGGCTGTAAGGGAAAAACGTTCTCCTCATTAGTCTGGTTGAGTAGAGTATGGCCTGAGAGGTTGTAGAGGCTTGATCTGTGAAGATTATCAAAACCCAACTGGGTGAAGCTCTGAGCAATGTGGTCTGACCCCAGAGCTGACCCTGCCTGGAGCAGGAGAGTGAACTGCACACTTCCCAGTCCTTTCCTGTCCATGTCATGTTGCCATCCTCTGATACATGGAAGAATAGGAAACCCAGGCCAAAACTGAATGTGAAATACCTTAATTTAAGTTCCAAGGAGATAAGAGGCTTTTAGTATATTTTTTTAATAGCTTTTCTACATTAAACCTTCTATCTTAAATGTTGCTTGTCTTACCACCTCCTTCCTTTGCTTACTGTAAGGCAGACAGAAGTTCAGGATCATGATCTAATAGTTTTTATCCAAAATTCATGCATCTGTGCAAATATTCTTTCACTCATCAGGGTATTGCAGCAGACACAGGAAATTGTAGTCCAGGAGCCTGGGGAATGTTTTCTTTTGAGCTTCCAGGGAAGATGCTGCTCTTAGCAGTATGTAGATAGGAGGAATGTGGTAGGTACAAGACAGCGTGGTTACTTTCTGCTTTCTTAAAAATCAGATCTAGTTTACATAAACTACTACTTAAAGTATTTCCAAAACAGTATTCTAAGTATACTGTGGGATTGTAAGTCAGATCTTTTCTTCCTAACCCTTACTGTCAAGAACAAGTTGTAAACAATGTTTATTTTTAACCTATCAAATTATAGCAGGTATTGTAATATACATAACCTCTGCCATAGGTGTACCATGTCTGGTCTCAGCAGCAAATGATGTTGATTTGGGAGGTGGACTGAAAGTGTGTAAGATAAGCTGGAAATAGAAGGTAAAGCCTTAACTGGAAAGGAAGGGCAGCTGCTTTTGATCCAACCTTCATCTCCCTCTGTGTTAATGCTAGAGTTATAAAACAGCCGATTGTCCCTGTCTGTCTCTAAACTGAGTGTATCTTCAGATAGGGAAGCGTGAGGAGGTAAAACAGGCTATGAAGCCTTGTTTCTTTGTTTTTCAGGTATGTGCACATATCACTGCTAACAGTGTGTGTTTAAGAGCTTGTAAACGCTTGGCCTCAGCACAGCTGGTTATAGTGAGACCAGACAAAGAGGCTCTTCGACTGATATTGATCTACCCTGGTTGGTGTCTTGGTGTAATTTGCACCTTGTCTGTACTAATAACATCTGAAGAGTGTTGACTTTCTGATTCCAGAAAGGCAAGTGTTGCATTTGCCCCTGTAGTAGAGATCTCATGGATTTAAAACATTTGTTGCATGGTAGTTGGCGGAAGCCACATCTTAAAAGGCTGCAGTTTGTTTTGATGTAGGGGGTGACTTTAGAGTAGGAAGAGTTTGAAAATAAAAATGTTTGTCCAAGGATATTTCTCTTCCAAGTCTATGAAGAACAAGAAGAGGGATGCCCAAAGGAGCAGGGTGATCACTTAAAGTAGACTCACATCAGCAGTGATAGACCATCACAAACAATGATGATGCTTTGAGCTCAGAATAGTCCATTTTAAGCAGCCAGGCAGTCTGTAAAATGGCTTTGGCCCCTTACCCTCTTCGTCTTAAGGATCATATTTCTGGCTGCTGAAGAATATTATACCAGTAGCTAAAAATTGGGCACCATACGTGTCAGCCTTCTCACCTTGTTACTGAAGTCTTTTCTGATCCTGCTATGGACATTTCTTGTTTCTCTATGTATGTTATTGATAGCAAACCTCATTTGTCAAAAAAAAAAAAAAAAAAAAGACAATGAGATCTAAGAAGTTTGAGACCATCCAGTAACAGGCAAAGACTAGAACAAGTTTTATCAATCTCTTAACAACCAGTATATAACTTCTCCTATCTTTGCTCAGTTTATAAACATTATGTGCTCCTAGAGGCTAAGAAACAATATAAAAACTTAATCTGAGTTAATTAGTACTAATCTGTTAGCAATGCTTATCCTCTAACAGAACACTAGTGATATCCCTGCAAGTGATAACTGCAAGGAACTGCTACCCATGCCCTGGACTCTGCTGGTAATGGTTCCAGGAGCTCTGCGTGAAAGGCAAGGTCAAACCAACTGCTTGAGTCCTACTGTGTCATCTGAATTCATGTACTATTTACAAGAGAATGAAGCTGTTTAGGCATACAGAGCATATTGTTCTAAAACATTTAATGCGTAAAAGGAAATTGAATGTAGTCTGTCATTCTGAAAACATAAGAACTTAACAAAATGTGTGTTAATTTTATATTTTTCTTTATAGGTAACAACAGTGCTACTCTTGGTCTGTTGCACTGTCAGCTTTTTGGCATACCATGAAGTTGGGCTTTCTGATAAAGTTATAAATATTCGCTGCTGAAGTTATTCTGCTAAATCTTATTTTAAAAAAAGTATAAATATAGCTGCTTCTTCCCCAGTTCTCCTCTAATGACTTTGTTGGTCTAATAAAGTGATTAGACCTCCTTATCTCAGCTAGGGATGCTGCTAAACGAAGTTCAAATACCTATCTTGCTGGGATTATCCTTCAGGCACAATTTAAATGACCCACCAGCAAATATATCTGCTTTAATGTGACATTTGTTGTCCTTGCTGCCTTCTCCTACTAGTTCTGTAAGGCATTCTATTTTTTTAACTACTTAAATGAGTCTTTTCATTTCTAGGAATGACAACCTTGTTGATAAGCCATTCATTATCTTTCACTGATGAACTCTAATTTCTCTTATGCTTTGAAAGCCTTTTTATTTTTCCTTGGAAATATCCATTTATCATTGTCTTGTGCCAAAAAACCTGACCATTCAGAGAGGAATCTTCTTGCTCTGTGCACCTGTGCTTGGTTTGAATGTGTAACAAGCTATCTATATGATGGCATCTTCAGTCTGCAAAGGTCATTTGTTCTACTTAAGTTACTGTCTTTGCACGCTGCATGTTATGTTTTGCTTAAAAGCTAATTTAATCACCCTTAGGTTTCAAAGCTTTGGCTACAGGGAGTAAAACTGTTAATATCCCAAGATAATACCAACTGAAATGAGAATCAATGAAAGCACTAAGCCACCCTTTCTGCCATCTGATAAGAGGCACTGAAGCAGTGCTACCTCTCAGGTATACTCTGGATCCCTTCTGCTTCCCGGTGTTTCCATTCTTTTTCTAATTTCATTCAGTCTAGTGTTTATGGTCTTTGCTCAGTACTTCACCCCTTACCCAGCAAAAAAGAAAAGCAAGATTCTTCTCATAGCACTGCTGTGTGTTTCTCTTTACCAATCTCAGCTATGGATTTGTTTATCCCGATTAGAATTAAAGCCTGCGCACTGCCAGAACGAGTGTGAAGAGATCAAGTGGGATTCAAAGTCATGTGTTTTCATTTAAATTGCAATCACAGAAGTGTGTTGGAAATTAAAAGGTTTAATAACATTCTTTTCTCTGGTCTGCATTAGGACAAGTAAATTGGGTACAGGCTGTGCTTTAAAGAAAGCCTAAGCTCTGAACAAACAGCTCTCCTCCCCCTAGCCCCAATTTATCCACTTTAATCTGGATATTTTTTTTTTATTGGCATGACTTTACTTTAGCTATATTCAATAAATGGAGAGCAATAAGAGAAGCTGGTATGATTTTGATAAAATGTTGTTATTGTCTTAGGTTTGCAGTTGCCCTTTCAGTCATCATAATATTTACTTCCTTTGTTAGAGTTTGCTTGGGCATATGTCTGGAAAACAGTTAAGAAATCCCAGCTACCAAATTATAGAACAAACATTATTGCAAGGGTTTTTGTACTTGTAAATGTTTCTCCTGTAAAGCTATAACTGTGATAGAGTATTAGCAGACATGCTCCAGCCTATGCCAATCACCCAAAGCTACCTTTGAAATCAGGCGGTTCGCTACAGTCTTTCATTCCTGTATCCTATGTAGTCCTCTGACGTCAATGCAAATAAAATTAATACACTGGGTTTTGTTTTATATTTTTAAGCTATCAGAGGGTTCACCTTGATCACTAAACTGTGTACGGATTTAAAAGGAGGTTTCGTGATAAATGCTCATAGAGGACTGCTGTGTAACAGCCTGCTCTGCTGTGGGTACAGCAGCACAGGTGATGGGGGCTGAAAAGATCATAGAAACAGCACAGAGGGTACAGAAACCAGGTATCCTCCTCAATTTTTAGGTGCTTGGGTCTGAATTATGGCAGGCTCAGGCCTCCTGATAACAACGGGGTAAGAATTGTGCAAGCTTTTATAATGTGATTCAGAGGAGGTGCAAGGAAGAAACTTGAGTTCAGTGTGATGGTCCCTCCACGCAGCAGATAATGCTCCTCTGTGGATCTGTAAAAGCTACAAGGTCTTGAAATGAAAATAAGTGTTGACCTGTTATCTTCACTTGGATCTGTAGTGAAAGTAAGTTATATCAAGAACTTGCAATATTAACATATTTATCTACCTTATGGCTTGTGTTGAGAGCAGTATGGACAAGCTCTCCTCCTGTCAATAGGAGGACTAATGGCTTGAGTTACTCTTTCCCAACAGTCTCACTCGGGTCTGAGTCTATTGCTACAGTTAGAATAGAGTTTTGCTCTCCTATGTTTTTGCAAATGATATTTGATTTTTCACACCGGTCCCCTGGTGAGTTAAAAATGTCTTTGATTCTGTTGATTTAAGTGAAAACTGTAACACCGTTTTATCAGGGTTTTTTTATTTTAATTAGCAGGCTGTAGAGAGAGGATTAACATAATAAGTATAACCCCTACTTGTGTGTACCCGGTATTGTATAACGGGAGTTTGTGCCAAACAAACAGGCGGGCCCTGCCTGAAAGAGCTTATATTCTAGTGGGACAAACAAAATGCACAACAAATACAGAACAGCATATGGCCATCACAGTTGGTCTTAAATAGAAAGAGATTAAATTCTTACATTTCTGCAATTTGTCCAAGCAATCCAAGTGCCCCAGAATTGTTATGATAACCTGTTTGGTTTCTTTCTATAGATTCTCTTAATACTTTCCCCTTCTAATATTAGCGTGACTCTCATGCTAATATTCTAAATGTTCAGCAGGGATATTTCTGAAACTTTTACCTTTCCTCTTTGTTTTAGAATATATATATATATATATATATATATATATACCAAGAAATATATATATATATTATAAATATATTTTATATATATATTTTTTTCTTCAAGTAATATCTTCTCTTCACTGCTGAGATATTCCATATGGTCATTTCATTCATATAGTTAATTAAATACCTCTGTAGGGAGGTACTGCTTTACCTGTACTGTGGGCTCTAGAGACTCCTGATTAATCACTAGCTAAAGCTTTCACTCATTAGATTACTTACTGGAATACTTGGTTTTAGCTATTTAAAGAGTTATGAAAAATAATCATGAACTGTGTCAAGAAAACACTCGGGTGTCTTCTTGAAAAGTACATGAAACCTTGAAAATGTATGTCAAACAAGCTTCTGGAGGCCTTTATACATTTGGTTTTAAAAAAAAATCCCCAAATGTTCATTTCTATACATAAGTAACAGCAAAAACATTTGGACAACACATCTTCATTCTACTACTTCCATGACAGCCAACATGCTGGCATGAATCCTTCCCATACCTTGTAGGCTTCTTTTTACATCTTGTCAGAGATGAGATGATTGTGGAGAAAAACAATGATGATAGGGATCTATAATTATTTATGACTGATGAGCATATCTGACATTCTTTCCTGCTACCCACTGATATGTCTACTAGATAGCAAAACAGACAATTTCCTCTGCTGGCACAGTATATATTTTATGTTCAAGATGCTGCTTGCCGTGAGATGTTGGACAGGCTTGCTATACCACAGTGTGAAAATATTAGTAAAAACAATGCATGTCTGGGGAAAAGTCTCTGTTAAATGTTTCTATCTTTCAAGTTGATACAGAATGAATAAAGAGAAAATGAGTCCCTTGTGATTGAGAGCTCTCCGAGATGTCAGTTCTTCATTTAATTCTGCAAGGGCAGGTAGAGCCTCTTTGAGTAAAGGCTACATACGTTTTCCTACTAATATGAGTGCTGGCAAGATCATTATTTTGAGTGATAAAACATTAAGATTAGCCCTTTTTTAATTTTTGTCTGAAGTTTGTCTTGATTCAACATGTACTGGTGTGTGTGAAATCAAAATTAAGCCCTATAGAGGCTTAGTTATGTTACTCAAAGTGCTATATATGTGTGATTTTAAAGTTCCTGGGCATTTTTACAAATAGTGAACTAGTCTAAATAAGACCGAGGTCTTGGAGCTCAAATAACTATGAACAAGCTTTCAAATCTACAACTAACCCTCAGAACTACCTTTATCTGAATGGCTTAAATGAAATACTGTTCTCTGGAAAGGTAAGAGGATAATATTTAGTTTAACTGCACTTTATTTGGTACTTCACAAAATGATCAGTTGTAGAACAATCATTAAAATCATAGGCTATAAGCTACTGTCCTTTGAAGTAAATTACATGTTGCAAGATATGTGGGTCTTTGTCTTTTATCACACCAAATGGAATATGTCTAAGCCACTGGGGTTTTTAGGTTCTCCCTCATTTTACTAGGAATGCTGCTCTTAAATCAAAATATCTTATTTAATGTAGAATAAAGAGACTTATGTTTATATTTATTTTAACTGCTGTTTTGCTTCAGTGTGTTTTCTTGCTTAGTACTGACCATAATGCGGTTACTGATGAAATAAACCAATTATGTAAGCAGGTTTTTCCTCCTTCTCTTCTCTGTGCAGTCCCTTTAAGTTACCTTCTGTGTTCAAAAACAACTGGAGGTCAGGTTGAGTGAAGAAACCCCATGATGAGTTAAATGATCGAGACCCAGAAAAGCCTAGAGCACTAAAGCCTGTGGTGTTCCTCTTCCATTTGGAACAAATTACCTATCCCAGCTTCAAACCTCAATGGGGGTGAATTTAAATTGTTTTTTTATTTAGCCTTAATGTTGTGTTAGCTACCCTACCTGCGCTTCGAGTATTTGCTGCAAGCGTGAGCCCTGCAGGTTGCCAAATGACCACTTCCAATGCTGTATCTACCATTCCTCTTCTAGTTTTATTGTGTTAGCCACCCTAGATTAGAAGCCAAATGGTGTGTTGAACACGAGAGGGAGAAGCCTGGGCGGGGGGGAGGTCTGCCTGGAGAAGGGCAATGCGTGTATCTCATGGTAAAAAGGCATAAGAGGATCTGAAACAGCTGGGCTTTGGTGGAAAACTGGATAGCTAAAAAAGAGGTTATATTCTATGAGCAAGATTAAAGGAAATTAAATTGGAGGATTAAGGCTCAGGTTTTGCAGTCTCATTTTCTGTTTCAATTCACAAACACCTTCTAAAACCCACCAGTGATGTGATTATTCTTTAAATAATTAAAAAAGCAGGAGGCAGGTTTTCAGTGCTTGGGATTACATACACATAATAAAGAACTCTAGCAAGTTAGTGTGATACACGTAATATCTTAATCCTTTAGAAACTATTCCTGCTAGTAGACTTCACAGGCAGAGAATGCTCAGCTGTTGTGGCTTTGTAGTATACTCTTCTAAATTCGTTGTTTAAAAGTTCAGTTCCAAGGTTGCTGTGTCTAAAATGACCACTCTTGGCAGCTGTGCTGTCTGTATGTTTCATTAATTTTCTTGCTGAATCACGGGTTAGTTTTGTAAAATAGATATATCCAATTAATTCCTCAGTATAAAAAGCAGAGGCTGAGCACAAAAATAAATAAATGAAGTTTTTGACCTTCTCACTATACTTGGTAGATGTTTTAATAATATCTAAGCTCTTGTTTACCCAGGTGGGTCGTCCTTAAGTGCATGTAGGAAAGAAAGATAGCATTCTAAGCGTAACTACAGTTGTGTTGCTCTGAGTACCTTCCCTGATTAAGTCCTTCAGGAGCATATAGGACGGTGTAGGACCATAGCTCCCTCTTCCACCTTTAGAATTGGTTGGAGCGCCCTCATCCTGCAGCAGGAAGAAACTATCCTGCCAGCTACGTTGATCCAAGCAAGGGTTTGGGAACATCTGCTTTCCCAGAGTCAGTCCATAAATGTGTGAACCATGTGGATTTTTATATTGTTTGTAAGCTGAACTACTTTATGAACTTTATGAATTAGATGTTTATACTGGTACCTCTGCTTTTAATGCGACCCGAAAAGGCTTCCTGTAATGCAGCCACAAGGTGGCACTTGAGCTGCATGTAACTACCTGAGCTGAGTCACTTAGCAGGCTGGTTTTAAAAAGACAAAACAAAAACACAACGCCCAACACAACATAATCTAACCACCTTTACTTCACAGAACATAAACAAGCTTGTTTGTGAACAGCAATTTTAATTTAGGGGTTTAAACTACCAAAAACTTTCTTTAATCCTAGCTCTTTTGTAAAGCACAAAGTTTGCCTCTGTCTAATACAGGATCTCAGGACTGACTAATATTAATCTTCAATTGGTGAAGTCTTTTAAGCTTAACATTGAAATTCTCCATGTTTTTGTAAACATTTCCAATTTACCTAAGATACTTTTGATATGCCAAAATGCATGTACATACCTGAGCATTGTATGCATATGCCATTACTAAGCATGATTTTCTTCCAGCAAAGATTAGTGGAAGGTTTAAGTTAATATTTGACTGTCTTCATGTTCCTTTCTAGTCATGTCACATTAAGATTTTGAAAAATGTAGCTGTCTAGAGGTCTTTGTTTGTTTTTAATTCATAGCATAAATCTATTTCTGTTTTCTGTGATGCTGGGGCATCATTTGCCACTTTGTGATTCATTTCTGGAGTGCGTGGTCCTGATTCATTAATAAAAAATGTTCGTTTCCTTGCCAGCAGACTCAATTTTCTCCCTTTTGGCTGTACTATAGAAGGAAAATACTTTCTTCTCCCAGTGCCTGTAATCAAGGCAATCCTGGGCAAAAATGTTGGAGGAAGGGAGAAGCTGTTAGTATGGCAGCAGGAGGACAAGAATTTGGGCAGCTGAGCTCACTTGGTTTTGGGAAAAGTGTAATGAACCTTTAGATTGGAGTGTCTTTCCGCTGTTGTTTAGAGTAATTAAGAGGCCTGTCTAGCAATATTTGAGCGAGATGCAGCAGAAGCATCAGATTCCCAGCAGTGATTACCTGTTGGTTTTGGACCCTTGTGTGAAAGCAGTGTGGACCAAGAGCTGGCACACTGAACCGGTGTAAGAAACATGTTGCTGTGTTAGCTCACACTAGTGCTGTACTCTGCACTGACTAGATGTGGTTCAAACCTGAAGTGGGAAGATGAACACTGTAGTAGTGGAAAATCAGTTTTGAAGTCTGACTTTCAGACAGAGTGGGAACAATTATCTTAATCTGTGTGGCACAGTGAAGTCTGTGCTTAGGGTGTGACTAACAAAGTCAGTATGCGTACATAGATATGCGTGTATATTACCTGTTAGTGCCTTAGAAAAGAGAAGGACATAGGAAGGAGCACAGTAATGTCATACAGGAGAAAAGAAAATAGTAAATATAAACTGAGGAATCAGGCACTGTGCGAATTTTTTGTTCTCTTAAATGCTTGATAGATTTCTGGTCCTTAGTGCTAGAAAGGTAAAGCTCGAGTTGCAAAGTTGCAGTTGTTTTACTTCTGCTTAACGTTGAAAAAACTGCTTTATTAATGAGGATGGTGTATTAGTTCACCTGCTCCTCAGTGATATGTGTTGCTTGGTGCTTTCTGAAACTGCTTTCAGAGCCATTGCAGTCCAATCAAACTTTCCTATAAATACTTTATTAGCAGAAGCTAATTCTGCTATAAACACCTGAAATCTGCTGCTTTTTTTTTTTTTCTCCTTGTTAGTATTGGTACCATATGCATGGGAGACTTCTGAAAGACTGTTTGTACCTTCTCTGCAATAGTTGCTAAGATGCTTTCTTTTTTTTTTTCTCTTTCCTTTTTGTTCTTCTTAAACAGTAGCTCTTTTAGTATCCAATAGGGAAAACCTCTGATCCGAGGGTTTTTTTTCTCTCCATGGATGGGGATATGTCATAAGTGTCATTCTGGGAAACGCTGCTTGACACCCTTTCCCTTTATAAAATGAACATTTCTATCCCTAATTCTCTTAGGGTAAACAATACAAACCCTGTCTGCAGACAGTGAAATTTAACAGGCTGTTAGCTCTCCTGCCTTTGAGGACAGCTGAGCTCTGGAGCTTGGATAGCAGTATCCTGGATTACAGAACAAATGGTAGATTTAGGTGAGAATGAACAGCAAAATGCTCTCAAGCAGAACTAAGTCATTAATCTGTACTGAAGTAACTCCTTTTTATGAGGAGACAGTATTGTAAGGGGGCTGTGCTCAAGATCAGAGTTTACCTATGGACATTAAGAGCCTTTGTGTGTGTGATATAATTACTGCAGTTCAAACACCTACAGCCCTGTGTGGGGAAATGGTGCCAGGCTCCCCAAACCAAACACAGGCCATCCTGCTGCTCGATCTGCTGGAACTGTGCATCTCCCAGGTGCCTGCACACCCGGCTGTGTTTTTGGGCACAGGATGTGTTACCACGTCCTGTGTACAGAAACACGTGGCAACCTACGGAGCCTCACAACCACATGGGACACGGCTCTATTTGTCCAATGTTATGTTCTATATCCTGGGGCAGGGAAAATGCTCTCACCCTGTGGAGAGCAACGCTTGCAGTCCCTGCGGCTTGGACATGGGCACCTGCAACTCATCACATCTAGCAGAAACGTTCCTACGCTTTTCTTTTCCTTCACTCCCCGGGACTGGGCCCCGCTTGAGCCCCGGCCCCCGCTCCCAGGGGTGCCCCACGCAGCAGCTAGCCGCAGCGCTACCACCCGCAGCAGGCTTCGCACCGCACCCTGCGGCTGCCGGGCGGGGGGCGCCTCTCGACCCACCCGCGGGGCCAGGCCCCCGCCTCGGCCGCGCCGCTCGAGGAGAGCGCGCTGCCCGCTTTACGGCTGCTGAAAACCTCCCTCGGCCAGCGCGGGGCAGCCGTACGGCGGCGGGGCAGCCGGCGGGCAGGTAACGGCGGCAGGAGGGGGAGGGCGGGCTGCTGGGGTGCGCGTGCGGGTCGCTGCTCCTCTGGGAGCGGCATCCCCCACCCGCAGCGTCGGAAGGCGGTCGGGCTGTGGAGCGCGGCTGTCAGCCTCGGGAGAACTTTAGTGGAAAGAAGGCAGCTCTGTTAAAGCGAGGGTGCCGGGGAACACTCGTTCGGAACTGGGTAAAGAAACTGCCCCGGAGGGCTCCGCGCGGCGCCGAGGTGAGCCCCGCTGTGGGGCAGCGGGAACCAACGGCTGCGCTCGTGCCGCTTCCACTCAGCTCTGTCACTGCGCGGGGCTGCCTGTGTTCGTGTGCTCTCTGAGCACGGAGCTGCTTGGGGAAATTAGGTGCGAGTGTGGTCTCTGCCCCAGTTAGGAACTTAACGTGTGTTGGCTCCTCGAGGTTGTAAACACCAGAAACCAACGAGCCAGAGCTGTGCAACAGCTTGAAAACTTTCTGGAAGCCATCAAAACAATGAACGGCATCACAACGTGCTTCCCCGTCCTTCGTTTTGTGCCCAGTGCCGTGTGTGCTTAGGTTATCTCAGTGAGTAATTAGGTTATCTCAATGAGTAATCTCATAAACATGAATGAGTAATTTCGTTGCTTTCAGTCAGGTTAGATATTAGGAGAAATTTCTTTTCAGAAATAGCAGTGCAATGGCACAGCTGCCCAGGCAGTGGTGCAGGCGCTGTCCCTGGGGTTGTTTGGAGCTGTGGGGATGTGGCTCTGAGGGACATGGGCAGTGGGCATGGGGGACCTGGGGATCTTAGAGGTCTTTCTCAATCGTAACAATTCTAATATAGAATGATGATATTGGCAGTTCGGCAGCACCATCTGCGGTGCCTTGGTTTCTCCATGTGTGTGGAGCTCTTGGCTCCAGTAGGGTTCTGTATGGTAAGTCTGCCTTTGAGGCCTTGGGATGGCCGCAAAATGGTAGTTAAAATGGATCTGACACTTGTGAGCAGTGCTGAGCCATCCTGCTGACTTCAGCGGGAATTTCCAATGCTGAGTCATCTAGACAAAAATATCGAGGAAACGTATAAAGAATTTCGATTCTATCCTAATACAAACAGCCTGTATCACGTTGCCTTATTTATTACTTGATACATAGTTCTTGCATTTACAGGCAAATTTACTTGTTCAGTGGTTAGCATATGGAAAGCATTAGAAATGCTAGCAGTGCCAACGTTGTGTATATCAAGCAATGCTATATGTATTTTTAGAATCTTAATCTAAAGAGCTCTCTATATGAGTCCCAATGCATCAGTTAATCCAGCATTTATCCCCAGGATGGCAAAATGAAGCCTAAGGAGTGCCTTCTGATTTTTAGTCTTGGGTTGCGTTCATCGCAGGAGTCTGAACTATATGTTAATTACCGTGAAGTTGAGAGTTAATCACTTGAAACAAGCCAAAGAATGGTCTTTTATAGCAGAGCTTTTGCAGTTTTCTACAGGTGTAATTTTTTAAATCTGCTGAGCTATGCATAGAGTAGTTTTCTT
>JACDJE010000089.1:0-163059 GCA_016647715.1 Pavo muticus | reverse complement strand
CTTTAAAAAAAAAAAAAAAAAAAAAAAAAAAAAGCCTGCAGAAATTATTTTATTGGAGTTTTGGCAGTTTTACTGTCTACCTAAAGCTCTGGATTTTATTTCTTAACCTTAAAGTATAATCATCATAGAACAACTTTTGTTGCGGAAGATGCTAGCGAGACTCACCAGGATGGTTTGCTGGATAATGATGCAACGCTTCCGCTTGTACTAATAGGAGGCTCTTTTGTTAGCTTTGAGGATGCTGGTCAGAGCATCGGGCAATTTTTACCACTTAACCTCCTGCTTGAGATAGAACTGTCCATATGATTAAAAAAAAAATAAATAAAGGTTCATGTGAATGTCACAAGCTGCACACTCTTTCGGTAGCAGCTCTCAAATAGTCATGCCGTATTGTACGACTTCCCACTCTGTTAACCTTCGTAGCCTGTGTTTTACCTTGTCACTTCACGTGGTATGTACCAGCATGATTTTTTTTCCCTTCTTAAATAACCTCTAGGCATGAATGCTAAGTAGGAGAGAACAGACCTTTTAAAGTGTTGTGTATTTTTTTTTTCCACCATAATAAACTTCTTTCCAAAGAACGGTGCACATGTAACCCTCCAGGGAATGTACTCTGTAGATCTTCATTATGGTTAATCTGTTCAAATAGGCATCATCTAGAAGCTCAAACTTTTTCTTTAGCTGTGGAGCTCCTACTTTGAATGTTCTTTGCCTGGCCAAGATAGCGTTTTTGTGGTTAGAACATACCTTTTTTCACAGAATTAGTGCTTAGTCTGTTTTTTTCCCTACTCTGATGTTTTGTTTGGTGCTTATGCACATATGTATACAAACATACATGTATGTGCAATCTGTTTATCAGGAGTATGCAGTGTAATATGAGGAAGCCATTGATAGATGGCTCTGAATGTGCATTGTCACAGAACTGGGATCCCTGTGAGTCACATGCCTGTGCAGATCCCTCTTTGATTTGCTGTTCTGCAAATCAAGGGTCACAACGCTTGCCTGAAGACACGAGTAATTGATCACATTGAAATCTGGAGTTAGCTCTAGTTGTGGAATACAGAACAGATATTGAATGTTTAACATACTGATGATACTTAACAGGAAAAACCAATACCTTCCCCTCCCTTTAATTTTCTTTAATTGTTTTCATGTGCGTTAGCTGCATTGCCGAGGTGATCGATAGTACTGTTAGAATCGGGCGTGGAACTTGCTGTAGTAGCGAGGTAACTATGTATCCTCTTTTCAGTAACTCTGTGATGGGTTTTCACAGTTAAAAACAAGGGCTCTGCTTGTGGGGTTCTGGAAACTTTGTTGTGCCTCCAATACGCATCTGCTGCTGATGTCAGTAGGGTATGATTGGCTGGCGCTGCTGGGCAGGGAACTAGGAGAGGTCGTTTTTGTTGTCCTGTGTCTATATGGACTCTGTAAAGCAAAAATCCACTTAGGATCTCACAGCCTGGGCCAAGTGCAGGAGAGCACTATTACCATTAACCATCTATTAAGGATCTGTTGGTCAGCTGGAGTCTCGGAGGGAAAGAAGCAATGCGAACTTGGTTACTTTTTGACTTCAGGTATTCAAATGAAGTTTTGTGAACTGTTTGTTATGGTTTCTTGTATGAATGTGCTTGCAGTTCTGTGAGAACCTGAGCAGCACAGAATATATACAGAAGCCAGAGATAAATGTGAGAATATACCGTTATTAGTTCATTGTTTGGTTTGAAGACAACATCCCGACTTTATTGAGGAGTTCTTGCTTTTAACTCAGATTGGTTAACTGCACTCTATGCTACTAATGCGGCATTCCTCCCTTACATAAAGCCCCAGGATTCGGCCATCAGTGTTAGTCTGTGGTTTCTGCTTGAAAATGAAAGGGAAATGCCATCCATACATATGCGTGTGGGGAAAGAAATTGAGGTTGAATTGGTAGGATTGTTGGGTTTGCTCCATTGTTCTCTTTTGTTTTTGAGATTCTGAGTTTGCTAATTTCCATGTAAATAGGATTAATTTATGGCAGATCTTGAGAGAGGCTGAATATCCAAGCTGTAGGAGACCGAGCAGGAAACCTGCAGCATCTCTGTGTGTGACATTAATGAGATCGCTCTAAGAATCCTCTGTCAGTTTTGGGTGTTCAGACTTCAAGGTGGATGTTAAAGTCAAAGAATTCGGAGAAGAACTGCAAGAATGAAGAAAGGCTGAAAATAGTTCCAGAGGGAGAAATTCCAAGAGCTCACTATGTTAAATATTATCAAAGAGAAAGACGAGGAGAGCTTTGGTTGGAATGTTTAAGCGCATGCATTGTGAACAGAAATGCTATGACAAAGCAGAAGATGACAGCACAACAAGATCCACTGGCTGAAATGAGGCAGGTGCACTGGCAGAAGTAAGAAACACATCTTCAGCAATGAAGAAAATTTACTGTGGATTATGGTGGGGCATTCATCAATAGGAGATTTTAAATCAAATGTGGTATTTTTTCCTTTAAGATCTACCTAAGTAGAAATTAACCGGGGTCCTATGACTGTGTCCTGGAGAACTCAGAGCAGATCATTGTAGTGGTCTTTGCATGTTTTAATACATGAATCAGTATTTAAATAAGCATATATGGTTCTGTATTAACACAGGTTACTGTTTAAATTAACAGAGCTAATCAACTCTATACATAAAATGTCTAAAATAAATGGAGAGAGTGGAACTACTTGCTTAAGATGTCTGTACTCCAGATTGAACACCACTAAATCATGTTTGCAACAAAATCCTTCAGCAAAGGAAAGATCTCATTACAGTCAGTTCTGCGTTAGTCAGTCAGTCCTGGTTGTTGGCTAGTGGTAGATGAGCATGCCTGGTGCTGTGATTCTTTAAAAGCATGAAAGTACAATGGATATAATGATGGTTGAAGTCCAGAATCTGAAAGAAATGTGAAATAAAAAATTGAGCTGTCATGGAGTCGTTCTCATAGAAGAGAGCACTCAGGCTGCTTTAGAAAGCTGCTGAGTACAACAGGCTGGATCACAGACGAGCCTGCTGTGTGTGTGTGGGGAGGAAATTATTGCGGGGAGGGATTTGCAGATCCTGCAGAGAATTCAGGAATATCTGTATTATAATGCATTAGCTCCTGCAGTGAAGAACTGGCAGGAATGTTCTGCAGTTTTCAGTGCGCTCAGTTTTACGTGCCTTCAGCAGAGGATACTTTCAGGTCTTTGGCTTAGTTGTATCCTAGACAGCGTAGGGAGAAATAAAATAATTGTAAATCAGAATAGCGAAACCTCCTTTTGATGCTGGAGTTTGGCAGAAAGAGCTGAAGTGCAAGTCAGGTAAGATTTCTGTCTTGTATGGACTGCAGCTTCTGGGAGAAGATCTCAGGAATCAGCTTTCAATACAGTAAGAGCATTGTCAAAACAAATGAAAAGGACCCAAGCCAACCCACGTCATCCAGTAAGACTAGTCTTTTTGCATAAAGCCCTGTGGAGATGTTGAAGCAATGGCTGGAAGGCTGATTAGGAGAGCAAGATCTGGTTCACCAACTCATATGCAATGAGGACCAGCTGTAATACCGCGACAGATTAGAGCAGGGCAGTATTTGAAAGGAGTTTAGAGAATCTGAAGTTGACTGAGCCAACAAACTCTGTCACTTACTAATAAACTGTGCTGTGGAAAGTATTTAATGGCATAAAAACCAGTGCAAGATGGAGGTATGAAGTGCTGCTGAGAAAATGGAAAGGAGCACTTTAATTACAGAAAGCCCTCATGGGTGGGGCAGAGATGTTTGCCCATGTGCTGTTTTTGCCTTTACTAATTGCAGCTAGTAGTATGTGTATTCATCTTTTCCTTCAGTCCTGTTTTTATATTATTTCTCATCTTGAGTATATATTTTGGCATTTTATGTTCTAAGTAGCTCTGCATGGGCCTGACCTTACCCACTATGCAGTGACTTCTAGTCAGGGGCCTGAATTTATTTCACAAAGGCAGTTTTTTTTTTTTTTTTAAGGTAATTACAGTTATATAAAACATTCCTCTCTTTGATAAAATTTATTAATGCATTGACTGTCAGCTGGTGTAGGGTGAGTTTGGGGTTTGGAAGGGTTGACTTGTTCAGAACCAAAATGAGAAGTATCTGTGTAAAGTGATGGGTGAGAAACTGTTACAAAAAATATATTTGAAGGAAATTGCTGATATAAAGGTGGTTTTCAAGTAGGCTTGGGTGTATTTATCTACCATTATGGTTCTTATGTTACGAATGAATATGCTAAGTGCTATTCAGAATTATTTGGCCATATGTTCCTGTTTTTATGGAACTCCATTTTGTGGGCTCCTTATATAAATAAAATTATTCTCTTCGTGATGGCATGTTTTAAGAGGAAGAGGGAAAAAATGTTTCAAATGTTATACCTTTTGCAAAGAGCAGATGGTGTTTGTGTGTGGGGCTTCAAGTAAATGTTAAACTTTGAAGATACTCTTTTCTTCCAGATTGTTTAAGGGAAATTAGTGTTTCTAGCTCTTCTGGAGTGTACCAGGTTATATTACACCTGATGTCAAGTGTGTTTTTAACACCAGCGAAGGTGTGGAATTATGTCCTTGGGAGCTTTATTTCTGTGTATTTATGTGCGTTTGTGTAACGTGGATTTGTATCCAAGCGCGGATAAGAGTTACTTGCTTAAAGCATGTTGTGCTTTTGTGAGATGGGACTGAGGTATGGCTGAATGATCTCATGTTTCCTGGGTTTCCATTATTGCCCCTTTGGAAGATGGATATAATGCTTCTGCGAGTCTTTGAGGCCTTCAGCCACCACAACTTTGCAAAGCTGATGAAGGGCAGGGCAGTCTCTTGATGACAGGAGTCAGCTCCTTCAAAGCCTTTGGATACATCCCCACTACTGTCACAATTAGCTCTCTACAATCAATTTGACAGCCTTTGTGAGGAGTAAATCTGACATTTACCAATGATTTTTTTTCCATCTTTGTAAAGTCATTAATTTTCCTATATGTCTCTTAATGTGAAATTTGAAAGCCACTGGTCATGCTAATTGTGAGGAAAGAGACAATCTGGCTGTAAAGTCTTGGAGGAATTCATAGATGGGAAGTGTGGGCTGCATCAAAGCATCACATTATTAAATGTGCATTTTTTAAGTGTCTGCTAACAGATTTTCATTTGTGAATCACAAACATCGTGCTGGGTGGAAGTAAGGACAGGGATTTACGTGGTATTGCTGTCTAAATTAGTTTCAGTATTTCTTCGTTCAGTTGGGTTGACGTGGTGTGTATGTTGCTTTGGTATTGGTTTTTTTTCTTTGAACAACCGTACTTGGGCACATGTAAAAACACATTTTCCTTTCAGTGAATTGCTTTAAGTAACTTGCTTTTAGAGCTGTTTAAGCAGGAACAAATCCATATGAACTTTTCCACGGAGACTGTTTCTTGCATTAATACTTGCAAGAGCAACTAAAAGGGAGTAAAAAACTGTTGTAGATACACACTTCATGACTCTAACAAGTAAAGGATTACAATAGGGACTTAGAGAATATTGTAATCATCCTGTTGCTACTGACTATTGCTGTGGGAACCATTGCAGGGCATCTACAGTATGAAAGAGCTACCTATGAGCAGGAAATGGGAACCTCTGGGATCATTTATAAAAGTAAAATGTACTGTGCCTCTGGCTAGGATAGTGGACTGTATTGTGGAATCCCATTAAAATGTTGGTGGATTCTCATATTCAGAGATGTCTGAGAATACCAGTGCAAGAGAATGACTGACATAGAAAAGAGATGCAACAGCTTGATCTGTTAAAGGAGAGAGCTGTGATGCTGAGTGCTGCCTTCTGCATTCTGTGAGTCTGGTACAGTGAATCGGCTGAAAATAGAAGGGGCTGATGAAAAGGGGCAGATACTTTGCAGTGTCAGAAAGGCACCTCTGAACTTCTTGTGATTTAAGTAGTGAGGTGCTGCATTATTGCACCTTTATACCGTATCAATTAATAAAAGAAGCCTAGACAGTTTTGTATTATGTGTTAAACAAGGAATTCAAGTCTGCTCTTATTTTCAGGCTGAAGTGCTGGCCCAGAGCTGAGATTTGAGCTTATGTTCAACATGCTGTATTACTGCTTTTTCAGTCTTCTTTCTTAGTCATGGGAAGTATGCAAAAGTACCCAGTTTTTCTTTTTTTTTTCTCCAGGATGGAATGAGAACAAATGTAGAGATATCTGTAGATCAAAATTGAATCTCCCTTTTCCTACCTGCTATTCACATGTATTGGACGATGCTTGATGAATATCTGCTGTTTGAAAACTAGGTATGTCTGGTACAAGCTAGATGATTTTTTGCCTTTACACAAGTAATAGCAAAGTAGCCTGCCAAGGCATTAGAGAGGATGTGGTGTTTCCAGAGAAAAATGGCTTCATCTCTAGTTCTGCTCTGTTACCAGGTTTGCTAGTATGGTGAATTGATGTGTAATGTTATCTGCATCTTGGAGTGAAATGTATGTTTTCCTGTATGCACTGGTTATACTTTAAGTATGGAAGCATGCAGGAATTTATTTGTGCTGTCTTGATCACGTGGTCTTGCGGCTTCTGAATTTGAAAACAGGTCCAGAAATGTCATGGACAATACATATAGGATTTCTTTTAATTTCTACTGGAAGAGGAATCTGAGATGTGTTAAAGGAAGTGTACATTTCTTATTGTCCTGAACTGTTATTTGGAAATAACGTGGAAGTAGTTTGAGATGGGTCTCCCTTTTGAAATGGGTATTAGTGTTTCTCTTCTATGCTGTATGTATAAGACTAAGGTTGCAACGTGTTTTATTGTCTGGCTGTTGCTAATAGATCAGTGTTCAATAGAGCTGTCTTTCCGTGTTAGTGTCTGAGAGACGTACTGACTGTATTAAAAAGAGTGGGATGAGGTGTAAGGAAGCTATTAACCACTCTTCCTTCCAGAAAAAGTGCTTCTTTTCCAATACATGAAAGGAAGAAAAAATTGGTAAAGTGAATTGCAAACGATAGGTTAATTATTTTAAGTGAAATACTTTTAATGTTGTTTATGGTAAGAGTGACAGAGCACTGGAACAGTCTGCCCTGAGGGGCTGTGGAGTCTCTTTAAATGGAGATATTCAAGACCCATCTGGACACCTACCTGTACAACTTGTTGTAGGGATCCTGCTTTAGCAGGGAGTTGGACTCAATGATCTCTTGAGATCCCTTCCAACTCCTGCAATTGTGTGATTCTGTGATCTATGCGGATCTGAGATCTGGTATGTCATTCAGGTGTAAGTGGGGAATTTGAAAAGCTTGTACTCTTGTTCCATCTTTTTTCAAGACTAAGTATATTTTTCAGGAACAGTACTGATGCCTAAGACTAAATTCTGTGTTTTTGTGTTTAGTCTTGCTTGTTTTTAATTATAAATAGCATTTTCAGCTGTATATATATTGAGAAACCAAGCCTTTTTTCTGCTGGATACTTGGTGTGACTGATTTTTGAAGTCCAATTTTGTCTATGTTTAACAGAGACATTTCTTGTTCTTTTTTTGGTTGAAAGGAGCTAATTAATGACACTTCTGGAAAGATGAGATAGAAGTGCTACCAAAAAAAGAGGGGAAAAATTTTCTTGACCTTTAGTGCTTAATTATTTTTAGTATCAATTTGAAAGTCTGAAAATCACTGATGTCCTGAGAAGGCATAAAAGTGCCATTGTAGAAGATATATCAAAGTAATGCAGTTTTTCAGAATTGAAATAAATGTGATTTAAAGGGAAACAGTTGAGGTACTCAGATCTTAAAGCCGTATTAGTGGAAATGTGCTTTCTTTATTCTGCTGGAATACTTGCAGTTACAATGTTGGTGCTAGAATAAATTAACTGAAAGTTGTGGAAAAACTTTGGAGATTATTTTTATTATAGTGCTCTGTATGGAATATTAATCCTCTTATTGTATATCCATTGCTTTGGGGAAATTCCATCTGAAAACTTTTCTTCAGTTACCTTGTGCAGTGCAAAGTATGCCAGCCTGCTAGTTGAACTAACCCCTATTTGAACAGTGGATTCACATCAAGTTAACGCTGGTTTATGTAGAAAAGTGGGGAGTAAAAAATATATATATTCTTTGAAACTATTTGGAGGAAATGGGCTTAACGTGCCATGGGCTGCATCTCATAGACTGGCTTGAAGTGCAGGCTGACCCTTATCCTGATTTGCTCAGTGTAAACCTGGTAGGTGCTTTACAGACAAAAGGAAACCAGCGATCTGGGGAAAAAAAAAAACACAAGTTTAATTCACTGATTGAAACCTAGACATAGGAATCTGCTTTGTTAGCTAAACTAGCTCTACCTGGGCACGTTCTGCATGCAGTAAGAAATTCCTTAATTTACAAGAGCAAATGTAAATATTGCCTCTGTCTTTTCTGGCAATCTTATTGAAATCAGATCTTTTTTGAAGCCTTGATTTCTGGTAGCCGAGTAGGCACTGACTGCATGACTGCAGGAGTGTGTATGTGTGGGTGGTTCCAGAACTTTCTGAATCCTCACTGCTGTGGGACAGCAGTGGGGGCCTTCAGAGTTCTCAGCTCTGTTTTGCTAGCTATTGCAGCATGTTTGAGTGCCAGTGGAAAACGAGATCGATGGGGGTACAGAACTTGCAGGATTATGTGCTCAGATGTGATAAACAATTGGGAAGTTCCTTTTCTTATTAGTATTCTTTCAGTGGTTTACAGGTTAAGACTGCTGAAAAAAAGTTTAATAGCCTGCTACTAATTGAGACCTACCTGAAGGCAACAACTTGTAAAAATATTTTCATTATCAACCTGGTGCCTTTCTGTTATTTAGGTGTGAAAATCTAGACAAGATTTGGTTAACAATTAAATATCATTTCAGAAGGAGAAAGTGAGAAGCTTTTGTCTCGTTACAAGTTGAAAATTAGAAAGGTTGGGCTAGAATATTGAGTACTTAAAAAGAAGTCTGAATTGTTGAATGTATTGGCATAGTAGAAACCAAAGGTCAGGTTCAGTTTAAAAGAAAATAATTCCAGCACAGGAAGTTGGAATGCATTTTTATAACATTCTTTCCTTCAGAAGTAGCTTTCTGAGTTGGATTCCTAGTGAGAATTTGTGTAGATTTTATGCAGAAATAACGGAGTCATGAATAGTTCATTTCAATTTGATATTTTTTTTTTTTTGATTTATACGTGAGAATTTGAACTTTAGAAAGAGCTGTCAGGATTCCAAACTTTTTTCCTAAAACTCTACGTGCACTCTCATGTTTCACTTCTCTTTTACCAAGCGGAGACCTTGCGTAACAGGGATTGCCAAATAGCTGCAGCTCCACAGATCTGTAATTTATGCCTATTCTCATCCAAGATGTCTGTTTTGAGACTTCACTGGACTTGAGGTCAGGCCTGCTGCAGATTTGATGACTTGAAGAGAATGAATTTGGTGGAAAGAAACGCTTGCTAAAACTGCTCTGTATTGCTTTTCAACTAATGCAGTCTTGACTAATACAGGTTAGTTGCTTTCTATGTATTAATATTTATTTTATGAATATTATGTAAGTATAAATAAATGTGACCTTATTTCTTTGTCTTGTCACGTCAGCTATAGCAAGAGCTTATGCTTGTTTGTTCTGAATATCATAGTGTGAATTTGAAGGCTGAAAGTGGATAATTATGGAGGCAATGATATCTTTTGCCAGACAGTGTTAATAACCTCTGGGCTGTAACTAGTAGTAGCAATATCAGAGTGTCTTCAGCTTCACATGAACTATGGCTTGTTGATGATGATACCTTTCAGTGTGACTTGTGTTTCTGGGTCCTGGTAGATGAAAAACTTAACATAAGCCACCAGTGTGTGCTTGCAGCCCAGGAGGCCAAGTGAGCTGCTTCAGAATAGAGTTGCCCACCAGGGTGAGGGCTATGATTGTCCCTCTCTACTCTGCCCTCATGAGGCTCTATCTGGTATATTGTGTCCAGATCTGGGGCCCTCAACACAGGAAAGATGTTAAGCTTCTGGAGAGGGTCCGGAGGAGGGTCACAGAGATGATCAGAGGGCTGGAGCGTGTTTCCTGCAAAAATAGGCTGAAGCAGCTGGGCTTATTTAGTCCAGAGAAGAGAAGGCTGCGGGGAGATATCATTGGGTCTTCCAATTTTTAAAGGGAGTTTATAGACATAAGGGAAATCTACTTTTTACAGGGGTAGATAGTGATAGGACAAGAGCGAATGGTTTTAAGCTAAAGGAAAGAAGGTTTAGATTAGCTGTCAGGGGAAGCTTTTCCACTAAGAGGGTGCTGAAGTGCTGGAGCAGGTTGCCAGAGGGGTTGTGGATGCCCTGTCCCTGCAGGTTATCAAGGCCAGGTTGCATGGGACCCTGATTCTTGAGGTCTCTTCCAACCCAGGCCATTCTATGATTATTCAGCTTATCCCCATAATGCTTCCTCTAGCACAACCTCTAACTCAAATAGTAGTGATAGAAAACATTTTTTAATGATGAGAAAAGCTGTTAAATTAGGAAGATAATTTGGAGCCAAACGCACTTTGTCATGTCTAGGGAATACTTTCCTTTAGAATGTAGGTAGTGATCAATAGCTTAAAAAAAAAAAACCAACAAAAAGCAACAACGAAAAAGCAAACAACAAAAGTCCTAGTTTAAGAGAAATGACTAATTTACTACAACTATAATTTTGATTGTAAATTAATTGTAAAATAGAGGCTCAGTGAGACCGCATCATCTCATTCCCACTTAGCATAATGATGTGCAAGTTGTACAACTGTCTGTTAGAGCACTGGAGATCTCATAAGTTCTAAGACAAGAGCTGTTCTTGGAGCACTAAAGGGATCTTTTCTTATAAGTAATGCTTTTATACTTAGAAGGTAACCCTGCTCGTAATGACTACTTGTGTTTTTATCCTCATACAATGGAGTGAAAGGGGAGAAATCTCTTTGTAAAAATTCTTCACCACTATCTCCATAATCTCTACTTGAGTGAGCATCAGCCAAGTGAGAAAATGAAAAATTATAACCTGCCAAGCACCAGTGGCAGACTGAAATGAAAAAACTGCAAGTTAATAACAGTGATACCTCAGAAAAATTTGCTGGCCAATTTAACATTGCTTTATCCAAGGTCACATCTTACAGCTGATTATTTTTAGTAATTTGCAGATGAGGACTTTCTACATTTCTCATGGCAAGTCAAGATCAGGGAAATGTCAGGTGTAGTTTAAAACTCAAGGTTATCAATCTTTTCAAATCAAAAGTAAATCATATTCCCTGCTTATTTGCTTAAGACTAGGCATGGAAATAATTTCCACTGTAGTGAAGTGGAAAGTCTATGCTATCCTTTATGGCAGCGATAAAGTCAATGTAACATGAAAACTCACAGTGGAGTGGGGTTGACTGGGGGATTGAAAGTAAGAGAAATAAAAAAAAATCTTGGCAGCATTTCCTCAGGAGTAGGTTCTTGCCAGTGTGCCTGTGATGATTTCAGTAGTCTTAAAGAGATTACACTGTATGTTTTCTATATTTCGTAAATAATGTGAGCCTATTGCTAACAGGTGCGCAAGGCATTCTGTAAGCGGAGTCTTGTGAAATAACCCAAGCACTTTACTGGAATCCAAAGTGTGAAGATCATTAGTGACCTACACTACATTTGCAAAGCATTGATGTGCTTTCACACGTTTAAAAGTAGACCATTCTTCATCAAACAGAATATATCATTAGTTGATGGGAAATTCTGCTCTAGGCCTGTGGTCTGAAGGGCTGTGCAAATGAAAACTGTCCTTGTGTTTTATGTGGTTCTGTGGCCTTTTCGTGAAGGATATGAAGTAGCCTGGTATGCTGAATGTATGCAGTGGGTAGTTCTTTACTATGGGAGTGGGAACAAGCTGCTCAGAGAGGCTGTGGATGCCCTGTCCCTGGAGGTGTTCAAGGCCAGGTTGGATGGGGCCCTGGGCAGCCTGGTCTAGTATTAAATGTTGGTGGCCCTGCCTGTGGCAGGGGGGTTGGAGATTCATGATCCTTGAGGTCCCTTCCAACCCGGGCCATTTTATGATTCTGTGGTTCTAAAGGGACTTTGACCTGGTGGTTCATAAATCTTGTTTGCTACTGAAAAGCTGTTGTACCAACAAGAGTGTGGAGAGTGTTTGGTACTGAAAGTGAAGGGCATTTTTTGCTTGAAGACTGCCAGAGCACCCTATTTGTATTTGCTCTGTTCTCTTACTACAGAGATCTTATCTGTCTGTAAAGTGAATGCTTATTATTGTTTTTACTCATGCATGAGTGAGCTTTGTAGGCTAGTGTGATTCTGTGTTGAGATGCCAAAGTGTCGCTGGAGTGCTTTTCAAGAACAAGTGGCTTAGCTTGCAAATGCTTTCACTGGCAATCTTTAATGGTCACAGTGGTCAGAAGTCTGGGTTTAAGTCTCAGCCTCTAGACCCAGCTGTACTGGGCATTTGCTCAGTAGGAATTTGAATTCCCAGCTGTATTTCCCAGCTTTCTCTAGAAGCTTCCTATCAGATCACTTGTCCTCTCTGGCTTCTGAGATCTGACAAGATTGCAGCTTGAGCTGTTTAGTTTTTCTAGCTGTCAGGCGATGCATCATATTGAGTTAGTCCAAGAACCTTAATCTAATGCTCACCGTGATGAAACTGTGAATATATCAGTCAATACTTATTTTAGTAAATGTAAAGGAAAGTGAAAATTCTCTTGACAACCACTGTCCATTTCATTATCTAATTTTCATCATGAAACTGTATCTTAGTTTCCACATTTCCTCAAACTTTGTAGCCTGTCTTTGTTCATATACATCAGCCATACGCCTTTGTATACATCAGCAGTTCTCTCCCCTCCCAAACAAGTCTCCATCCAAGGCATCGTGTCCATCTACTGTACTCCTGCAGCAGGAGGAAGCTGAATCCCCACTGATGAGGCCTGGCTGCTGTGGCAGGCAGCCCTCTGGACTTATGAGTAAAAGTCTTAGTCCTTCAAACTTCAGACTCAATATTTTTCTACCATGTTATTTTTCTTCCTTGGAGTATCTGTGTTCTGACAGGGCAAGTTCTGTCCTGAGCGAGGCAGGGCAGCAATTGGGTTATGTTTTTGTGCAGAGAATGTGTGCATGTCCCTTAGCTGAACTGTGCAACTTTTTTTTTCCATTTGCATGAAGACTGCTTTCTATTTATCCAGGAAAGTATGTCTGCATGTGGTATTTCTGCACAAGTATACACGCTCTTTATCAGATTGCAGTTCTTAATGCTACTGTGCTGTCTTCAGCCAAATACTGCTAATAGGCTCTACAGGGGAACTTTTGGGCAGTGATTCACTTAGCAGTGAAATTGCATGTAGTAAAATGGACTTGACCAAGGCAAAAGGGAGAGAAGTAAGGTTAAAGCAAGTGTTTGGGCTTTTTTTTTTTTTTTTAAGACTAGTCAGAGTAGATTAAGATCACTTAACACATTAGCAGTTTAGAATACAGTCACAAAGCTGCACAGTTTTCCTGTAGAAGTCTTCTATAATATTGTGCAACTATTAAATTATAAAGCCTATCTATTATGGCAAGTACATCTGGATGAGGGTTCTTGATTTGGAATTATGTGAGGGATTCAGACTGTTTGCTTTCATTGACCCTTGTGGGCTCAAAACTTACATGAAAACTTAGACTTAATTTTTGTTTTGCTTTCCTTTGAAAATGTTTCAAGGTAACTCACCCTGCAGTCATACTTCTATAGATATTTTTCTGCTCGGTCTGTTATTTTCAGAGACTGATAAAGGTAAATGATGGGAGAGATTAATAACTACTTTAAAATAGGCTTCCTTTTTGAACCTTGTGTGCCCATCATTAAAATGTGTGAAAGGAGTTCCCAGACTAAATAGTCCTTTGTCAACAGAGAGCATAGTGCATTCTGACAACACTTATAATTGTAGTACTTAGTTACCCTAGTGCTTCATTTTGGTATTGCTGGGGAACTATATTTGCATGATATGTTTAATTGAAAATAGTGTGCTCTGCTCTGGAAGTGCTTATTGGGCTTAAGAGCAAATGTATTTACTTCTCAGGTAAGCAAATATTTAAATATGACAGGAGAGAGCAACATGCAAGTGATGCTAAAATGCACCCACATAATTATACAACTGATTTTCTCCAGGTTACAGTCAGACCAGCAGTGAGGGGCACAGACTGTTCCGTTGTTTATTCAGCAAATCAGAGTAAAATGGCTATAAAATCTGAATAGTCAGAAATCCACTTGTGGTTAGGTGTTGGCTTCTGTGTCCTCAGATTCCTGTGCTGTTATTGCCTTTCTTCTGTTGGGCTATACAGCTTTGTCCCAGGTGAGGTTTCAGCCCAATACTTCCATCGAACACAGAAATAGATCTCATAGCGTTTTGCAGTTGCCTGTTATGTTGCTTTTGCCTCTGTTCTTCGAGTGTAACTAAAGACATTGGTTAATATGAAGAGACAAAAGCTCAGATAGGAAGAACATCTCTATGGGAGATGAGGAATGAAGATAATGGGGAAGTGGTTTGGCACAGAATGAGAAGTTAGATGCAACTTTAAAAGCAAAAGCAACAAAAGTTAAAACAGCGATGGATGAGTGTGACCTGCCTGTATTAAAATCAAGTTTGTAAAGTAAAACTAAAATAAATGCAGTGTTTTCCTGTGAATCTAGGGAGCCTTTTGAGTAAGCTGCATTTTGGGTTTTGAGGTTAAATGACCCTGATAAAAATCAGTTCTTTGTATGCTGTCTAGATTTGTAGTTTAATCAGTCTGTCTTGGAGAGAAGCCTGGAACTTACATGATCATCATATTCATGTGCTGGACTTGGCTGTATGTTTTGTTTAGCCAGATAGAAGAAAGAGCTGTGGTCAGTACTGTATGGGATAGGAAAGAGCTATCTCAAGCATGCTGTCAACACCAGACTTTTCTGTTTTCTTTATATTAGTAATGTTATCACAAAAATTGATTCTTTTGCTTAAAATCACAGCTAAAAATATTGTCCTAAGTGTGAAACAACTGACACTTCTTAAACTAGCAGTTGCTAATGTACAGTGATTGTGAGCTGGAATATGGCTGGCCATGGAAGAGTTCTTGGTGCACGGGAATCGCTGAGTGTTACGTGAGTTCTTTTCTTTCCCTGTATGTTGGCTTTGGGAAGGCTTCTGCATAACAGCTCTGTGTAGTGACTGATGCTAACATTTGAGACAGCTAGTATTGGTTGTGCTGAGCTGTGCAGTGGTCATTCAGCACTTAAATCATACTGAACTATCCGTTTGTCCTAATTTAATGGCCATCTCTTCAGGGACTGAATTTTAACAACGCAATGTTAGTTACTGTATTTTTTGTGTTAAGGGTTAAATGTATTATTAAATAAAGATCAGAAGTTAGTAAAGAATCAAATTACATTATATAAAAGTACTTATGGAAAGTTTAAGAAGGAAAAAATCCTTTCCTCCAGATTATGTCTGCTTCCTTTCTCTGCCTTTTTAAATATTTAAGCACAGTCTCTACATACTGCTTAAGCTTTCGAGCCAAAGTTACGGGTTGCCTTAGCCAGGCTTGAATCTGAAAATGAGACCCAAACCAGGACAATAACAAAACGACACAAAGATTGACTACACTGTACTTGCTGGATGAAGTGAAAACTGCTAAAATATTAAATCCTATATCCTGGGATTTCACTGCCTGCTGGAACTAATCTCATTAACTTAAAACCACCTGAGGCTTAAGAGAGATATACACTGCCGTGTGAAATTATATTTATCTCATCCTAGGGGGAAATCCTTTCCCTCCCCCAGCTTACCTTACTTTTGACTTTGCTATTCTTGCATTACCAGGTCATTTCTCCCCCATGGGAAAGTTGTCATAGCTCACAGCAACACAATTACTGCAGTCCAAGTTCATTACTATATAAATGCTGAGATCATTGTTCAAGTTTGTTTTCTTTAGGAAGTTCTTTAAGATGTAAAAGAAGATTGGTAAAACAATACTGCCTTACGTTAGCAGTTCACTTAGATACCATTGCCCCAGAGTTAAAGACAAAGATTCTGGAATTAGGAAAACAGCTCATAGGAAACTAAATAATTAGTTTTCTTTAACCACGGGCGTCTGAAGAGGTTGAGTGATTCTGATAGCTGGTGTGTGGATGTAGACATTTCAAATGCAAAGTTGCAGTTTTAGGTCCGGTGAGCATTGCCAGTTAGAGCTTTGTAACTGTGTGGTTGATCCCAAATCTCCATTCGGTATTAAAGTTCAACCAGTGGAAATAGTCCCACTGACATTACAGGACTTAGGGTGAGGCCTTATCTGATATCCTTGTTAGGCTTTGCAGCAAGGCAGGTTGACCTTGTGCAAGTGCCTTTTACTGTTTGTCTACTTATGAAAGAAATAGATCGACTTTGAGTTATCCATTAAACAGCTCAATCAGGAAGGGTATTCAGAAATTTACTATTAAAGCTCTTAAAAACTAGCAGCCTGATCTGAAGCAATGTGCTGAAAGCCTGCAGAGAAGGCATTTGGTCAGTGAACCTGGCTGCCAGCACCCTGCTTCCAGGAGAAGGTAGCCCAGGGCAGAACTGTGCTGTGGAGTAATGCTACTTGCAGCTCTGTTAAAGAGGAGCCATAATGCAGCAGCCTCCAATGAGTTTGTAGCTGACACATTTACTGGTGAGATGCAACGTGGGTCTTATGGTGGGCAGTGAAATAGAGAGGCCGATTTCTCTGGGTAAGAAATGTCTGCTCTGCTAAACCAAGCATTGTTTCTGTGAGATCCTGTACAGTTTCAAGGGTCTGTGGATTTGAATAATGAATGCATCAATGTTCACCATTAATATTGACTTATTAGCTCAAAGTAACCTTGTTAACAACCAACTGTTTAAAATGTCCTGTATTGAAGGCTTATGTATAGGTACAACAATAAATAGAGTTGTAATTGCAGAGCAATTAAAGTAATAAGGCGTAATGTAAGATTCACTTTCTGACTCATCCTTCTGGTATGAATGGAGAGCAGGATAGAGAAGTTGTGTTGCAGCCTTCCTGTGCATCAGAATGGAGGAAAAGATGAATAAAAGGCTTGTAGTTTCAAATTGCCATTCTTCTTTTTGACTGCAAGCAAAAGAAATGTGTGCTTCAGACCAGTTGACTGGCATAACTGCTATGCTGTGTGAAAGCTGGGTCCTATTTCTCCTACAAGTGCCCTGGAATTCGAACAACTTGAACCTTATTGTGGGCCAGAAGAGAATGTACAGAGGATGTTCACTGTTCCTGAAATGTTTGGGATATATTTAAGCATTTCTAGCACCCAGAGAGGCCTGGTTATCTCCTAATTTACCCCTGAAGCAACCCTGTTCTTTTAGAGGCTGAATGGGGCATAGTATAGTTGAAATTTGACTGAATCTTTATGCTGGTAGAATTGTGCATTTAATGCTGCAAGGAGGATGCTAGAGTCATGAATAATGAAAAAGGAATTTGTTGGTAATGAAGAGTAGATAGGATTAATGTTGTGTTGGCTTTTGGTAGGAGGATTAGGATGGTTAATTAGTTTTATTTGGAATGGTGTTATTTGTTTCTATTTGCATATTGGACCTCCAGTTACTGTTCGATTTAGCAGATTTTAATAACAGATGTATATGAATTATAGTTAATTTTACTAGCACTTCCTAATAAATTAGGTCAATTTATGCTGCAGATAATTGGGAGTACAATGCTCGTGCGTTGAGACTTGCTCAGAAACCCACTCAGTTCCTTGATAAATGACACAGCAGCTTTTTGGGTGAACCTTAATTTTATATGCAGGGGAATAAAGCTTGCAAGTTAAGGTTTTCAAGAACGAAAAGCAGTGAATGCTCCTAGGTTTTAATGGACTTCATTGTCCTGTGTATGTCCCCTTGACGTTTACTGTCTCCAAACACCTGGGATCCAGTCTGGTGTTGTGAATGTCCCATTAAAGAAATTTAAGGGAACACAAAGAAATGTATATGAGCAAATGGTGGAGGGCATACACGTGTCTGGATTTGAAATACTGATGTAACTTACCTGGCCTATTTATAGTAATTATGTATTGTGATCTTGGCCGAATTACCTTATATTTAGACAAGTGATTTTGTTTAGTCTTATTGACTTATGACTAAAATGATGAAGGTACAGATGCAAGGAAGGTACTCCTTGCATTGCTAGGAGTGGAGGTTACACTGCATTCTGCTCGCTAAACTCCAGCGTAAGCTCCTTGTTGGCCCTGTGTAAATAGGTGCGATGCATTCTAGTTTATTTAGTGATGGACAGGCTGTTAATTCTTAAAAATAGCTAAGGAGCAAGAACCCGACACCTTGAATGATTTATATGTTTTCTTTGTAAGCTCGTTTCTGTTTTGTAACCTTTAAAATGTGGGTTTTATGAGTGGTATCATTAAAATTTATACTCCCTCTACTATGTGATGTTAGTCATTATTGCTCTGCTGTGCCTCCAGATCACCTGTCTGAATTATAAAGCAGTCTTTCTCAGAGCTAAATAGTAATTTTTTTTTCTCTTTCTGGAGTAAATGCCTGTTGACTTCATTAGATTTCATTGGTGCTCCTGTACTGGAGCAGAGGTCAGAATCTGGCCTTTCCTGCTTTCCATCCAAATGTGAAAGGTTGCTCAGAGTAACAGTACGCTTCTAAGAATGAAATATGAATGGTCTTTTAACTGATGAGAACTGATATTAATCACAAACTGCCAGAGAACTTGTTTTGAAGTACTTTATTTTTGTTAAATTGGATTGATTTGCTCAGTAGGTGACTTAGCATTGTGCCAGGCTTTGTTATGCTGATTTCAGAATGTTTCTGTGAAGGGTGAATCTTCAGTGAGAGAAAACATAAGTTAATACTGAAAATGAATCTCTGTCCTGGATTCTAGCAATGGAACCTTTTTCCTTTTTTAAGACCCCATAGACCAATGAGGATTGTGCAGAACACTTTGAAGTAACAATTTGTCTGCATCCTCAAGCTGATGGTGCCAAAAATGATTTCCTTGGAATCCTCTGCTGTACTCTAAAAAGCTCTGGACTTCTTTAGAAGCAGCTGAATTGTCAAATGGAAGTATTTCCTGATTGCTGCACTGCTTCTGTTAAGATTGTCAAGCGAAGTGCTTGCTACTGCTTTGGAACTCATGCAGATGACCCAACTCTTTTTTTCTATCCAAATACTTGAACCTCATTTAAAAGAGTTAGGGATAGAGGTGCGTTTTTTTTTTTCTTTTTCAAACCTGTTTTGCCAGTGTTAACAGAGGATGAAGTGCTACCTGAGGCTGTCTGAGAGGTACCTCTCCCACTGAAAGATAATGTGTGATGTACTACTACATAGCATGTTTCGTCTGCAAGGAAGGGTTATTGGTGGAAAGCTTGGGAATGAAATGGTTCAAACTGGAGGTATCCCAGAATAAGTGCACTCGAGCACTCGGTCCTCTGGTGTATGGCCTCTTCCTGAAATAATATGCAGCTGTGCATGGTTACAATTACTAAAATCCCCCCTGCTTCTCGTTGTTCTCGCAGTATTTGCAGGGCCAGTTTCATGTCCTGTTAAAAATTATCCTATCTTTGCAATGTGGAAAATGTGAACATAGGGGGTTCCTGCATTGAATGCTTCTAGTAGCATAATTCCTAGAGTGGGTAGGAATGCTTTGTGGGCTTGCTACTCCATAACATCAATATTTTTTATTGAATAAGGTCAGTTTCAAGAGCTTAATTTCTTCACTACCATGCAAAATGAAGTTTTATTTTGCGCTATGCTACTTATTTGTAGTTAAAATTGTGAGAGGGCTTCCATACATAACTTTTTAGTGAGACAGTGAATAAGGTAGGAGTAAGAGCCGTGATGCTGATTAGAGGAGGCTGGGTAGAGTTTTTCATAGTGCTAATGCTTTCCAAATTGGGGAGTAGCAGATTGAAAGCGAAGGACATGCTCCTTGTTGAAGGAAAGTGTTAGAGTGGTCCTAATGCAGAATCTCATTAAAGGAACTGTCAGGATTTCTCTATTTTACCCTCACCTCCCCTATTCTTTGAGTCAGCTGTCGTTTGGAGTGAGCATACTGCTGAAGAGGCATTTACAAATAAATGAAAAATGTCACAATTGATTTTACTTCTTGGAGAGTACTGTGTGTCAGGTTTGTCACAAACCCTTTGTTATTCTCTTCTTCAGATTTCTTGTCTGGACGTTGGAAATAACGTTTGGATCTGGGCTTCTTTCTGGTGACCCAGGGTAAGCTCCTTGGATTTTACGACCTCGTGTTAACACCTGTGTACCAGTTAAATAATATTACCTTTTCAGCGCTCAGAAAGGATGAAATGTTAGAAATGCTTACCAATTACCTGGCAGAGATGTATCAAAGTTGCATTCACGAACCACCCTGGAGAATTCCACTAACATAATGGTTCTGCTTTGTAATTTCTTTTACGTAGGCATATTTGTGATTTATGGTAATTACTTGGAAATGTTGCATGCAGCAGTAGTATACATATATAATATATATATACAGGTGTTTTTCAGTTGTTTCTAAAGAAGATATAATTCCAATTAGATGGTATTCTTTCTCTCAGTTTTTATTTATAATTTTCCATTTTCTTTCAGTGTATGTTATATAGTTATATAGTTATTAGAGTACGTATTGCTGCCTTTAAGCATATTGAAAGTGAACTGTTTTTGTGTAGGTGCTGGCTGAGTAAATGAATCTAATGAGTATTCTCAATGAACCCTTTAAGTGCAAAAGTATTAGCATAAGAATGGATATCGGTTAGCATTTCATTATAAGAAATACTTGAGATAATTTCAGTGCTGGGAAGTATCTAATCTACTGTCAGTTTTGGAGAGTTGTTAATTTTCTGCTTGAACTTCAGTTTTGTAACAGCATTCAAAAGCGTATGGAGTGTTTTACTGAAACTGCTGTGAAAGAGAACCTCGTTAGCATGTATAGAACTGCTTGTGATCCTTCAAAGAGGAGTTAAAAGTTTTTTTATGACAAACAGTGCTGCTCTTAAAAGTAATTTTTGGTCTCCTCTGTGCATTTTCCTGATGTCTTATACTAGACATACCAGTGAAGTGCAATTGTGTAAGAAATGTAACCTGCAAATAGTACTAAGAGCTTAATGCTTTCTATTGCGTTAAAAAGTAAATACATGCTGTATAGTAAAAATTGTTTTGTGATGTTTTGTCTGAATAATCCTGAAGGGATTCTAAAATAAGGATTCACACACTTTGCAATCTGCTGGACAGCACCTCTCTCTTTCAGTGCCTGTTATTTTTAACATATTTTTAAAAGTTACTGAAGTTAATCCCTATTTCTAATCACGGTCTTGTTAAAAACTATGAGCAGAGGAAAGTAACATAGCTGTCATTCTTGTATGCTTGATTGTAACGTAGCCTGGTCAGCTCCACACAGCAGCCCTTTCTTTGCGTTAGTATGTACATATTTTTCAGATACTTGTGCATTTTAAACTTGGCGGTTTTGGTCTTCAGATGGAAGATGACAAATGTCAGTCATATATTCATAAATATGGTATTCATAAATATCATGTATTTAAAATAACTGTTAACTATCAGTCAAGTTTTTTCGTTCAACTGAAAATCAAACTTTGTTAATTGAAGAACATGCTTACTTTGTACTTCGAACAGACACTTCTTTTTTTACATGGTAGTACAAACACTTGGATGATCGGGCTCTCCAAGGCCATCTCTAACCCATGGTGGGCTGCTCACCCTTCCTTTTTTTCTCCTATTTATATTAAAATACATTCTGAGACCTGAATCCCTTAAAAAGATAGAAGATGAGTTCTGGCAGTATGAAAACCGATAACATAATTTCACTGAATAAACCAGACAGTTTAGGACAGGTGTTCATGTAATTAATTATTACTGTTCCTGTAAACAAAGAGGGAAGGAAAACTTGAAATGAAAAATGGAACTCGGCATTGCCAACTCTACTCATTCCCCAGCCTCCTTCCCTCCACATATTTGACTTCAACGATACAGTAAATTGTTTTCAGGGAAATCCAGATAGAAGCCTGCATCATTTCTAATCTGAATGGGCATGCATTTGTGAATAAAACAATGCTGCAAAGAGAAATCTAGAGCACTTTCTATCTAGCAAGGTATGGGCTAAATATGATTAGGCAGATTTGCAGAAGCTCAGACATAACCACCAGCAGATCTCTGCATATAATAAGGATACTTAGCTTCATAATGATGCTGACATTGATTTGTCTCAGCCTCTTCTGTTAAGATGAGCATATTCTGATGCATAGTTATGCTTTTGCCTATCTCTGTACTCCAGCTTATTGCATGTATGAGAATCGCTTCCATATAGCAGTCTGAATCATGAGATATCTATCAACTGCTGGATGGTCCCTACGAGCAACTGATGAAATGGTACTGATTAGCAAAATTACCATGAGTTATATTCTGACTTTAGTGGAAGATTAAGATCTCCATCGAATAACAAACATAATGATTAAAAAATAAATACACTAACACTACTGCTGCTTATTTGGTTGACTAGAAACTCGCAAGTAGGAAATGAGCCTAGGAAAAAGCCAAAGGCATATAGAGTATTTGCTCCAGTGGGAACCCTTCCTGTCTAGTGTGCCAGACAGTGCTGTACTGCTAATATTTCCAGTAAACTTACTTTCAGTTAGGAACAAGGGAAGAGGGAATTGAACTGAGAGCTTTTTCTTTCTGAATCAGTTATGTTCTTACACTGCAAATTAAAATGTTACAAATACTAAAGTTTCAGTTTAACTGATTGTTTTTTCCAGTAACTGGACTCTTCATGATGACAACAGTAATTTATTTGTTTGGCTTGTGAGCCAAGAATATTCTTTCAACCTGCTTTCATACAAATACATCTTTTTCTATTAAAATTAATAAAGAAGGTGCCATATTTCTGGGTGCTGGGGACTCACGGATCTTATAAATCAGTGAGATGGATTGCAGACCCTTCCTAATCCCCAGGGATATGATTTTGTGGCATTAGATGGCACATATACGTATAAGCAGAAAAGGAACAGAAGAAGAGGAGTGAAGTAAGGTAGAATAACCTGGCCAAGTGGGAAAATATACGATGTGGTGAAGCCAGTATTGATGAGTTTGTTAATAAAGTTTTTACTATTTCACTTTTAGAAGATCGATTTAAAGATCTGAGAAGTCTTTCTAATTTGAATAGGCTGGTTTCCAGCACCTCTTCCAACTTGCACTGTTACCACTTGGATGTCTGTGTTATTCCCTACACTTCTGTGAGATCACTCGTGGAGTGAAGAAATAGTTTCTCAACCTCTTTTATTTGATGGTATTTGGTGCTCTCACTGCTTTGTACTGCTGTCTTTCAGCTGTTTAGAAAACAACAACCGTATTATCTAAATGGCTTCCTCTGAACAGTCTTGTGAGCTTCAAGATGGCTTAGGTGCTTCAAGTGTTGTAGTGGAATTCATAGCAGAAAATAAAAGGAAGCAGAAGCTAGCCACAAGATAATGCTAATAATTTTCAGCTCCTTCTTGCCATGGCCAAAGCAGTTGTTTTTGGGTATCTCGTTATTCAAACGAGAGTAAGGAGGTAAAACAAGTCTTATACATCTGTTGTTGTATGTTGATCAAGCCTGAGCCATTCAATTTTAGAGGCTGGCTGGGGCAAAGCTAACCACTCGCTTAACTGATCATTCTTTTTGTTCCTTCTATCTGTAATGTGTTAATAATGGTTGGAAATTAACCATCAGAAAATCCCTCAAATTGTAAAGGAAAATGCCATGAAGTACCGTAATGATAAAGTATTTTTTCTGTGTAATCACCAAAGCAAAAGCAGAGGAGGAAGTACATGTGCTGACCCCTAAGTTCTGAAAGAGTCTTTAGTCAAACTGACTTGAAATGCTTGTAGGATGCTCGTCTATGCAGAATATACTTGTGAGTGCAGGGAAGTATTTTTGACTAATTTCCTCAAGTCATTATTTTAGCAAGAACATCTTGGGAATAGTTTCAGTGCTCAAAAGTGTTAGCAGGACCTAATGCATTTTAATTTTTTCCCCATGAAATCATAGTATTTGTTTAAGCAACAAATAATGGTAATTGCTACTGGGTTTTTCACATTTGCTAAAAACAAAACGGTTTAAAACTTTGTTCTAAAGTATATATGCTAGCAAATAGACCTGTGTTACTGTAAGAAAATCAATGAATGATAGTTCCCTACATAGGGCTATCAAAGATGCTGAAGGGATTGGAGCACCTCTTCCTTTAGGAAAGGCTGAGAGAGCTGGGACTTCTCAGCCCGGAGAGGAGCAAGCTTGGGGGGAACCTCTTGAATGTCCATAAATACCTGAAGGGAGAGTTCTGAGAGGATGAAGACAGGTTCTTTTTAGCGGTGCCTGGTGTCAGGATGAGAAGCAATGGGCACAAACTGGGACATAAGAGGTTCCCTCTAAGCCCTGCGAAGCATTTTTATGCTGTGACAGAGCCTGTGATGACACAGGCTGCCCAGAGAGGGTTTAGGTTCTCCTCTTTTGTATTTGTTGTAGTTTCTGTGGAAACAAATAGGAGGCAACTTTTAAAATGATATACTTAAATAATGCCATAATGAAGGTAACTGGGGTTTCAGCTTCTACAAGGAGGGTATTAAATATGTAATGCTTCATAAAATTGAATTTAAAAGCCTCACATTTCAATGGCTTGTTTAAAGATAGGGTTGATCAGATTAAGGGTAGGCAGGCCCATTGTTTTTTAGGAGGATTCAGGGGTTAATTTTTACTTTTTTCACCTCTGTTCCTCAGAGTCCATCTGTGCCTTTCATTGAGGTAATCTGTGCCTGCTCTGTTAAAGCCTCCTGCTCTGAGAGTTGCTGACTTTGTTGTTACAGACCTCACTGATTTGCTTTGAGTTGACTGCCTAGCATTTATTACAAGCTTTATCTTGGATGTTATTTTTATGAAGTATGACGTGTTGAGGTAAATAGGATCCTTTATCCTAGGCAGTACTATCACTGTTTCAGTCAACACTTGTAAGATGAATCTTTCACAGAATGATAGATGGCATTTCAAAAGTATAATTTCATGAGCTCAATTTACCTCATCTGAAAAACATCTTTTTGTGCATCACTATAGAACTTTTCCCTTAAAACATAAGAGGACGTTTTCCTACCTACAAAGTGCACTGCCAAAAATAAATAAGTATACTCTTTTTTCTTTCCCCTTTACAATGTAAGTAATAAGTACTTTCCATTTCCTTTCAAGGCTTCTAAAGCTTATTTAATCCACTTTCTTCTGTGTTTTTCTGCTTCTATGCTCGGTTCTTCTGCTGTTAGTTCCTTTCTCCTCTACACAAATATAACAAAAAATCTGCCTAGTACCTATGTGTTGAGACACAACTAGTAGAAATATAGGATAGGGTGTGGGCAGAACTGAAGCTCTTAGTAGAGACAGAGCCGGAAGTAGGGGATGTAGCCATTGACCTTTTAGGCTTAAATTGTTGACAGTTCTGTAATATTTATAATAATACATTTGCAGTAAGAACTAATCCTAGTTCTAAACTAGTTCTTAGGCTTTTCAACAATATTTGTTCTGTGGGAAGCATGCTACCTTTCTTCCCCAATATTTTTCATTCACGTGTTTCCGATACCTTAGGATCCAGGTGAAGCTTGACAAATGGAAACGTTCTTATGAGTTGTCTTCAAGCTATGCTTCAGATTTTTCTTTCTCGTCCTTTTTTTTTTTTTTTCAGTAAGAACTATCTGTTCAAATGTTTTTTATAGTTCCTTTATGACAGCCATTTCAGATACCTAGTGCTGAATAAATAAAGCTGCCTTCCTACCTGAAGGAGCTAGCTGGGATTTTCTCATTCTTTTATTTTATTTTTTTCAAAATCAGTTGCAGTACAAAATGAAGTTGGTTGTCATAGTAAAGAAGGTGGTGTGATATTGAAATGAGAACATAATTAAAATTATTTTTATTTTTCTCAGGTCTTGGAACGAAGTGTTACTTAAACCTTTTCTTAGAGGTATTACACCTAACAAGTTCTCTTGAGAGAAATGACAGCAAAGCAGCTAGGCTATCAACACAAATATCAAATGGCTGCATTCCCCTGGGCTTGCTTAAATTTGAAAGTGGGTAGGAACTGTGAAGAAATATACTGCAATCTGGTAAAGAAGCTGCAGCAGAGCTCCGGTGGCCCCAGATGCAGTAATGTACCAATATAAAAATCTCATATTAACCTAGAATATAGGTAACATCATAAAACACCCTGAAGTTGCTTAGCTTACATTCATCCTCAGTACATTATCTTCAGCGTCCTGTGATGCTGAGCTTGGTTTATGCTGTAAATGGAAACCATTCCTTTGACCTGCTGCAGAAAAAAGGTCGTGTGAACTGGGCTCTATGTGTTGGACCGAAACGCTAAACACAAAATGACCACTGAGCTGAAAAAGCAGGCAAATAATATTGTGCTCTTGCTTTTAGTTTTATGGCAGGTTAAGGTTCACTAAGGTGCTGAAGCCACTTGCGGGCACAGTGAGTGTACCTGTGTATATGACAGTCATAAGACTAAGTCAGTTGGCATTTGAACTAAGCAGGGCGGGGGGAAATGGTAATTCTTGGACATTTCAAGTGTTTGCTATTCTTTTTAACCTAGATCACTTAGTCCTGGGTTAGTCTGTATAGTATTTGTTTTATTGTAACCCTCTCTAGGAATTTGAATTTCTTCCCATCTAAAATCAGTAGCCGTGTTTCTGCAGGGGCACAACTCTTCTGCTTCCATTTCAGAAACTCAAACTGACAAGTAACTTCTCATCTATTTCCTCTTTTGAGGAGGAGCATGGTGAAAGCTCTTTACTATGAGAGTGGTAAGGTGCTGGTGAGGTACTGGAACAGGCTGCCCAGAGAGGTTGTGGATGCCCTGTCCCTGGAGGTGTTCAAGGCCAGGTTGGATGGGGCTGTGGGCAGCCTGGTCTGGTATTAAATGGGGATGTTGTTGGCCCTGCCTGTGGAAGGGGGGTTGGAGATTCATGATCCTTGAGGTCCCTTCCAACCCGGGCCATTCTGTGATTCTGTGAAAGGTGTGCTTGAATTTGTAGAAATTGGTTTCCTAAAGAGTAGCAATTGCTTTTACTGGCTTTCAGTGTTCCAAGTGTTCTATGGCAGAGCACCAGGGAGAGCTTGTGCAGCGAGGCTGGGTTAAACCCAGACTCAGTGTGGTTTTGCCACAGGTCGGTCAGATGTAGAGCAGATTTGGTGTGGAAGTCTTGGAAGCGTGAGTTTGTGGTCCTCTGGTCAGTCCCATTGAGCACGTCTCTAGTACACGCTCACACACATTTGAAAACCTTGTGTCAACTTATTGGTGTCCTACATGCTCAACAAGTGTGAGAGCTTTAACTTGCAAGAATAAATCTGTTATCTTGTCATTAAGCTTAAAGTTCTGACTGAACTGTAGAATTCCCTTAGAAAACTGATTTCTGTAGAATATATTACTTGGAAATCAAACAAAAGGGGTTCTTTTAATGGGTATTTTCTTGTTGTTTCTGTTACTTTGCTGTCTTCACTGATGCATAGGTGATCTGCTGTTCATGTGTGTATATATGTGTATACCCATATGTTTTTAATGTACATAAGCAAAAATAGTTCTTTGTGAAGGTCAGTCTGTAACAATTACCTGAGAAATAAAATAATGTAATTTCAGTATTACCTACTAAAACAATGAAGTTTTATAGGAGTCTTACATACAAAACTGATGGACTATGACAATATAATTTTCATGACTGCATTAAAATGTAATTAATGTATTCTGTAACTGTTCGTCCATGATCCATTACTTATAATAGATGAAATTAGATACAAATAGAATCTATCATAGTTTGAATTCTAAAAGATGAATTTTATTTGTGATAACTGTGGAATCTTCCAGATCTGGCCTTCAACTGTCTTATTTGAAAATGTAACAGAATTGATGATTCTTATGTATTTAAAAAAAATTAGTATTGATAAAATCCAGAAAGTGCTTAATTATAAAGATTTTTTTCGGAACAGCCCCTTCTGTTGGTATTATTGCATTGGTGTGTTGTGTTACAACAAATCGATGTGTATTTCAAATGAAATTATCTGCTGCATTCTGCAACTGTAGGGAATTTACTGTGATACCAGCTGAAGTCTTTTCTTATTTACCCCGTAGTTGGTCTGCTAATGAATTTACTTGTGTCAGTAAAACTAAAAGTAAATTCAGATTCCTAAGCAAGTTCTCTTTAAGGAAATAAGCGTGCGTATTAATTTTGGCGTCACTTTCAGTCAGCCTTTCTGTCCGTGTGGATGTGCTCCAGCCCCACAGCTCAGGCGGTTTAAAACTGTGCAATCTTCCCTCCTCAACCCTCAAATTTGCATAGTAGGGGAGAGAAAAACGGAGACTGACTTGGCCCTGTTCCATGGAGATCAGTAAAACAAAAATAACTAGGTGGTGTAGCTGAATAAGCAGTGGGGTTGTGAGATGATTCTGGAATTTGACACTCTCTAAAGCAATCTGAAATTGTAAATTAACAACCTTTCCACTCTATATATGAGCTTCCAAACTGCAGTTTTGTAGGAAAATAAGCAACCTCCGCCTATGCTTAGCTGCCTTTTATTTCATGTTTTGGGAGTGCAGCAACACTGAAGTTGTTTTTTTAAATAAGGGTTTTTTTCAGGCTTGTCTATATTATATCACAGTAGAAAATGGGGAACTCAGTTTTACCTTTCACTCACCTTCCCTTTTGCATGGAGCTCCATGTAAGGATGTACAGAGAAGTTTCTGATGCTTTTCACTTCTGTTGCTTTTCATTAATCTCAGTGGGATTAAATTGATGTTACAGCTCACAGTAACCTACGTTAGAATCAGGTTCACTTGCTATTGATTTCTAAGTTTTTTGGGTTTTTTATGGTTTGAGTGAAGATTCAAAAAAAGAAATCACAGCAGAAGGTGCATGAGAATATTAGTAGGAAAAGTGAAATAGTGTCAGAATTCATACGTCTGTCAGATTCAATAGAAGCAAAGAGTAGAAGAAAACTGTTACTTGGTGTCTCCTGCATCTTTACATTTAAAGTTCAGATATTGTTTGGAATCTTTCCCCAAAATCCAGGTAGCAAAATGTTCTTCGGTTATTACTGCCATGAATGTTAGTTCCTACAGTTTATTGATAGTCATGCAATTTATCTGACTGAAGATAAAAAACATATCAGATATCCCTTTCCACAACTACCAATCCACCAAAGAAGGCTCTTACTGATAACTGTAGGAGTTGCAGTTGGCCACTAGCAAACCTGGTGAGCCTGTAGGTTCTGTGCTGTGGGAAGGTGGCTGGATGGTCGGCACACTGCGTAACTCAAGTTTGCTGTAGGCTCTGTAGGTGTTCACTCTATTCTGCCAATGGTATGTTTTCAATTCTACTGGAAGTGTTATTCTGGATGCTTTGTTCTAAAAGGTTTCTCTTTTTCCCACAATCAGCACATCCATTTTTCTTCACTTCTCGTTCGTATCCCTTGTGTTTCTAATTAACATTTCAAAATCACTGCCTGTCCTCTGTTGTGAATAATCTGTGCTTGTCTGCATTTCAGCAGCACACCTCAACTGTGAATGCAATACCAATTAATATCACTTTCATTAGTGAAAAGTAAGCATCTTTCATGTTTGAGCTTATTCTCAAACGGTGACATGTTCACTAGTTTTTATCTGTCAGACCTCAAGTCCTAAAAACTTGGTTAAGGAAAAGTTTTAACTGCTTACTCAGCCTAAATAGAGTTTATCTTTGTCTAATCAGTAAAACATGCACCTTTTTATAGCCCTCTGTGTAAGAATGAATAAGGCAAGCAGCAAGTATCTGAAAAGATGTGTATTGCTTGTCAAAATGGGTCTCACCTAGAAAAATCTTTAATCTGCTGATTTGTTTTCTATTACATTACCAAATCGTATGGGGATATGAATGTCGAAGCAAAATATTTTCAGACTGAATTTTGTCTACCTTGTACTTGTAGTTTTACCGTACTGCTCTATTTCTTGATCACCTAAAGTAATCGCAGCCATGAGGCAAGGGGTAGGATACAGGCAAGCTATAAATATACAGCTTTTATTTTTCAAATCATGACTTAAAATTTACCTTCAAAGCTTTCAGAGCTTTAAGTCATTTCCTTGTCTCACCAGACAGAAGAGGTCAGCACATCTCTCTTTGCTTCCTCCTGAGGAAGCTGTGGCCAGCAATGCAGTCATCCCTCAGCCTCCTTCAAACCAAACGAGCCTTCTTCAGCCATGCCCTCCTGTCCTTTTGTTATTCTTGTTTCCCTCCTTTGGACATATTCTCTTTTTTTTTTATATCCTTCCTTGTTCTCATGATTGGTTAAATCATCTGTTACCATGAGCGAGACTAGAACAGATCTAGGTATGTGGCAGTGTGTCTGAGGATGCTTGATTAGTTTATGGCCCAGTAGACATCCAAAATGAGAGAGAAGGCAGCATGATCTGTGTCATGACAGTCACAAAAGAGCTTCTGCGCTTAGGAGTTAACAAACAGAACCAGGTAAGCAATACTGACTACATAAGTATGAGGCCAGTGTCACCTTGGTCACTGTTGCTGAGCACTGATAGATCTGTAAGCCTTAAAGCTTTTGTTTCTCAGCTGCTTAATTGTGTGGCATGTGTATGGTTTCAGAAGTTTAATTTTGTAATATAGAGCTGGGTTTGTATCTTAAAATAAAGACAATAAATTCCAGCACTTGGTATTTTAAGATGGTATCACTAGTATTTAATGTGTTTGTGTTATAACTGAGCCCTGAAACGTGTAAATAACAAAACCATACTTCATGAAACAAAGGGAACTCTTGACATTGTCTCATGTTTGATATGTTGAAGTTCAGTGTATGAGGTGTAATGTTATAACTTGACAAGCTCAAACACAGAGTTATTGATCTCTAGGCTGCAGTAACACTTTGAAGAGTGTTCTCCATGTATATTTCTGCTAGTCACTATTCAACGCTTTCTGCTTTTGCTCTACGTTATATTTCTTGTGGATAAACTGGCTGGTTAGAGAACTTGAGTGAAAGCTCTAAGCTTCTGGTGTTTCCTGTTGGATATAAGGGAAAATCTGGTTATGATATCAGGCTCAAGGACTGATTGGAAGTAGTAATTGTCCCTTGAAATTGAATTTATTAAACATTGGAACCGTAGGAATCAGTTTAGAAACATGACACCTGTGTATTAAATGTATGGAAATATAGTTCACTACCTTAGTGAATCTGTAGTTTGTAGCTCCAGAGAAATTCAAAACAATTAATGGTATTACTGTTTAAGTACTAAGTCAAGGTTATATCTCTCTAAAAGATGTGATCCAGCTCAGCTGGACGCCTGTGGGCTTGATGCAGACAGAAACTGTGTAGTTAAGTTAATTCACGTGTGCAATGCATGAGGTTGGTTGGGATGATCACAGTTGCCCTCTATAAACTCTATTTGTTAAAATGTACATTTCTTCTTTTGAAGAAGCACAGAACACCAGTTATTAGAAGTGAGATGTCAATAGGTTACATAGGTTGGAATAAGAAGATAATTATGAAACAGCAATTAGGCTGGAAGGATGAAATGAATGCCTACAGGAAAGCGATGAAATAATTGCTGGTTTCATGGATGCTCTAAAGTAACTTTAGCTTATTTATCCTTTTAAATTTTTTTTGCTCTTGTATAAGAAATCTTAGTATATGCATAGTATTGATTGTCATGATTATGACTGAGACTGACAAAACCAGAGGACTCTATTTCCTGGTATATTTGTCTTACAAAAGCAGGACTTCATGCATACAATATTAATCTGAGCTCCAACATGCTTAAAGAATTCATTCTCCCATGGAAGAGGGTACCTTACAGGTAGAAAGTACTGCTGGTCAAACTGCATGTCACTTCCTGTTTCCCTGCCAACACCCCAAAATATCCCTACGGAGAACGGTGGATGGCTTAGGAAATCATTTTATACACTGGCTGATGATAATGAATAGTAATTTGAGATAAACTAAGTTCATAATTAACTTTCAAGAAACCTTTTTTTACTTTCATAATTTGTAGCATTGTTATAATTTTTGAAGTATTCTTATGAACTGTTGATCTATGTTTTGCTTTCCATGTAGCTCTGTGTGGGAAGAAGCTTTCCACTTAACTGAAAACAAGCTTCCAGGAGTTGCCTTGCTTTGCATAGGGAATATACTGGGTTGCTTGTCACGAGCTGTAGTCAACTTTGCAGTATGTCAGAACTTAGTAGTGACTGTCCCCTGTACCTGGAAATATTTAAACAGGAGCCCATGAGGAAATTAAACAGAGCAAAGCCAATTGAATTGGCTTTAAGAATTTGTGACCTTTCTGTCCTACATATCAAATTCATTTTTCTCAAATGCTGTTCATATTGTGCTGCATATTAATTGCATTTTGCATATTCTTTATTCATAATATACCACTGGTAATAACATAAAATTACATTTTTAATTCCCAGTGATACCTTAATTTAATGTTTCATTTACTTCCCTTCTTTAAGTAATCTTCTGTCCTCTGAACAAATTTGATTAAAATCATTGCATTTATTAAAAAGAAATAGGCTAAAACGTATCGATTTGGTCCCACCAGGAGCCGGTATTAGAAATTTTTCTGGGGGTTTTCTTTCATTGCAGGGGAAAATTTAAGGGGAGTAGATGGCTGATTAAAGCTTGGAAATAGCTTAAAAAAAATTGAGAAGTAGAAGAAATTACCTGCTTTAGTCACTGCTTCCATATTTGCCAGGAAAGCCATTCTACTTTCTCTCGTCTCCTGAAGCTGTAACAAATGAATTTGTAAGATATGGGATGTGGGGGAGTAGAACGATGGCAGGCAATATGCTCTGCTTACATCTTTCCCTGGTGCTGCTCACCAGTGCCAGGCAAGCAGTGAGGGAAAACTCGCTCTGGAGGACTTGTGGGCTTGCTTGCCTTTTGCTTGTGTCAGGCTGAGCAGGGTCAGTGACAGGGATCTTTAGGATGGGGTAATGCAGCTGTGTAAATGACCCTGCTGAAATGCTGTATTGTCTCCTGGTCAAAAGAGCCTTTCTCATTTGTTGCCTCCAAAAGAACCAGCAAAGCCTCGTGACACGGGATGAAGGTTACGGAGGTTAAATGTTCTCCTTTTACTGCACAAATAGAATTGTAGAGCTATTTTGTTGGTTCGCAGCAAGTTTTAATGTTTAGACCTTGTTAGTTTACAGAGAGAAGTGAAGATATATCGCAGTGCTGTCTGGATGAATTGCTACCACTGCGGATGTCAGTCTTACGATCTTTATGATGCAGGCAGTATGTTGCACTTCACTTGTGCCAACATACATCGTTCTTGAAATCTTGCAGTGCAAGCTTGCTAAGTGGTTCTGGATAGATGCCTCAAAGTCCTCACTTCAAAGCTTGTGGGGAAGAAAGAAAATTGAATAAGCCAGAAAGTTCAGAACTGAGCATTGATTCTTGATGGAAGTTATTTAATCATGAAGTATGTTTTCTGGTCTGTGTTTTGTGGAAGACAAGAATTTAAGCTTATGTTAACATTTAGAAGTTGAATTAATGTCTTATAATTGTTACTTTACACTTAATTACTTTGGCTTTGGTGAAACTGTTGGTGGTTTAACTTTTCTCCTACTGAATTATGTGATTATCTTTTGCCTGTTTGCTGTTGTGCATTTCTGTGTATTTAGGATGTTGTCATCTCCTGGTTTCTTGGTCTGTTAGATTGAGTTAATGATATCTCAGGGAAGGGTGGTGCTGCGTTGTTAGTTGACTGGCCAGATCAGTAGGGAGGAGTTAACATGTTCATCGGTGAATTTAAGCATGGGTCTTTTCCAAGTCTGGAATTATAATGATGCGCTCTCCTTTCAGAATGCTTGCATTTATTTTTGAGGTTATCTCTCGCAGTTCTCTCCAGTCTGATTAACTGCATTCACAAGTGTTATTTGCTGTTTGGATAGTGACAGAGCTTTTTTGGAGGGGAGCGTCGATGAAATTTAATGCTGTATTTGCTGGCATTTTTTAATCCTTTGAGAGCTCATTAAGTAGGTCAGCTGTTCACTTTTTTTAAACACTTTCAATAGTGTGAATTAGCAAGCATCTGCCTTTATTGTAAGCACTCATTTCTCATATTCATTCTAATTTTTATTCATTAGCTACTTTATCTTTTTCTACTCCCCAGCCTTGATTCTGCAAAAACATGATAGAGATTTTGTGATATCACAATTCAGTACGTTATCCCCATAGTGTTAGGCTCTGTTACTGCTGCTACATGATCATCAGTACATGGACTTGTCTTCTGAGTGCAGTGCACCTCCAGCAGTGTTTTACTGAGATACAGCTGCTGTTGCTTGCGTCATGTCAGAGCTGTGTCCTACTGGCTCAGCTTGGAGGCAGAATGAGCTCTGGGCAAGGCCTGTGTGTGTGCCGCTTGATTTTGAAGGGCTAGGTGGGGTTTAATCTGTGCACAATCTACATTCATGAATGAATTTCAGCCACTGAGAATGATTATTTCAGGTCCAGTGATGAGGCATGTGAGTTTTCTTTTACAGAGGATTTGTGTTCAGCTTTTATAGATGTATGCGTGTGTAGCAGAGCAGTGCTCAGTAATTGTTTTTTCAGGCCTCATCTCTCTGACATGTAGATTCCCTGCTGTAGACAGACTGATAACTTTGTTACTTGCCTACAGTGAGCAGGAAGTGACACAGGAATATCCACTGTCTGCCCAGAAGTGGAGAGAAGGTCTTTGAGAAATGAGATGTGCTGGGATTTCCTGTTTTTAATTTTAACTGGAACAATCTTACACTCATAAATTCAACAAATGTCACAGACTCAATAATGATGACTGAAGTTGAATTCATTCACTTGGGCTTTGCCTTCTTACTAACGGCTCATTAACTGTAGCTTTTAACACTTCTCTGAGAGAGCGTTTCAAGAGAGGTGTCTGTCCTTCTATGGAAAGCAGTGTTGGAAAGAGTTGTCATTTGGATATTATGGCCTTTTTTTTTTTCTAGGATCTAAAGTACCCGAGTACTTTTTGCATCAAATGCAGTGGTAACCTTGTAGTGTTTGAAAGGCTGCACCAAAGCGGTACTGCTTTGTGCCTGGCAGTTTAGAAGGGAGCCCAGATGTAAAACAAGAGGGAGCAGCAAGCATGCAACACTGCCTCTTGTGCAGCGTAGGCGCTTTGCCTTGATCCGCTTATTTTCTGTCACTTACACAGTTCTTTACTCCTTATCTTTGTCTGACAACCCTATATAACTTGACTCAGTCTATATTATTACTTCCATTTCTTGCCATTCCTTCCACTTCTTCTTAAGATCCTTTCCTGACAACTTTGTGTAATAAATTGTTTTTGTATTGACTAAAGGAAGGAGATCTGACACTTCCAACTTGCGCTGTGCTGTTAGTTCTGCAAACTCTTCTGATCTCATCTGTCAAATGTTTTTCAGCAATTTGCATAGATTTTGTTCACTGTTAGTGTCAGTGTGGCTGTGCAGGGTGAATGCCAATAAGTGAAAAGCATTCGTTTCTGTTTTGTTATGAGGAATGGTAGAACTCTAAGGTCACGTTCCTTTGTGAAGAAAGGTATTGTACACCCTAATGTAGACAACAGGCAGGACCGGGCTAATGAGAGCTCTGGTATGTAAGCAGTGGAGAAAGAATTACCTTTTTGGATGTCTTTCCTCCCTTAATGAGTGTACACTTGCTGAAAGATAATGAGTGATAGACTTTTTGATGGGGTTAGAAAAAATAGCAAGATGAAGGCATTTGTGTTATAGACCAGATGCACCAGGTTAGTTTTTCAGCTGATACAATTTGACATTGATGACATGGATTGCACTAGCTAATGATCTGGAGATTATTCATGCTGTGTTTTTCAGAAAAAAATGAAGAGGAAATCAGAGAGCACTTAATTACAACATGTAAAGCTGAGCACAAAGGAGGATAATTCAGTTAAAATATGGAGGCCAAAGAATAGTGCTCTGGCCGTACTGCTTGTGGTAAGATTACATTACGCTGCCAGTGCATTGGAAGAAACCATATGCCTGCTGTCTGAGACTGCAGTATGGAGATGTATGGGAATCTCACCATACACCACACTACTGGTCTCTTATCTAGTCTAGTGTGACAAATAATTCTGCTCAGCTTGTCAGCAGTGACAGCTGAGACTTTTTACTTAGATGCCTTGACAGTGCTTGTATTAAGCAGCCAGGGCCATACAGTCCATTAAGTTTTTGTAAAATGAACTGTCTGCTACTTGCTGTCTCACTGATACTGGCAGCATTTGTGAGCTATAATCCTCTCCAGTTGCTGGCTGCTTGAGTGAGTGCCTTCAGCCATCTGACAGGTAGCAAATGGTGCGGTTCTTAGTGGAGAGTCTTCGGGGCACAATATTATCTCGGAGGGAAGATAGAATTCCACCAAATTTTAGAAGATGGTCCAAGTATATTGCAGAAGAAAATCATCTTCCCTGAAATGAAAATAGACAAAAATGTATTGTTTTCTAGCCACAAGCAATGGACATGTGCAAATAAGTGACAAGTACTGCTGTACGAAGATGTGAGATGTGGTCTGTGTGCCATTTGAATCTCATGATGTTATTGCTCAACATACTGCCTACACTGTAGCAGATAATTCGAAAATACAGCAGCTTTTAAAGCTGGAAATGCAATTTTTATGGAATACTGATAGACTTATCTTCAGTGGCTGATGTAGCCATTTACAACCCGATGGTAAATGAAACTAAGTCCATTCTGAATTCTTGTTAAATGCGTGGAAAGAATTGCACGATGAAGTTCCTTTCCTTAGTGTTTTTACTTCATGAATGTACTGAGTGATGTTCCAATTGAGCTTCTGCCTGAGGACTTGGTGCAGCACTACAGATGCAGTACCTTGGCCTCTGGCTATATGACTTGGTGCAATAGATGCGCTCTCACTGATGTTGGAGAGATTTTAATTTCTCTTCATTTCACCACAGCTGAAATGTGAATGTATATTGGCTTCACAGAATAGTAGATTATTAAATTTTCTGTTAGGAGCGTGTATAAAAGCCTGAAGTTAAGGCATTTTGTGGATGTAGATGTGTACTTGTACACACATGCGTGCACACTTGTTACGCTGAATGGTTTACTGAATATTATGCTAAAATAAGTTGATCCTTAGATTGTGAAACCTGCATTTTGTTTTGAAACAGTTTCTCAAAATATAAATACTAAAAAAATGAGGATTTACTTACTAAAACTCTGCTTGATTTTTGAGTTGTACATGTGAATTATTATTTGTTAATCAGTGCATTATTTTTGTTCTGTTCTCTACAGGCATTGCAAGAACCTATGTACTACTTAGCATAAGGGCAGAAAGATAGAGATGAGATAAGATTGGAGTCCAAGTGGAAATTCTTTTAACTTATATTTTGTATTTTATATATAATAATTTATATCTCCTTATAAATCTTAGTCCAACTTTTATTTTACTGTATTCGTTCGTCAATAAGTATATAACATATATTGATATTGTATACATAGAATCATAGAACCTTCAGAACTGGAAGGGACCTCTGAAGGCCAACTAGTCCAACTCCCCTGCAATGAACAGGGACACCACAGCTACACCTCAGCTAGATCAGGTTGCCCAGTGCCTTATCCAGCCTTGCTTTCGAAGTCTTCAGGGATGGGGCATCAACCACAACACTAGGTAACCTGTTCCAGTGCCTCACCACCTTCAAATGTAGGTTGTTCTCAGTACCGCTGTGTATAATACCACTACAAGCCATAGTTCACAGAAACCGGCTGTGATGTTTTCAAGGTCAGTACATTACAAGGTCAGCACTGAAGATTGTTCAGTGTCACCATTTAAAATAAATAAAAAAGTTAAAAATAAAATAAAATAAAATAAACCAGGGCTCTACAAGTTAACTGTATAAGTTTAACAAGTTTATACATCCCATGTTAAGTATTTTTTTGACATCTTATTCAAATTGCCCCCTCCCCCTATAGAGACTGCAATATGAAAGTTGGCCCATTTACAGTATATTTGGAGTTATAACATGCATCTTAGGCTACATGTGTTTGCATTTCTAAAACGTTAGGAGTGCTGGAAACAATTTATTTCATGTGTGGAAAAAGCACATAATGTTAAGAGTAAGACTTGAGAGAATGTGAAAGAACAGGAAGGCTTAGTTCAATAACTAGCTTAACATGACGAGATGTGCAGTGAAAGGATGGATTGAGCAATTAAAGATGGGATTATAGTATGATAAATTGCAGCTGGGTCAGGAGAGGGATTGGTGCTGAAGCCAAGCCTGGCTCTTCAGAGCTTGCCAGCGGTTAGAAAACAGGAATCAAAACCTCTTTGCTGAAGTTGTGGATTGGTTTTTTGCAGCCTAGCTGCACAATCCAGATGTGCTGTTTTTGTTTGTTTCTCATTCTGGTATTCCTGTATTTCTGCAACCCCTGGAATGGATTTATTTATGGTTACAGCTTATGTGAACAACAGATATTACTGGGAGTCATTACAACTACCAGTATGCTGTATGAGGGCTGTTCAGATTTGACAATGCTGGTGTAATAATAAACCGATACAGAGAAGGCTTTTCTTTGAGTAATGGTAAAATCAAGCATAAGTTATAGCTGTAATTCAGAACAGATGCAGGTCATAGCTGTGTGCTGAAACCTGAGTGGGAGGAGGTTCACTCTACCTATGGCCATTTGGTTTGAAATGCGAGTCATACTGCAGAATGAACCAAGGGTGCTGTAACACCCTGGTGTTAATTGTAATCAGTTATACCTTACATGCCTGGAACTCTTTCATTGACTCTAAATGTGTGTTTTTATTAGTATGAGTGTAGAAGTTAGATTTTGATCTCCTCCTTCTTTGGCAGAAGTAACTCTGACGCCAGGCCTTGTAAAATCTTTTTGTTTGTGCTGAGATACTCCTATATCTTTCTCGCATCCTTCTTTTTTAGACCTGTCTTGAATAAATGTTTTTATAACAAACCACAGTAATGTAAATACTGATGTACCTGTAAGAGGTACAGGCAGAAATGAGTTTAATTACAACCGGGATTAAGGGGAAAAAAAAGATTTTTGTAAACTTTGTTTTCAAACCATGAAATTAAAAGATTGGAATTTCTCACTTTTGTCAAGGACTGAATTTCAGCAGTAGTCAGAGCATGACAAGAGAACTGTTTAAGAAGTGCTTCAATGCAAGTTGGAAACTGCTTTCCTATTGAGTATATATATAATTGGGCTGTTTCAAAATAATTGTTACCTTGCTTATATTTTTAAACTGCCCTTTTTAGGCTGTTTCCAGTTTTTTTTAGGTTTTTTCAAATGGAGGAATGTTTATATTTTTGAAAGCAGAAACATTACTGATTATATATATCCAGACGGAACAGACAACCGTGGTGAGCTTTGATTGTGAGAAGTGTATAGCTTCACAGATTGCTCAGAGCAAGGACAGCAGTGCTGGTGACTGAGCACTGCCTACCTCACGTGCACAGAAGTTACGCAGTGCATCCTGAAGAAATCTTGAGGCTGCCTTGAGATCTAGAATTTAAGAGGTTGTCTATATACTGCATGAGATGCAGTTGTCTACTGCGCTTCTTATTTACTTTTCCTTGCCTTCTTACAACCTTGAATCTGAGATGTGAAAGGGCTACACAAAATCGCACAGTTTTTTGAAATGGAGATATAAGAAAGATGACTCGTGATTTCACAGAATTACTGGAATATTGAGAAGTTGATGGCTCTTTCCATTTGGTATGACTTCTATTTAAAAAGAAAAGGATTTTTTTAATTTGGAATGGCAACACTCAAACATGGCTAAAATAAAACTAGACCCAAGTGTGATTCTTTTAATTGGAAGTCTTTCCATTACCTTGTAGTCTCATAAATTAACTGCTCTTAAGTACTAATGACCTGGGAAAGACAGATGTTGTATCCAGCTGTTAAATGATTTTTTAATGCTTACTTTTTTAGAGACAGTTAATTCCAGGGTAATGCCTAAAATCATTTCAGGAAGAAAAATAATCTTAATGTTGTCCTCAGATGACTAAAAGCAACAACGAGAGCATGAAAAAGAAGCATGAATACACAGTATTAATTCCTGATTAATTGCTAGTTCTAATACATCCAGGGGGGATGAGCATCGATCATTTTCCCTTATACACTGAAAAATTGGTAGCACTACGTTCCTTGATAAGCCCAGCCCCTGTGCAACGTGTTTGGAGAAGGAGGGAAAGTGAGTTCCAGGTTGGGGAAGCCGACGGCTTGGCTTTACTTGTGTCCCCAGACAGAAGAATTGAGGATCGCATGGTCTGTGTTGAACTGCTTGCAAGTGTGTTCTTTCACTGTCCCGTAGGTCTCTCATCCTCACCTTCTTCACAAGGCCTCTGAGGCTGTGCAGCTGGCTAAAGTTTAAGATGTCTCCTTTTCTAAACGAAAGAAAGCTGGGAGGAGGAAGGGAAGGGATGGGATGTGATTTCTAACAGATTTTACTGGCTAGGAAGAGCTTGGTTGCATCTGTCTGCTTTTTAATGAGGGGGAATGGAATCGGTGGGGTGGGGATATATAAGAGCAGGAGAGGGAAGTGAGATCACTTGCCAAGAGTTATGGGAAACCATAGGAATTGCTCCAACTTCTAGTCCTTATGATAGAAATAGTGAGAACACTTGTTTACATAAGTAATATAGTACTTCAGAGACACACTGATAAAACCATTGCCAAGCACATAGAGGACTCATGTTGCATCTAGTGCTGTGAGCAAAGCTTCTCCTAATAGCTGTCATCCTGGGTACGCAGTAGACATCTGTAGGATTTTGGTGGGGGTGGGAGGAGAAGGATTTTCTATGTCTCTCAAATATTTCCACTGCAAGATGAAAACACATTGTTAAACTGAAGCTGCAAACTTCCTTTTACAGAGACAAAAACATGGAAATACATTATATTGAAGCCACGTTAGAATTATTTGCTTGGTTGTTCTTATTTTTTTTCACTTAAGTGTTTTTAGTTTTTGTTACATCACCTGGCAGGCTGGATAGACTTTTGGTCATAAGCTTAGCCTATGACAGATTGCAGTTGGAGCAGACTTTAAATCTTTGTACCTCTTGTTACCAAGTACCAATCAAGTACCTCTTGGTTTTATAGCTATCTTTAAGTAAACCGTACAAACTTGGCCAGTAATAAACGCCAAAGTATGTTTTTACATTACATTCATCTCTTACTGGCTTTTTCACGTACTTTACATCATATATTTGACATTTTCATAATTATTGGTATTTTCTACTTTGTCATCTTCTATATTTCTCCTACATGTGTCAGGAAGCAGTCATAAAAATGATTTATTTTTACTTCACATTGCACTTCTTATGTATTCAGAAAGATTATACGACAGTTTTAGTGCTGACTTCATTAGCCCTGATCCCGTTCTTATTCAAATCCTAGCTGGCAGAGCCAGTGAAATAATGCCAGAGGATTTTTATAGGTCTGTGAAATTATGTAATTTGTTTTGTAATTATAGTGAGTACGAAAACAAGAAAAAAACCCAACCTGTCGTTAATCTAATTAGTACACAGGAAAGCAAAACATTTAATTTAAAAAAACTTTTATATTGAAGGGAGCATTGGGAATCATGCGATGTCAAATATTTATCCATTTCTTGCAGGCAAAGTGTTGTGTGAGGTAAGAAATAAAATGCAGCTAGAGCAGAAGAAAACAGTTCTTACCACATCGTACATCCATCATTCTTACAGGGGGAAAAAATGTGCTCTGCATTATTTGAGTGTGCTAGGAGTAGAATGGAGCCTAGTTCTGTTACGGGAACAAATCATTTTACCCTTCCTGTAACAGGTCATTGTTTTCGCAGCTGCTTTTCCCCCCAGATATACTGCACTTATGTGGCTGTCAGTAGAAGCTCAATGGTTGCTAGTAATACAGTTCAGAATTTGTCACGGCTGGCAAAACGTGGAGGAGAGCTGAGCAAAGAGGTTTCACCTGTTGAGAAGGGACTGCTCAAGGATCCTCATTGATGGAAACGTTCCAGTTCTGGCTTGATGGGAGGATAAGTGTGCATCAAACCTATCAAACAGAGAACACTGAATTGTTCTGCATCTGAAAGTAGAGAGCAACTTTGGATAACTGGTGTCTCGATCATTAGGCCAGGAAGTGTTGTCATCCTTCAGGTAAGTATACAGATTGGTAAAACAGGCAGACTTCCAAATTCAGCATTGCAGCCCATGTTACAGTATTCCTGGTTTCCTCAAGAGAGGACTCTAGGAGTGTTTTGCTTCATAACAATTGAGTTATCTGAACTCAAGGGATGGTTTCTTCGGCTTGTATGCAGGTACTTACACAGCTGGTGTAAATGCTGCCTCTGGTCTTCAGGGCAGAGTCTGTGAGAACACATTCTATATTCTTTGCATCAGTGCCAACAGAACTATCTCAGCCTCTTTTTCAGCCGTAGTTTTAGCCTGCAATTTCCTCCAGAAAGAAATGAAAGTGTATGGGTGCAGCTGTATGGAAATAGAGATGTGGCATGGTTCGTATTGATTATAAATATATTGGGCTGATTAATCTTGTTCGACAGTTTCCTTCCATTTGAGCCACTGGCCAGATAACGTTGTTACCTGTGTTGCTGTTTTCATCAAGCTCATCCTGCATGAGGCAGTCTAGCAGTTTACCAAAATGAAGTTTTCTTGATGCTTCAGCTCTCAGAGTTCCTTTTGCAAACCATATAGGAAGAGTTTCCTCTTAAACTAGAAACAAGGTGAAATGCTTCTGCACTTAAAGTGTGATAAAAAGAGCATGCATTAAAGAGTGACTCATACCAAAAACTGTCAGCTTCAGGCAGATTTCTGAGCAAGTCTGCCCGTTCTGCCCACTACAGTAGAAGGTTTGCTTCCGTGGCTGCTTAAAAGGGTGTTTTATTCAAGAAATTATTTGTTTGTGAAGCAGTACGCTTAGAGCAACAGGCTTCAAAAGTGGTGCCGTACTGAATGTTACTTAATCATAGGTCTGTGTGAAATACTTGCTTTGTGAATTTTTTCCCCAGTGACGTTAATCCAGTTCTAAGCATGTGAAACTTCTGTGAAATTGGAGCAATTTTATTTAATTTTGTAGAATAAAGTCTCATATCAGGAGGGAACCAGGAGGCTGTGGGCGCTTAGTGGTCACTATATTAACTTGTATTTAGCTTCAATCAGAAGAGCACGTAAGCGGTGCTTAACTTGGAGCACAATAATCCTTGTGGCTGTCGGTGAAACTTTTGTCGTGTTGTTCAATGCACCTTCAGTGGTGTTTGGAGAGGGTTGGCTGGTACAGTTTTATATACTTGCTTGTTGTTTCATCTATCACTGGATATTAGAAATATAATTTCTGATATGTAGCAGGCTGGTAATCTTAGATCAACCCTCTCCTCTCTATTAAGAGGACAACTTTACTGATCCATAACAACAGATGCAGCTTGTTACTTCTGAGAATCTTCGCTTCACCAGGAGATTCCTTAGCAGCCCTGTTGAGTGACTGTGTATGCGTAACAGGTGGATCTAAATGGACTTTTACTGCTCCTTCGAAGGGAAACTGCTTTGACAATCTGTTGCATTTGTCTGCTGCAATGCACAGTCTATTAAGGGAGCTTTACTTGTGTTGTAAATGTACTACAGGCTCTATGCATCACTCTGCTTCTGTGCAGTTCTTTGGAGGAGAATTATTTAAATTAAAGGCGTACTATTCACATTGCTTGAGGAATTATGTAAAGGATATGAGGATGAAAGAGAGATCGTTCTGATGAATGAGGATGTTGAAAGGCATCAGATTCTTATATTGGAGCTACTGTCAGTAAAAAGAAGTGTAATGAATCAAAGATGCTTACACACCTTATTTTAATTTTGATTTCTACTAGAATCCTATGAATATGACAGCATGCTTATTCATATGACAGCATGCTTATTCATCTGATTAATGACCATCCCAAACAAAAGAAGTTGTACAAGTGGTCTTTTAAATCCAGTTCCTGTTTATGGTTAGCTTTCTGTCCTACACTAATAACACTGATTTTTTTTTTTTATTTGAGAACTTAAGAACTCCTGGGATTGGAAGGCTGGGGTGGGGTGATGACAAGTAAACAACTTGCCTGTCTTAATGACCAAAAAAAAAGACAACAATAAAACTTTGTCCAAATTGTTATCATATAAATATCTATATTCTTATATTAGTAGTCTATATGTATATCTAATGTATATGTAAATAAAAAGTCTTTTCACAGTAGTTTCACACTGTGATGTGCATCATGGATCTATAGGTTACCTCCTGCTCTGTATTTAGTTTGTTGGTGTGAAGTTGACCGTTAATTGCCATGAGCCATATACTCAGCAGAAAGCAGGATGTACTCATAGAGCATACAGTCTGCCTCTTTCTTTCTTTTACCTTAGAGCTTGTAATGCTAATTTCTAAAGTATTTCAAGATATTTTCTGACTTGCTCAGCATTGGTCAATGAATGTCACAAGTTCTGTATCAGAAGAGCAGTCTCACTTGTACCCCGGAGTGCTTGAGCTGGGAGGGCTCTGGCAGTGACTGTAATTGCAGTGCAAATGACAGTCCCCGTGCCCTGCTCGACCTATCCCTGGCATTTCTACTGGAGGGTTGATGTGCTATAAGCAAACGTTGGCTCCTGCAATATTTTTAGCATTTATAAAATTATTGCTCTGCTCTTTTTTTTTGAACAACTGAATATTAATCTACTGTTACAATATCCTGAAAAAGTAAAAACAATTAAAATCAATGATTAGAAATGTTAGAGTGCAAATATATGGCCAGATAAAGGACGTGAGTGTACCGTAGACCCCCGATGTCGTGGTTGGGGTGCTGCACTGAGCCTGGCTCCCTTGTGCTCGTGAAAGTGGAGCTGCGATGGGAGTGAGATTTAGGTTTGTAATTCTGTGGAACAAAGCTTTTACTTTTAGAGCAGTTCATGTTTAAACTTCTAACATTCCTGATTCTCAGCAGAGCGTTAGACCAAATGGCTGATTACTGCCACCGTAAACCTCTTTTTGTATGTACTTTTATTTAAGGTCTACCCACCTCTTTTTCAGAGGAAACCAATGGAATGCAATCCATTACCACCTAAACCTTTTTGTCACTTTTCTGTTTAAATTAGTTTTTCTAAATTAATTTTCATGTTAGCTGCTTCACAGTACAAGGACAAAAAATCATTGTGGAATATGTTTCAAAGGTTTTAAAAGGAGCCATTTAAAAAGTTGCATTGCTGCATGTAACAGGATAATTGCTGGTACTGGTTTTAACTCTGTGCTATTATACATAAGGACAGAATACTAGAAGTTGACAATATCTTTAAGATTTTTGTAGTGTAAAGAAGCAAAACTGTGGTGTTTGTCTTGGAGGAATTTCTCTCCACTCTGCTCCAATCATTACAGCTCTAATACTGATCTTTCTGAAGTTCAGTGACTTATTTCTCATTAGCTTGAATAGGATCTGAATTGGTTAACAACCTGGAATCGGTATGTCCATAACTCTTATTGCCTGGTTAGTAGAACATGTAAACATGAGCGGAGGTCATTAAGCATCTTCTGAAATGGGGCCCAGGTGGTCCGTAGATTTGGAATGATGTTTAATGTGAAATTTTCAAAGCTTCTGTGGGAACAGTCCTCTGTGTTTGTGCAAAATGCAATCCATCAGGGGGAGAACCGAAAGCATTTGTACCTCAGATAATTACAACATCGTTTTATTGACTTAAACTTTTACAGGCTGTCAGCTGGTAATGTCAAGGCACCAGACATTTAATGAAGTTTTGTATTTCTCGTTTCCTCTTACAAAAATAATTCCAGATTTCAGGCTTTGTTGTATCAATGTGTTTGTTACTTCTATCTGTGTAAGCAGATGTATATTGGAGTTGGATTGCATGATCTCCAGAGGTCCCTTCCAACCCTGATGATTCTGTGATTGTAATAAAAGCTCTACATAGAAGAAGGTAGAGTTGAAGGCAGTGGTAATCACTGTAACTGCTAACCTAAAGAAGATGCATTTAGCCTTATCTCATGAGTGTTATTAACAGGACAGCATTATTTAGGGCTGCCAGGAAAATCAATGTTGAAATATTGTTATACGTCGTTAGTATCATCAGTAGAAGTAGATGTTTTCTGATTGTTGCTACAAGGTTCCTGACATGAAGAACAGCATGAAGTACAGCAAGGTACAGAGTACCTCAATGGAAAGGCTGGGCAGTGGGGAAATTAAAGGGGGAAAAAAACGTCTGAAGAATTCAGTGTGGCACCTGAAGGTATAGAAGCAGGGAAGAGAGAGAAATGAAGACAACACTTTGCAGTGACACTATGACATTGATTTTCATAAATCTTTGGTTGTAGATTAATGTAACATTTTATTTTGCACCCCAGGACTGCTGTTCTGTGTGCTCTGACAGCTCATTATGTGCTCATTGTGGTTGCTGATGGGAGCGTTGAAAGCTCTGGGTTTAGCAAGTAAAGTGTTTGGTAATGTGTATGATATAATGTTGATTCTGTGCTCGCTTCAAAGTTTCAGAGTAGCATCAATTTATTGTCCCACTGGGCTGAATCTCGTCTGGCATTAGGCATGCTAACTAATGCAAATTTTAACTGTGTGATAGATAGCTGAAACCAGAAAATATCTCCCAAGTCTACGTCCTGCTGCTTGAAAGTTTAAGGTGTAAAAAATTTATGACTGACTTGTCCAACTTGCGCCATTGTGGGGCATTCAATTATGGATCTACGAGGCCAGCTTGATATTTTTCATTTTCTAAACTTCCATGCAGTTATTCATCTTAGAACAGATTCAAAGTGTAGTGTTCTGGAAATTGTGTGTCCCTTCTCTCAAATATTGCTGAACTGCTGCTGAGAAGTCTTAAGGGGAATAAAAAAATAACTGAGCTGAATCAGATCTCCAGGACTGTTACCTGCTGCCACCTGTTCACAGGGATGATGAGAACTTCGGGTAATGCCTGCTTATTAAATGAATATTTCTTTCTGTGTGGTCATCAAAACAGCTGCTAACTTTTATATTACGGAGTTCATGGCTTTGTGTGTTTGAAGTTGGGGAAGAAAAAAAGAAATCTAGATGTACTTAGCTGGGCCACAGGGAGCAGGACTGGAACTGGGGAGCTGAAAGGTGATGGAGCCGGGTGTAGCCACTGAAATGAGCAGTGCTACAAGGGAGCAACACATCTGTGATTTCAAGTCTGAATTGCCTGGGTTGAACTTTATGGCTATCTTGAACCATGCTCACTGTTCCTCACTGTTAACTGTAAACAGTTTTCTTCTGAACCTCTCATTACATACCATGCAATGTATGGTGTAAACACCCTGCCCCTTCTGTTCCTGCTTGTGCTGCTAAGGCTGTAAGTGCTGCTATGGCTAAGCAGAAATACAGCCGAGTTTGCTTTGTGTTTGGTCCTGGAGAGGCTCTTCCAAACTCCTAGTTTTTAGTGTAACTTGAAGTAGTTTGCTAGCTGTGGGTGGTACACAAACAATCTTACAGGCTTTGGTGGCTGGGGTACGGATCCTCTTGAGATGTCTGCAAGTTCTATTTTGATTCTCTAACAGAGGCATACTCCTTCCCAGCTAGAACCTGATATTTCTCTTTCTTAGTTACTGCATTCACTAATACTGGTGTAAGCGAGGTATGGACTGCATCTATCTACACTTCATTTGTCTCTAATCCTGTCAAAAACAATATGCTTGGCAGCTTAAGAGTCATAAGTACAGAATACAAACATGAAACATCTGGAATGTTTACACAAAGTTCTAGGCTATGATTCATTCTGAAGCAATTTTATGTTGTGAATTCATAGCTAAGTATTTACAGAATAGGACTACTGGAACTTGATAATGTATGAAGGCATAAACTGGTGAAGCTTGATCCAACGTGTTCTGTTTGGCGGAGTAGAAAACACTGATTTCCTAACTTCCTCTTCTTCCTAGAGAAAAGGCTACATTAAGGAACAAAAATAATTTGTGCTAGAGTGAAAGGAAGGGAGGATGCAGGTGACTGTTAGCCCTTAGAAATAGTTGAAAAAAGTTCTTTAGGTGATGGTTTTGTGCATAGGTTCTTTGTTTAGTATCATATGCGCTGATTTAGGAGGACAAAGTGAAGTGTAAGTAAATAGGGAATGGCAGGTGATTAGTGCAAAACAGTCACTGCCAGCTATGGCAGCCTAAATAGTTTCCATTCCTACAAATGGAAGGGGCTTACCTTCAGTCATGGTTTCATATGCAGATCTTTTTTCACTGCTTTTAAGGGTGATGGGTGTTCTGCTGATGGTCATCTACTATTTATTTTTTCTGTTTTAAATTAGATTCCAAGCTCCTCACTAATGCATCCCTTCTTGCATTCCTTAAAATCACACTACCCATAGATACATTAATATAATTTCAATACAGTTAACATTACCTTGCTTGGAGTGGCACACTGGGATGCTTTATGTTAAGTGTACATAGAAAGCATTGTTCTGCTTCATTCGGTTGGAGAATTTAGCTACAGTTTAACTGTGTTTTTTTACATGACTTGAAAGTGATGTGATCTGACTATTTCAATGTGTTATTTCCCCAGTGGTGAAGAACTGCTGGTGCTGTTCCCAAATAGTAACATTTTGTTGGTAGTTTCCCAAAAAAAGGGAAATGCTGTGAGATAACTGTTTTGGATGTTCTATAACTTATTTGAGTGACAGAGAAAGCCAAGTAGGAAAACATAATGTGTCGAACAGGTACATAATCACAGGAATGAGGAGACAAAAATAGGATTGAGCAGTATTGATACTTGTTAATTATCCAAGATCCTAAAATCAAAAGCCGGTGAGAAACTCTGTTCGTTGGTGGAAGGAATGCAGACTTGGATCAGCTGTCTATGGCTGCTGTGCTTTTTCCCAGTGTTGCCACTGCTGCTAATCTTTCCTGTCACTGCATTCCCAGCTCTCCTAAATCTTGAGGGTTTTTTTGCAGGCTTGCTGGAAGTGAAAGGTAGACTAATATCCTTTCCCAAGAGGGATACTTCTGGCTCTTGACCTCAACTAGAGGGAAGAGGTTCAAGATGGGAGTCTGCATAATGTGCGTACCTGAAGATTTTCTTCTGCTGATTAGTACACAGGTAGTTTGAATCCTAAAATTTCTTTAAAATAAAAGCCTACAACTGGGAGTAAGGAGTAGTAACTACTTAGGAGACTTTTTGTTCTTTAATCAGTGGAAACCAGAAAGACTTGGTGTTTAACATGAATTTCTACTTTCTTCTATAGATGGGCTTCCTACACGAGCAGCAGATCATTAAAACATGCATTTTAAGAAGTGGTGAAATGACTTTAAGTGACTCTTGTAGCGTTCCTGTTTTTGATCAGTATGTAAGGATAATTCATCTCAATACTTTTGCAAGTTGAGATGGATGCTTGATTATTTGGGCTGTCTGCAAAGTAGCTAAGCAAGCTATTATTCAGATGAAAAGATAGCTATTTAAATCTATTTTAGAATAAATTGCAGAAGTTACTTTGACGTGCTAGTTAAAGTTTTCAGGAGTGGTTCCTTCTCTTAAGAGTGCAGTGCAGAGACATAAATAGGAAAGAAGGCTGGTAAAGAAAATAGGAATATCAGGCTCCATGCCTAGTTATCAGCTGAAACAGACAAAATGAAGTCACGGTTTTCATCTTTTTCTGCAGATTTTTGTCTAAAAACAACTTCAGCACCCAAGCTGAGCAATGCAGCTGGCTGAAACAGAAGGTTTGAAAGCATGCAATGAAGGAAAAAGACCCTTTTTTTCCCATATGCTGCGCTTGGTACCTTTTTAAAAACCTTCCTGTTCCAATAATCCATGTGATAGTCTGTAGTGTAAGAAATGCACAAGTTGAGCTGTTTGTTCTGAGAGCATGCTATTAATGATTTCATGTTTGACAGATGTTTTTTGAAACATTAGGAGAGAAAACAACATAAAAGGTATTTATAATTGGGCATAGGCATTGGTTTACAGATGGACAAAGGAGAATTTGATACCTTGTGGAATGAGTCTTGAATTGCTGAGCTAGTTTTAAAGATGTGTACGGTGTGACTTGGCCTCAAGATATTCTAACAAGTTGAAGTTAATGATGTGAATGCTTTCTGAGATAACTTTGTGAAGCTCACCATCTTTCCATTACTTATAGACATCTGCTTCGTGTGTTGAAGGCTCTGACTCAACTAGATTACCTTTTAGAATTAACTGCTCTCAGGAACAGTACAGACAGATGTGTCTGTATGCTATACAATAAATAAGAAAGTAAATAGCCAGCAAAGTTTTTCAGCAAGTTTCTTTAACTACTTTATTTATAGGAAAAGTGGGATCAAATGAATTCATAGTGATAATATCCCAAACCAAAATCTATTACGATGTTTGATCTGCAGTGTGAGAATATTTAGGTGTGGAGGTATCCGTGTATCATTGTAGTTACGAGGGATTAAACAAAAAATGCTTATGGATGCTTATTTCAGTTTGATTGGAGTCATAAACTGAATTGGAATTGGGGAGGAGCCAGTTAAAATATTTGGGAAGATGAGCTGAGACTGATGGAAACTACGATGTTGTGTAACCCTGTGACCATAGACAAGTCCTTCAGTCCCTTTTTGGTTTCTGCTTCTCTCTAGAAGTAATACTGGGAGAACAGAATTCCTCTTCGCACAGTCTGTTCTGGAGAAAAATTATGTTCACCAATGAGTCATTCTGATATTGAGATGAATGAGGTAAATTGCAGTGACTCCCTTCTGCTGTGGGTGGGAGAGAAAGAGAAAATCTCCAATATTTTTAGAGAACTGTAAGATGTAAACAAGGAGTGAGTGGGTCCAGAATTTTTCTGTGTTGAATAATCAGGGTGAGACTGAGAGGCAAAACAATCTTTGAGCTGGGCTTCTTTTTATAGCGAGGTTGGAAGGAGGAAAAACAACTAAGATTTTGTACTCTTGAAATCTGCAGTGGTATAATTGCAAGGGGAGAGCTCAAGTATGTATTCACTTATTTAAGTAAAGCAAAATGGAGGATCTTAAGTAAGAGATGCACGTTTTTCAGTGAAATGGAAGGTGGCAGTGTTGATCTGGATGAAGAATACAGAGTAGATGTGTAAGGTTTGTATGGTTTCAGCCAACAGCCTGATCCTACCTCTAGGGGTGTCTGGTGCCTGCGACTGTTCCTGAGACCCAGAGGCCCAAAGGAGATGTAAGAATTGCAAGTTCCATGTTGTAAGGAAGATCACATGCAGAGAGCTGTATTAGTGCAAATGTACAGGTCAGCCTAGTCCTGATTTCTTTTCATTTGCTTTTCCTTTTTACTTAGATTTTAGGAAAGTTACTCAAGAAAATCAGTTGTGTAGTAAGACTCAGCACTATGAACGTTGGCACAGTGGAGCACTTTCTGTCTTTGGGAGGTTTTTTACACAGTAATTATTGTTTACAAGAAAGAAAGGGGTGTGGAATTCTGCCTCCATGCTGATGAAGAGAAACTGCCCACTTTAAGGGCCATGGATAAACAAAGCACACACAGTATCAGTAATGCTCTTATTTGTAATTATATAACTTGAATTATAGCATCTGCCTCTTTTTTTAATTTGGTAAGTTAGAACTGATACAGATTATTATGACAATGACAGTAATTGCAGATTGATGAATTAGAGGAACAAAACATGAAACTAATTTGATCGTTCCCTTAAATCTTCTTGGGCCGCAGTTGTGCTAAAATGCTGCCATTTCTTCATTTTGTGGAACTTTTTTCACTTTCAAGCTGCTTCTCAATATTCTCAAATCAGCCTGTTATTATCTTAGCATGACATTTGGCCTGCAGTTCCCAGCTAGGAATGGAAAAGACTATCATTGGTCCTCTCTGCACAAAATAGCTGGGCAGAACATTCTGTATACAGGAACTGTTATTCTCACCTTTTGAAGACCAATTTCTTTAACTCAGAGAATCTTTGACCTTCAAAGTAAAAGCTGCAGGCGGTACAATTTGCCTTTACAGCAGATGTATGGAGGGATTTTTTGTGTGTGTGTGCTTTCCTTACTAGTTCTGAGGATGATCTTTTCTTTTAACTGTAGTGATCCTTGTTGACCTCATTAGCTCTGTTTAGACTGAAGATAGTTACTGACATAGGGAAACAGGTAACATTTAGGTAGAAATCCTTCTTTTGGAAACGCATCTAATTCTAAAAGCCTCTTTAGAAACTTAAAGCAGGTTCAGCTTTCTTGTTTCTTACTTAAGAAGTACAGTGTTTTTGTATTTTCCAACTAAAAATCATTCATTGCTGTCACTCAAGTCAAAACTGAAGTAAAATATGTAAGATGTGTGGATATAAAGCCTGTACACAGCGTGCATGCTTTTACTTGTCCTTTAACGTGCTTGTCAGCTTACAAGAACGACAGCAAAGTAACCTTTCTCAGAGCTGAGGATGAGTTGTGAGGCATCTCGGGAGAGGAGAGAGGGCAAAGCAGACCCTCAACTCTCTCAAAACTGTCACGAGGTGCTGCTTATTTATTATTTTCTCCTATCAAAGGAACTGCAAGAAGGGCATCAGTGGAACTTGGATGTGTTTTTCTTTGGAGAATTGAATATGGAATTTGTACTTCTGAATTCCGGAGTACAGTTTAAGAATCTTTCCACTTGTTTTAAAAACAGCTCAGGGGTGCCTTGGAGTGCTGTAGTACAAGCAGGCGTCAGCATTTAAAGATATCGCAATTAGCGGAGAGAGAATTGTTTTTCTGGTCAAAAGATTTTTCACTAATGTTCAAAGATTCCGCTGGAAGAATAAATATTTAAACTTTGCTCTGTATGCTGTTCTGCCAACCGCTGAGCTTATTGATGTGGTCTCTAATTTTGACCCAGAAAATTCAATACATTGGGCTGAGAGAATTAAAGGTTCACGGATACGCGTTGGGGTAGAGGTTAAATTACTGGATCAAGGTAGTAACTGTTCTAACTTGGAGCTGTGATATTTTCTATGAAAGGAGTTATTTCTAATGAGGAATAAGATAATTGATGGGGGGGAAAAAAAGCCAGAGGAAAAACTCCATGGTAAATAGTGGCTTCTTATTGTACTATTCTTGTCTCTACTGCAGCAAACATTGATATACTTAATACTAAGGTTTCAATTTTAAATATAGACACATTCAGTTGAGTAATTTTGTCTATTCTATCTGGACACTGTGTATTATCAAACAGTGGGTTGGATGTGGATAGTAATTCTTGTGGCCTTGCTTTCTGGTTCTGTGAGGCCTTTTGAGGTTAGATAATGTCACAGAGACTTAATATATTTTCTGAAGTCCTGTGGCCAGTTTACCAAAGAAATGTCTGAAAATCTGTGGTGTTATCCCAGAATAATGTAAAATGAAAACAAGTGGGATCTCATTTGCTAAGTAGGGCCTAGAATCTGTGCAGTATTTTGGTGGGTAAGAACAATTGTTTGGTGGGATAACTCTGGGAGAAATACCGCCTGCTGAAATCTGTGGAGTTCTGCTAGGTTTGTGTCAGAAGAACTGTGCAGCCTTTTTCCCTCTACTCTGTGAGATTTGCCTCTTTGGCTCAGAACAGACAGTGTTTCTTTGCCTTGCTCCGGACAGGCTGTCTGTACAGGTCCGCTGCACAGGCGTAATTTAGGCTGCTGAACTCTGAGTAGAAGTTCTTTGCTTTAGTTTTGTGCTGCTGTTGGGATCCAACGCTGCATGACACGTGCTGTTCATGCGGTGGTGAAGATGAACCTGTAAACTCAGGCTCCAACAAGACTTTTCGTTTATGCTTGTTTCAGCCTTTTGCAGGAAAGGGCTGTCACTGCAGGTCGTGTTGCAGCAAATGCATATTTTCAGAGTGAGGTCTAGTTATTAGCACACCTGCTCTGAGGAGAACAGCTATTATGATATTTTTATGTAGAGAGGACTTTGGCAGTGTTTTTCCTAATTAGGATTGTCTGTAGGCATCTTGAATGTGAGGCAAAAAAGCTGCATTTTATGAGAGTGTGTGCAACTTCACCTGATGCTTGGATGTCTGTGGATGAAGGGGTGAATTAGTTCTGTGTTCTGGTTTCTGCTACTATGCTCCTCTCGGTGGAAACAAAGTTGATAATCTGCCCTCTGGTAGTGTAGTGTGTTTTTTTGATACATTACTGTCCTTATTATTGTAGAAAAGCCTTCAACTCTGCTTTTCCTTGTGGGAATAAGGATATCAGGCTAATAACAGGCTAGAAGAGCTGACAACAAATTCCTGAAAAGCATTGCTGGTTTTATTCAGTCCCTCCTGAATTGTTTTCATGAATTATTTTTATTCCCAGTAAATTATATATAACCAGAGGACAGCAAGTACTTGTTTAAAAGGCACCAGGATCATTCACCTTTGCTCACATCGTCTTGTTGATGAGAGCCTGCTGCTTCGAGTTCTTTGTGGAGGGAGGATGCTTATTAGCCTGCTGCAAGATTAGGGACTGCGAGAGCAAGTAACTGAATTCAACTGTTTGCTGCTGGGCAAAAACGTGTAAGTTCTTCTCCAGGACAGAAGATGTTGTATAGCCTCACCCTGGAAAAGCAATACTTCTTGGAAGATGAGGAGGAGTGTGTGGGGGAGATGCTCCATGCAGTAAGCTCAGTTTAAAACTTGAAGAGGTGTCAAGTGTCTTTCACAGGTATAAAGTTAGGGGGTAAACTTATAACGACTGACGTAGAAAATGTGCATTGAGGAAAAAGAAGTTGATTTATTTAGGAGTACATGAGTAGTTTAGCTAGAGATGAGACAGCTTACAGATAAGGTACTGATGAAATTTTGTGGAGTTCCAGGTGCTCAAAACAGCTTTTCTTTTTTTTCTTATGAGACTTCCTTTGATTTGTAAGGATGTTTGTTGCAGAACAGAAATCATTTCTGGTGAAATGCTGATACTTAAAGCAGTGATTATGCTGTTAACTAGACGATCTAATTGCATGATTCTAGACCAAAAAAATTAGGCTCGCCTATGCCCAGGCCCAATAACCTGGAAATGTGCTAAATGTAAAGGTAAGACTTATCCTCCCTGCAACCAGATATTGTCATCGTCAGAAAGATGTTTCTGAAAGATGTCAGGGAATTTGATGCTTGCCCTGTGCACTCTGGCTGGCCAGTTCTGAGGTAAGCTGCATCAGCATGTTGATTAGGTTCAACATTACAAACATACGTACGTATGCTTTCCTTGATGCCCTTTGAGAAATCCCTCTGCATATAAGTTTCCTATCTTCAAAATGGTCATCTTCAATTCATGTGCAGATGAGCCCATCAGGAATCCGACGTGCGCAGGGGCTGTGGAGCGAGTCCCAGTAGCAGTTACCAACAGGTGTAAGTGAAATGGATAGTTATTGCCATGCTTGCTCCTATTTTTCTTCTGTGAAGCACTCTGTGAGGTCCCAAGCACTGCCAGCTGCTGAGCAGCATGCTTGCTTGCTGCCTGCATGAGGCAGGTCAGCATCCCTTGTTCCTGATAACATGCCCAGCAGTGTGGGATGCGTTAAATGCAGCAAACAGTGATGTCCTTGTTAACGATGCAGCAAGGTTCAGTATTTAGCTTTCTGAGCAAAGGAGATGGCTGCATCTGTCCTTTAATTGCTGACAGCCACAACTTCAGTGCAGAGTTTTCAGCCTGAATCTTGCACTGTGCCCAGCCTGTGTGCTTGTGCTCTCAGAGATAAACTGTAGCAAGTTAACTTACAGAGGTGTTGTACCCTGGAGATAGCAGTTGAATAGCATCTTTCATTTAAAAGATACATATACCTATATCTATATGTCCTTAGTAATCTCTGCTGCTTTTCATTTTGACATAAGAAAATGATCTTGGCACGGGGCATTTCCTGGGTATTGACGACTGGCTGGGGTTAATGGCCCTTGGCTGTGCTGTGGGCCATCACCTCCTCCCTGCTGGTCATTAATCTGTAGGAAGCGCCCTGTGCCAAGATCATTATTGGTGTATTTGGGTTCTTTGAGAGCCGAATTCAGGAACCCACACTGCTCTAATGCTTGAGAGCTTACTGGGTTCTCTTATGTTCATACCATACACTTTTTTATTTTTATTTCCTGAGCTTATCTAAAGTTTCCAAATGTTTCACTTAATGGAAAGTGACTGCAATGCTTCAGGTCTTCTAAAAATACTTCAAGGAGCAGCGACCAAGGCAATGCTAAACTCTATATGGTGAAAATAAAAAGTTCTTTCTAGCAAACTATTCTGGAAAGGGCATGTTCTTGGGGTAGCCTGTGCTTTGAGCTTCACCTGGAGCACAGTGTGCCTTGTACTTTGAGTGGGAACTGGAAGGCAGTCCTGCCAGTGTGCGTGCTTCCTTCTGTAAGGTGATGGGGCTGTGGGGCTCAGGGTCTGTGCCATCCATACACTACTTTCCAAGCAAAAGTGCTTCCCATTTTAAAACACTTTTTTTTTTCCTTGTTGGAAAATCAGAAGTGAAAGCAGATGCACTAAAGGGAATGCTAACAGAAATGAGTCTTGAGTTTACTCTTGCAGTGTGTTTTAAAGTTCAGAATGCACAACTTCCTTTCAAATGCATTCTGCATGGTCAGCTTGTGAAGCTCTGTTGTACTTTGCATGGAAATCAGTTTAGGGTTGGATACCACACCTAGGGGGGAAAATTCCTTCAAGTAGGTCAGTTCAATTCTGCACTGTGGTCTGAAAGTGGCAGCTCATTACTTCCATCGCATTTCTGTACTGAAAACATCTAACAGTCTTCTACTGGGAAGAAACCACTTTGTATTAAGAAGCTGCTGATCTTACCAGGTTGTATTTAGAAGTACTAAGTGGAGCTCATGCATCAGCACTGCATTTACTGCTTGCATGATGTTGAAATCAGTACTGTGCATATATATAATATTCCTGGATGAATATTTTTTATAAGTGAATTACTGAAATCCAGTGTTTTGCTGGTTTTTTCTTTAAATGTGGGTTTTTCTTTAAATTTACTGGGCTTCTTAAGTGCTTTTTTTTCCTTCTATCTTCTTTTGTCTCTGACTCAGACTCGACAGCCAGGTGTGTAATGTCTCCTGCTCTTTTCTTCGGAGGCTTTGCAAAAAGGCAGCCCACGCTGGCCTGTTTGTGGTTTTCAGATGTACCATGCTGTGCCACTTCTCTGGGTCAACAGAAAACCTTCACAATGTGCATTTCAGAGCCTGAAAATACCACAGCATCCACGAGATGTGAATACATCAGCAAGCTTAGTAGAGGTCCTTGTGTGTGTGCAGACCTTTAGATGGGTTTCAGAGGATTTCGGCAATGAAGGAGAGATGTTTCATGAAGAGAAAAGGCCCTGGATTGATTCTATATACAAACACTTATAGATCTTCAAATTTGGGAATTTTTGAGATGAAAATATGCTCACAAACCATTCCTCGTGTTTGCAAGTCAAGGCTTATTCCCACCACATGAGAGGAAACTGTGAAGCTGTTTCCTGTGGTAGCAAATAAGAGCTGTTACTCTGAAATATTTACCTAGAAAAAGTAATTCAACAAAGAAATAAGGTTTATTAATACCTTGTAAGCTAATAACACTATTATAGCTACAGCTACTTAGGCTGTGTTTTATTCCAGAAGGAATGATAATTTCTACCCCTTCAGTAAGCCTGTAACAAAGAGAAGGCAGCGTACCGTGTTCCTAGCTCACTGTATGCTCTTTTAAATAGATGCTTGTTCTGCCGCTTACCAGTGAACACCATGGGATGTGTGAGACAATGTGAGCAAGTCAGAAAAGCTGATGATGATGCACTACAGAGACTCTATTTGCAGAAGCAAAATAAAATGCAGTGGGGAGCATGGGAGAAATAACAGAGCTGGATTTTTTTTTGCCTAATCTAGAAAGGTGTAAAGGAAGGGGAAATTTTTTCACTTGTAAGGAAACCTTATTCAAATTCCTCAATATCTTCATTTTGATGACAGTCTGGTAGATTTGTTCTCTATTTCAGTCAGTCTGTAAACTTTATACAGAAGACGTGTGGTCTCTGCTGCAGTCTTTGGGGTCGATAGGCGTCAATTTTCTCTAAGGAGCAGTGCTTGCTTTCTCCTGAAGCTTGGTGAAGACTGTTTGGATGGAAGAAGGAGAAAAGAGGGGATTTATATACTTACTGAATGTGAAAATAAAGTTGTTTGTTTCTTTTGTCTTTTGTGCTCTTATCACAGGTTTTGCAAAGAGTTAATCAGCTAACTGCCTTGTTGTGAGGCTGAGCAGTTCAGCACAATGTTTATCCTAGGTAGGGGTTGGAGCTATCTCATTTAAGCAAAATTTCTGTACCATGAAGATGTTCAGACACTGCAACAGGCTTCCTACTGGGGTGTTGGTGCCCCATGCCTGTCAGTGTTCAAGAGCATTTCGGTAACGCCCTCAGTATTATTTTCTATGTTAACCTTTTTTATATATTTATATAGAAACCTTAATTTCTGGTTAGAACTGAAGTACTCAGGCGATTGGGCTGTGTGATCACTGAGGGTCCCTCTCAAGAGAACTATTCTATTCTGTCTTTACTGTATGGCTAGAAAACCTGTCAGAATTTTGTGTGTGTTTTACCTACTGCATGCAGTAATACTTCATTAAAAAAAAAAAAAAGTTTTATTCTGTTTTTAATAGTAAAAATAAATAGATATCTCTGTTTCCTACTTAAATTTTAGCCAGTTTTTTTTTTTGCTTCTCACTTTTCATTCTGCCACACATTTGAATGTGATACAACAATTAAGAAATTAAGGTGAAAGTGGCTTATTAAACGTAGAAAAATAAGCAACTGTCGGTAAGACTTTAAAAACTTACTGGCTGGATACTTGTCTATATGTGTGTGTTGCTTACTTTTGTTGGCTTCAGCAGAAATTTATCATTCTCTTTGAAATGTGGAACATCTTAGAGGAAAGAAAGAAAGACTGACTCTTCACATTTGCAAACCCCATGATACCAAGAGAACTCAGCTTGCAATCGTAAAGAGAAGCAGTTGTGCCCAAGAGACATTGCTACTGGACTAAGAAAAATGTTTGCCAATCAGCAATATATAATGAATAATGAACAATATTTGTCATCTCCCTCAAAATGGGACATTGCGATGCAAACGACACAGCTGTTACTCTTTAATTGCAGCTGGATTAATAAAATATAATTTTTACAGCCCATTTGCAATATACCACTGGGGAATACGTTTTACTGCCACTTTGGGTGTCTTTTAGTTAATACTTTTGTGCCTTTTGAGCTTGTGTTTTGGCTTCAAATCCCAGATACAAGTTTATTAAAAATGGTAATAGTTCTTCAAGGCTATCAAAAGAAACGAAATGCACAGAATGTGCATTTCCAGTGCTTAAAACCATTTTATTATTTGACTGATTTTAGTATTTCCAACACTAGAACGTATTGAATTTTAATAACTATTAAATATTTGACCTAACAGACGTGTAACATTATTTTCAAGGGATGATTTGGAGAAATCATCTGATTTATGCTTGTTTGTTAACTTAGGTTCAGAATGACAATGATAGGATGTGGTTAAGTCTAATTTATTAAAAAATCTTGAGCAATGGTTACGGAAAGCAATAACATTGGAGGACTTTAGAACTAATATTTAAGTCAGAAATGAGAGATTTAAACAGTCTGATTTACAGAGTAATGCTGCCTTGGCCAAAAACAGTTGAGAAACCTTTCAAGGCTAAATCAGGTCTTACTGCTGATTAAATAATATATTGCATTAAAGTCAGAGCTAAACCAGCTCTGGGCTGTAGGCTGACTTCCCTTTCCTTAACATAGCTGAGCTCTCTGAGCAGCCATCACATGCACCCACCTCTGGACAAAAACACATCCCTCCACCTCCACCAGACAACCAGGTTTGCAGTTACCTCTGAAACGGTGCGATTGCCTATCAAAAGAATCACCACTCAGGAGTGTACTCATGGATCTTTCTGCCCTAGGTTCTCATCCATTACTCCTATTCAGTTAGTATGAGAATTAGTGAGATCTTTGCTTCTACTTTCATTATTTTCGAGTTTTAATATCACAGGATGCTGAGGTGAAGAGTCACAATGTAGATATTGACATTGGTGCCATAAAAGGCAGAGACTAGCTTCTTCCTGCTGCTCTTTAGGTAATGCGGCTGAGTGTGTGTAAGTTTTGCTATTTTGAACTTAGAAATTTGATGAAGTTCTTCTAGAATTGGGACAAAATCAGTTGACTTTAAGTTGGTGAATTAAAGCATTGTACCTGGTGATTCCTCTCTTGTTCCTTAGTGTCGTGGTTAAATGGGTTCAGTTGAGCAAATGATGCTAGAATGAAATAAATCAGTGCTACTATTAGCATTTTCAGGGAACTTACTAAAGCAGTGCCTGCTGCTCTCTGTGTTTAAAATAAATAAAGGAAGAAATGTTCTGGCAAACAAGATTCACAGAAACCTTAATTCAAACCCTGTCAGCTTCAGGGGGAAGATTGAGAGGAGGAGGCCTAGAAGAGATGATTGCATTGATCAGAGAAGCTCAATTTCAGTATTTTTGCAAAAAAAATTGATTCTGTTTCTCATTAAAGTAGTGCTTAAGAATACAGATGGGCTGGCAGTTGCAAAGCACTCTACCTTGTGAAGATGTGCTGAGTTGTTGCAGCAGCTCTCCAGTATTCCTGCATAATTACAAAGCAGCGTGGTTATTGTAGTAGTGACATGATTTAAAAAAACAAAAACAAACAAAAAACCCCCACTTTGCTATGATATCTAGTTTACTGTAATTGTTAGCCACAGTTTAGACTGAACATATTTCTGTTATTCTTTCACCCTTTTTAATTTTTATTCTGAAAATTGCACTTGATCATAGCCTCAAGCAGTGATGTCTGCACAAAGGGAGCCTTTCCTGGCCTGATGGTTTTAGTGTTGTCCAAAATAACGAGTTGCAGGATAGAGGATGAAAGCAGCATCTTATAGCTAAATGTGCAATTTGGGACAAGACTGAGGTGAGAAAGGAGAAAGTGAAAGCTCAGTGAGCATATGTTAACTCTAATGGGTCTTTGTCACCCTCTGATAAATCTCTAATCTCTGGGTGTTGTGTGGTAGGGAGTGATAAAAGGAATGTAACCCTCAAGTAAAGAGAAATTGGCTTCTATGTGGGGGAGCAGTAAAAGGGGCTAGGGTAAATTTGACCTTTAATTGTTGCATCTGTGTCAGGGTTAGAGGATCATCCATTGCAATTAATATGAAGAATGTTCTCACTGTAATCCTATGTTTTGCTTATTTTCCTTGCTTCATGATGACTTTTTGTATACATAACTGTACTTGTGCAAAGATACTCTTGAAAAAAGGTTGTGTTTCCAAATCATTAAGCAATTTGAGCTTGAAGACTCAAACTGAGCAATAGATACCAGTTTGCTGTTCCTTTTGCCGCAAAGTGTTTTCTCTGAATTTAAACTTGAAAAAGCGAAGCAGGAAATGATCCAACTCAGGGACGTCTCCATGTGATGTCCTGCAGCTGCCAGTTAAATGAGGTCTGCTGTGTATGGGCACTCGTTTCTGCACCTTGCCCTTGTGAGTCGTGGCTGCAGCCAGGCTTTTCGCTAGGCATCCTGACATACAGTTTCCTTGCTGCTCAACAAAAAATCCATAATGTTTGATTTTTAATCAGGTGCAGCAGTACAGACAGATGCATGCTGTTTGTATCAAGTAATGTGCCACTGGGAATGCTGCTGAAGGATCTCCTGTGAATTAAATCTTCCTGGTAATAACTCTCTGAAAACTTGAGCTATGTGAATTAGGTGAAGTTCTATGTGAGTATTGCATCACCTACAGGAGATTAAAACGTAGGAAGTCTGGTAGACTGCAAATACTTTTGCACCCTGTGAAAATTCACACTTTTCCCATCTCTAATTTTTGCAGACATGGTAAGAATGGGGTTCCTGATTTGGAGCGCAGAAGGCATTTGGATGTGCTTGTGCTGTTAGTGTTCAGATTTTCATTGATTTATTATTTTGAGGACCTAAGGAAACTGGCTGTGTTTGTATTGAGTATTGTTCGGTCTCCACGGTTTTTTGTGTGTTCTTTGGAGTGCTGTAGGACACTGGGAATAAAAAGGAGCTTATGAAATGTTTGGGTTGACTGTATTTAATTTCATGGCAAACAAGTCTCCCTACCCTGGTGTTCAGCTGTGAATGAACCTCCGTTTTGAACACCTCCATAAAGCACTTCCTTTTTTATAATACATTTTTGTGGATTCAAAACGTTTTTTGTGTGTTTTTAAAATGCAAAGCCAGCTGGGCTTCCAGCCATTGAAAACTGTCAGCAGCTTTGCTTTGCTTCTGCTTAGGCCTGCTACCCTGGTGTGTAAAATCTTGGTTGTGTAACTGCATTTGGGGATAAATATCTGTGGACCTTAGCAGTTCCATGAATATTTTCATTTAAATATACACGAGAAGTGTTTATATTTATTACAAAAGCATGTGCATGACTTGAGCCATCCGCTTTCCCTGTGAATGTAGTTCATAATGATTTCTTGTGCGACCATCAACGTCGAACGGTATGCGAACGGGATTTCTGTAATATCCTATTAATATTAATAGAATGTATTGAAATAAAGTCAGCGGGAAGATAAAATTAGGGAATCGATTTGACCACAACTAAATTAGGAGGAAAAAGTACAATTCTGACTGCAGAATCTAATCTGATTCTTGTTGAAAACACATGCGCTGGAAGTATATGGCAATCTTCAGGAAGCATAAAATGCAGTTAACCAGCAACAGCGTTCAGTCACTTGCTAATTCTCTATGTGATTTCTAATTACTCCTGTAGTTTGTCATTGTTCAACACAATCAAATCTAATTGGCCAGAAAATTTTTCTTGGATCATCATAGTCTATGGCTATGTTTTTACTGTTATTGTTCCAGCTTCTTTTTCATCGCTGCAACCTTTACTGCTTCATTAAGTCTTAAATTAGACTTTGATAATCAGTCTATTTTATTAGATTTATCAAAAGAAAGAAATATACACTGAGAAGCCAAAGGGGAGGCACCGGTGTCGTATTTTATTTCATGCTTAGCAATATCTTGAGAGTTATCACATGCAGCAATCTTTTATTTGTAATTAAATACTTCTCACTTTAAAATCACGACTAATAAATGTCAAGTGTGAGAAGAGGCACTGGTGGTTCAGAGAATGCCCTTGGATGTGTTTTGGGGTGAAAATACGTGGGCATGAAGGCTGCTATTTTTTGGCATGTTTATTGGGCTGCTTTCGTTACGAAATCTGGAAGTTAACCACTTCAGATAAAGCTCAGAAATCATTGAAACATTTGGGAAGCTCTTCTTGCCCTACAGGAAGCTCTTGACATTTGTGGTAATTATGAGTGAAGGTATCTATTAAATACTCAAGTTTTTCAAATAAACACCAAACTGTCATGCAAATGTAAGAGTTGTATGTCTCTTAATTTGATCTGGTCAAAATTGCTCAGTGAAACTGTTTTCTGGGTTTGGAGGTGATTGGGTTTTTGTTTTAATGAGACCCAAAACGTTTCAGGAATTATTGATGTAAATGCCATGGGGAAACAGCTGGCATGAGAGGCACTCCTCAGAAGTATTCTCATGGCAGGCAGGACCAGCTTGGTTGTTGCAGAGCTTGGGTTTGATGTCTCTTTTCTCCCTCCCTACCTCTCAAGTATATATCTTTCAGTTTATTTTGGGTCAGGTGCTCTATTCCCCCTCATGGGGTTTTTGTTCTTTTTAAATGAAGATTTTTAAGAGCTCTCATTTTCATTTACTTTTCAAAATGCTTTATCTCTTTGCGGAAGAGATCCTCCTTTCTCCAGCTGGTCCTGGCCCCAGCATCCTGGCTGCTAATCCTGATCCTGGCCTGTCAGCTTTAATTCCAGTTTTAGGATTTAAGAGAGAATCTAAGATAAGTGTGTTGAGGGCTAGATATAGAACTGTTATTTTTCTATCTGGCAGTATTATCGAAGTACAACTCATTGGTAGTATGAATTTAAGGGCTGCAGGAGTTAGTTTAACCTGAAGACAAAGTCATTCTTGTGGTCTGACTGACTTAACTGTCAGTCTGTAGACAAAATTGCGGAGCGCACCTATGTCCTGTCCTGTTCTTGTCCATTGTTATAGTTTTTGGTGCCTCTGTGGCATATAGTGAGATGGCCATTAGTTTTCTTCAAGGAAAAAAGCCAATTAAGGAAAATATTTGTATTTTGGTGGATTTAATGTCTGTATCTGATTGAACTAACGTGCAGCAGATGCTTTAGCTGTTGTTCCATATAGTAATATCGCCGTACATGAAGATCAGCAATAGATATCTTGTAATTGGAAAGTATTTTCAGGGATGAAAGACATCTCTACAACGTACTGAACTCTTTTCCTTGTGTGCAGCTTTTTAAACGTTGTTACAATCACTGCCCAATGAAGTAACAGCAGAGGATGGCAGAGGAAGCTGTATCGATTCATCATAATTAGTGGTTGGGTTTATTTAATACGCTTGCTGGGTGCCATTCTTCGTTCAGCTAGAAAGTTGCTTCAAAGGATATTATGGAATGTGTTTTCAGTAGAATTGGTAAAAGATTTTGCAGTGTATGATTTCCATACTCTATAAATACCAATGGCAATCTTCCTCCTCCTTTTACAAATGTAAGCCTTCTCTTTGCATTTCCCATGCATTAGTTTTTTCCACATGTGCCCTGGGAAAAAGCATGCACTTCGCTGTTACTCAGAGGTAAACTGGATTTCAGCGTCGTCTGTTTCACATTAAATGAAATTGTTTATTAGTTTTGCCCTTCTGGAGAGCTGAGGGCACCCTTGGGTTTTTATTCAGCTGATGTTGAATATGTTAGGCCATACATCCACAGAAGACTGATGCTGATTGAACTTCTCACTTTGATAAAGTCCTTGGTTTAAATGATGATTCACAGGTCAGCCACATCTTTTCATTTAAAAAAAATAAAAGCTCATTTAAAAAATCCTATGCTGGAATTACCTAAGTGATGAGCAGTTTATATATGCAAGTATGCTCTCTTGTGGTAAGCCATTTTATTGAATCCTCCACTGGTTCTAAATTTTGACAAATTTTACTTCAAAACTATCATTTTTTGTTATATTGCTCTTTTGTTGTGCCACATATTGCTGCAGTGTTTGCTGTGATACAATGACAGCTGTGCATGTGATACCTATGTCTGTTTTGAACTCGTATCCAGCTCAGTGAAGGATGCTCAGCACTTCAGCAGCACTTGGCTTTTCTGGCAGCAGCTTGCTGTGGAATCAGATGCTGCCTAACAATGATTTTGATTGATAATAGTAATGAAATAATATTATTTACTGATATCCATAATTAAAAAGAAAAAAAAACCAAACAAACTGCAGCAGATGTTGCTGTGATGTGGGTGCTTAAGCAATGCTCCAGAGATGCCTTCCTCTGCAGTCACCAAACGTTTGCTTGCTGTCATCTATGTCCAAGCTATGTGCTCCAGACTTGAGTCTGCGTTCCTTTTATGCAGCATTACAATAGCACTATCACAAGTGTACAAATAAATTCAAGAAGCATTGAATTGAATATGTTTCAATTGCTGCCTGTTGAAAAAGTCAGTGAAACTTGTTTTAATTTTCTTGGCTAGCCTAACATCCAGGAAGTATAATTTAATGAAAATCTAAGATACCTATAATCCTCTAAATGTTTCTCATATTGCAGTTGGGATTTTTCCCCCATCTTCTTTACTTACAGAGTAATTTACATATAAATTTCCTTACTGTTTTGCCTGGAGGTGAAGATAGCCAAATGTCAGTAAAAACATGAGGTTATGTTCAAGGAAGTGAATCTCAATCATACAAGTCCTTTTGTATATGGTTACCTTGAAGGGGAAATAAGACCTTATAGAATCTCAGAATGTTCCTTGAAGTTCTGGAGCGAGCTTAAAACCAGCACGCTTCAGGTAAGCAAAAGCGTCATCGACTTCTGAGCAGGTTTTGGCAGTCTGGCAATGTGAAGTTCACATTTCCTTGGCTGCAAAGATGATTTGGTATATGCTGCTGTCCATGAACATTTAATGTCAAAGCAATCAATTATGCAGCGGTGTGGGCTATAGTAGAATGATCTTATTTAGCATAGCTGTTGAGTAATGTGTAGGGGAGTGAGAAAGAGATAAGAGCATGTTGAAGTGATACCTTCCATTTGCTGGAGCTTAATTTAGTTGGGGAGACTAATACCATTTTAAAAACTTCCTGATGCATGCGTATTTCTTTTGTTATCTTTTAATTACAGTTATGTTTTCATTAATGAGGACTGAAAAGAGCAACTGTATACTTTAGTTTTCTTCGAATTTTACCAACTTGAAAGAAACAGTGAGTTTAAAAGGTCGAGCACGACGTGTTGACTCAGCTCCACGTGAGAGCTTAATAGGACCTTGAGCAGAAACCTGTGCTAGAAGCTTAATATGAATATTTTATGGAAAAATTGAGTAATATTTTAAGGATCAGAAGTTGGTTAAACTGCATCAGCAGTTTCCAACTGTAGAAGGCACGAAAAATATTGCGCTGCTATCACTGTAAACTTTAATATAAAGTTTCACATGCACCTCTCAAATTTTCAGTCGTGTATTACTGTACTTTATGCACAAGCATATGCAGGTATTGCTTTACTGCCTTTTGTTCACATACCTTCATATACATATAGATCCTTCTTGTTCTACCTGCAGCATGTCTGTTTCTGTTGAAGGCTTTATCTGTGGGACTTGTTGCTGTGCTTGGCAGCCATCAACTCTTTCTAACACTGTGTTTCAACTTCTTCCAAGTTGTCTTTGTTTCTTTCTGTTTCCCTCCATGCTCCTCGGTCTCCTCCATGTGTTCTGCCTCCTCCAATGAAAACAAAGAAATGTTTTCATTTGGAAATTTCAAATATTGATACAGCTTTCTGTAGTGTGTGTGTGTTTAACATGTATGATGGAATATTCCTTTTTTCTTCTGCTTTTCTTGGTTCAATTTTGCTTGCTCTCTTCAAGCTTTCATTCAGCTGCTTTTCCCGTTGGATAAGTTTGTCTCACTTCTTTCTCACCAGAATGTGTTGACAAGATAAATACAGAACAAGGCAACAGCAGCTTCCATTTATCCCCGGAGTGATGACAATTTAGGGCATGGAATGATGTGTAGGTTAAGTAATAAACATATCTGATTGGGTTTCAAATTCCTAGTTGTTCAGTGCTTGACTTTGCAATATTAATGTATTTTGTTATTGTTCAATTTTTTAGGCAGGCTGAATGATTGCACTCAATTATGTGACAGAATTATAGTGCCCACAGAGTTGACCAGCACTGAGAATGCCTGGAAGCTACAGATCTGTTATCATTGAAAGAGCAAGGCCATTAGTAGTTTGTCTTGTCAACATGAGATAAGGATGAGGGATGCACAGCTTGTTACCACAGTTCACAAATACTTCCAGATGAGCAAAAGAAATTTATTGCCCGGAGTGTGTTAGCTTTGCGGTTACATTTTGGGGATTATTGACCATGAATAAGTGCTCTCTGTGTGTTTCTACTTCTCTTCTTCCTCAACCCTTCTGGTCCCAGTCTGCTATAATTGTGCTGTGAGCTCCATTTTCAAAGCTTTGTTTTTGTACGCCTGGAATTGTGCTGAGTTTTTTCTTTTCCATGATGCTTAGGCTTTAAAAGTAGGCACGCCAATGTAAAATTTCATGTTTGTTAGTGGTGAATTAATGAAATCACTTCAGAAACGTGAGAAAACATTTGCTTTGGAGCTGGGAAATTCAGAATTTTAACTCTCAGAACAAAAATCTGATGGTTACTGTTGTGTGGAGACAGGAGACACGCAGTGCTGAGTTGGGCAATGTAGAGTCAGTGCTATCTGATATGACTTCTAGCCACGTAAGCTATGTGAAAACAGCCGCTATTTTTCACCACTCTTTTCTGTTCTGTCTTGTGGCTAAGTCGTCTTTTCATGTCCAATGGTCAGAACCTGTGTTGTTTTGTCACTTTTATTATTTTCCTTGTGTGATTCTGAGCTTTACTGTTCATAATGCACTTTTTTTTCCTGTCTAGGAGAACTGTGCTCAGAGAGGAGGGAGCGAGGGAGAAATCCTATCAGAAATTCTTTTCTGTAATAGGTCAAAATAGAAACTAACAGTAGGGATTATTTAATATTAGGGTACAAGAGAATCGTATGGGACTTGTATTGGTATTGTGAATGAGAGTGTTTTACGTTCGGAAGGCTAATTTTTAAGTGAGTGATGTTCCCTTTTTTCTATACATATTTCTTTCTACCCTTCAAAAGCTGGAAAGTGTCAGGTAACCTCCTTTTCCATAAGAATAAAAGCACTTTGTTGGGCCTGAACAGCCAGTCATCAAAGCTAGGTGGGTGATTCTCAAGTAACTGGTTGGTTCATGCAGAATTCTCTGTTTCTTAGAAAGATCCTGATTTTTTTTTTTTTTTCCATGTCTGCTGGCAAGGTTTTCTGTTTGTGATTCTTGAGATAAATTTTCACAGGTATCATTTTTCCTAGCCAAGCTTACTAGTGTGGCAGCGTTCTTTCCTGAGCTTGATGCTAAACATGGTTGTTGTCAGTTATCAACTTGCTTGCTGAGGACAGCATGGTCCTCCTCGCCTCCTCTGGCAAAGTGGTGTGTGGCTCAGAGCACGGTGCTGGTACATGTATTTAAATGGCATGCTACTTCTCAGAAATTAGCTTGATTTTCATATGTTCAAGAGTATTATTGGTGGAAGAGGGGATTTTTTAACAGTATTCCTCTTGTGAAGGAAATTATTGAGCATCTGGAGTTCCTAATGTTTCATTTACCTTTAAAGAATGAGCTGTTTCTGTTCTCTGATCTCCAAAATCAATCCCTCCTCGAAAAACATGTAGAAATAACTGGCTACTCTTTGTTTTTAATGTAGCATTTAGAGATTCCCACTGGAGTCTGGCACCTTTTGTATTTGGTTACTGCCTGTTCCCAGCCCTGTCTCCCATGCTAGTCTCCCAAAGAGTTTGTAAGGGAGTAATAACAGCAGTGTGGCAGGACAGCATGAGCTGCTCAAGAGATGGCTGTGCCAGCACAGCGAGCAGCAGCTGCCTACCTGCTGTCAGGGCTTTATCAGACACTGGAGCAGAAATTGAGTCTTAACTGAGCAATTTTCCATGCACTCATGTCTGGTTCGTCTCCTACCATTAGCTAGCAATGGGCTGAGGAACAGGCAGGCACTGGATGAATTTTGCAGTGTACCCCGAGGATAGGATAGGGTTCCCCATTAGAAAAAAGCATGGCATCGACTTTAGGCACCATACAACCCATCAGGAAGGGAGGAAGAAAGTGCACTAAGAGGAGAGATGCCACACGTGTCCTGCCCAAGGGGAGCTCCTGCTGTGTTACACCCAGAGAGCCTGGCCGTGGGAAAGAAGCTTCTGTTTCTTTCTCTGTGACTTGCTCGGGGTCTGCAGAAAGTTAAATCACATGTGCAGGGCATGCTCGTGGCCCCTGGAGAACTTGGTATCGATCTGTTTTTAATAATGCATAATAGGCAATCAGAGCTTTCCTGATCTTCTCACAAACATGATCAGTGAGAGCCTTACATAGCCGTGCTGTTGCTTGGTGGATGTGTCCGCCCTGCTTCCGTCCCTTAGCACTGCTCCTGCCTGCCCAGCGCAGAGCAGCAGAGCTTTGGGCTCTCCGCTTGGTACAGTTTTGTCATCATTCTACCAGGGCAGGATACAGCTATGCTTGGATGAAATTGTTATTTCTAAATAAGTTTTGTACGTGTTTTACTTAATTTTTTATTCTTCCAGCAAGAGCAAGAGGGTTGGTTTCATATCGCTGTTCAGGATACTTGTTCTGCCATTATTATTTTGTTCTCATTTAAAAGTCTCTATTGCAGAATGGTTTCTAGTAGGTTATTTCTTTTGGATGCTGCGCTAGGGCAGGACTTAGCAATTCTGTTGTCACCTCTTTTCCACCTATTGGAACGTGGATTTTTGGCGGTGTGCTAAACTTCTACCCTGGGTTGTGATGGAAGTAAGGAGAAAGAAGGAAAGTAAGGCTGGACAGCACAATACAGGACTGAGGAGAAATACCTGACATTAACTCAGGATAAGGTTTTTGTTGCAGTCAGGTTTCATTAGCCACAGCTCTGAGTTACTGTAGCACATGTAACATGTCTGAATGAGACCACTGATAACTGCTTTGTGCCTCTCCAGAAAACGTTTTGCTTTAGAAAAATGTATCCCCATGCTCTTCTTCAGCACTGAGGCTGGCTCGCTTTTGCTTGAGCATACAATGCCTGTTTGGTTCCCTGAAAGCTGGAGGAAATACTAAGCTCATTGAGTGCCCCAGATAATCTATGCCAATAGAGCCCTGCATGACCCCGGGGGTGCTGGTGGTCAGAACTGGAGGGTCAAGGCTGAAAACTTGCAATGAGCATGGGTGAAATGACAGCTTGGCCTTTGCAAATGGACCCGGAATTGCTTCAGTTACGGCAGTTGGCTGGCAGTGTCCTGCGGCAAGATGAAGATGGACGATCTGCTTTTGAGACTCTTACCTAAAAACAACTTTGAGACCACATAAGGGGATGTTCTGTTGGAAGGGATTTTTTTCTTTTTGCCAATTTATGAACTCTGCTGATATAAGGAATTTAATAAAAAAGCTGACAGACCATTATCTATAGTTGTGCCATAATAAAACTGTTTGGGTGAGGTTTATAACTTAGCAGTTGCAAAATGCAACAAATTATTAGATGAAAATAGTTGTAAAGCCTGGAAATTGACTTTTTGCTATTTTTATGATTTTATCTATTTATAGAGAGAGTCATACCTTCTTTTCACAACTGGAATGAATCTTGATAAGATTGCAAGTAACTATAGATAGTCTATATGAATAAAAATCTGGCTTCATTTGCTAATGGAAAAAATAATATGTGTAAAAATACAGAAATATAAACCAGTTTGAGGTCAAAGCTTTTATTTCTGTTATTGAAAAATCTGCCTTTTCTCTTATTTGCTTTATTTCTTGTGTCTGAAGATACTCAATGTTTCTTCAGAGACAGAGGCTTAAAGATGAAATATGGTCCATGTGCCCACTAAACCTGATATACTGATAGCACTTAGTGTTATTTCTGAGGGCATGAAGTGCATATTCGAAAACTTAAAATCAGCAGAAGCTCTGCAAACTTCAGTGCATTTTGGAGCAGGCTGGAAGGGAAATGTGTCACTAGGTAAATCTTTACAAGTTATTTTGATCTCCTTCAGAATATGACCTTGCCTTGGTCATTGCGTGTTGCCCACTCCCCCCCCTGCTGCTGCACTGGCTGCTTTGAAATGCTGAAGTGGGCCTTATTCTCGGTTTGGGGGGCTCTAAACCAGCAAATATTTCTTTTATCTCAGTATCAAAGATGAGACTGTGGCTTTAACATGGGCAAGAAGCACTTGGAGACAGTGGCTGACCTTTTGAAATTGATATCAAAGAGCCCCCAGGGAATCCCATTAGGAGCAGGAAAGGTAGATAACAGCTTTTCCCACCCTCCTGAAAGCTCTGGCATTCTGCTGCTTAATACTAGAACCTTTTTGTAACTAAAAACAGTTTTTGGCCTTCTCTTTCAATTTAAAGCAGCTGCCTTTGTCCTTTAATTTAGGTGGTAGTTCACACCAATTGTTCTCTGAATATTTAAAAGCAAACTGTCCCTGCCTTAATTTCACAGACAAAGCGCTCTGCCAATGTGGGGTCGCTGTTTCTCACCATGGAATCCCTTCTAGTTCTTCATTATTGCAGCCCTTTGAAGGGCCGGAGATGCAGAGCATTCTGGTGGTAGCACTGGAGATGCACGTTGGCTACCAGCTGCAGTTGGCACCAGTGGGCACGGTTATGTTTACCAAACTGCCCGTGCTGCTGAGGTTTGAATTGCATGGCTTGAGTTGGCGTGTTTATTTTGCTCACACGCTTGATATGCTGCTCTGCCTTGTGGTGTAAGTAGCGCTCTGAATACAGGTTTTCTGGAAGCTTTAGATGGAAAAAATGAAGGTGGGTGGGCTGGGAGTGTTTCAATGGTGTTGTCAATTGTCTACAGAAATTTTAATTGTAGTTTCCTTAAGCTACCAAATCTGTTGATCTCTGAACCTAACTTAGAAATGATTCAATAGGCAGGTTATGAGGTATGAGCTGGGCATTTGCAGTAGCAGGACTGATGATATGTTGCTTTTTTGTGTGTGCATGCTGAAAAAAAGCATGAGCTTGGGAAGACCTCCATGAAAATTAAAAGGGTGCAATAATTTCTCAGACATGCCGTGCTCTGAGAACTTGACAGAGGTTGTAATTTTCTCTTGTTGTATTTGCTCGGGATATTTGCTTGGAGTTTGTAATTTGCTGACTTACAGGTGTGGGAATTGTGGTTCCAGGGCTGAAGTTCCATTAGAAATAGTGAATCTAGCCCTAACTTTCAGCCTTTTAGTAAATGAAATAATGACAGTCTGAAGGAAGGAGAACCCTTCAGTGTTTATTTGATCTGATTGCAAATTGGAGATATCACTACACATCTTTTACGAAGAACCCTGAGTTCTGAAATAGCATAATGAGGATAACTATTTAATTACTTCAGAGATTGTAACAACAACTGAACTTCCTTATTCTCGGGCTTGGCAAGTTCAGTTCATTGAAATGTACTGGTTCACAAGGTAATTTTTTTCTTCACTTTTTAGTGAAGTCATCTTTAACACTCATCTCTCTTCTCAAGTTGCTTGTTCAGACTTTGGATTGAGAGCACCAGATCCTCAGAGCTTGAATAACTTTGTGGGAAAATTGTGGTTTTCTTTTCATTTTTCTTTTCATCAGCCAGGGATATCAAGGCATATTACCACCTACAGAGAAGCATGCAGAAATGGGAGAAAAATATGTGGATGGAAGGTTTTTGTATAATCCTTCTCTTCATTGAGGGAGTGGGAGAAATCCATGGTAGTTATCAAAATTTACTGCAGTCAGGCTTCTGCGTTTTGTTTCAAAACCAGAAAAGTAAATCAAAAGAGTCAATGGGAATGTTTCATAACCGTTGAAAATCTGTGCACATAACAACATGTAGACTGTTGTTCTAATCTACTTTCAGTTCTATATTAGGTCATAACAGTGGGTGAGTAATTTAGATATGCGACAAAGCCGTCCCGTTACTTCTTGGACATAACTGAATATTTTGAGCTTTTATACTTAGACAAAGACAGTTTAATTGCAGTAAGCCCTTTGGCAAAACAGTATTGAAAAAAATAAGGAGAGGGAGAACTGATGAAGAAAATCTTGCTTTTGGAGTCTTAGAGTGGTGTTCTATATTTCTTTCCTACAAATGAATGTGCGATTTGATCTTTTAGTGAAAACACTTTGAGCATTCCACATCATAACAAGTAGAGCAGAAGCTTCTACCTGATCGTGCTGATCTGTGAACTGTCAGCTTTACAAAGGCTGGGATAGCTGCACCTTGGGTTCATATCTGAGACCATCGAAGATGTTTTTTCAACAGAGGTAAGACTACCAGAAGTCCTAGATGACGTTGTACTCCCCTGAGTGTTTTCACATCACACAGGATCTGCCCCGACTGAATGAGCATGAGTGTTTAGGGCAGACTGACTGCAAAAGGGCAGATGAGAGAAGGAGGTAAGAAAGAAGTATCTAGTGATGAGGTATGTGAGAAACTGCTCAGCTGGCTGGAGTCCTTCTGGCTGCTCAGAATACAGATGTTGCAGGGAGCAGCTAAAGGTGGTCCAAACTGCTGCAGATGGGTTGCATCTGCCTACATAGCTCTTCCATTACCAGCTGCCTCTGAACTTTGCCCTCACCTGAAGTACACTGTGTGTAATGCTTACTTGGCAGGGCAGCCCCGCTTGCTGAAATATTTAATAGCTTGAAATGTCAATGCAGAAAGTTTAACAAAATGAGAAAGGAGGAAAAATACCCGCTTGTTTGCTCTGGTGCTCTCAAGTATTCACTACTATGTTACTTCGACCACCAGATCTTGTGCTGGGACATGAATGACACTTCCCTTCAGAAGTAGAAAAAGGAAATTCTTATATTGAAGAAGAGTGTGAGCACCCATCTTGGTGAGGTGCTGATAGCAAGGATTTACCAGAGGAGAACGCTCAGAGCCTTTGCACTACACTGACGTTAGTTTTGTATAGTAATTATGCTGTGTATGACACAAACATGCTTGTTTTGGACTGACAGAGTCTCTGCAGGATGCAGGGCTGTACATCTGGTAGCAGGGAACCTTGCACTTCAGGGCTCAGAGCTTGCATGTGCTGACATTTTGTGGCAGTCCAGGGAGCTGTATTTTCGGAGTTAACCTCTCTGAAAGTTAAACTTTATTCTTTTCCAAGAATAAAAACCTGTAGCTGTGTTGCCTAACCTTAATCTCTTACCTCACTGGTACCAGACATACTGCATAGCCCACTGATGTACTCTAGACTGTATCGACTTTTCAGAAGGTGGCCTTGTGCTGCAGTAGCCTCTGTAGTTGTCTCTTCCGTGTGTGGGAATGCCCTTTCTCCTCTCCAGAGGTAGGATTCAAAGACCACACTAGCATCTCCTTTTTGTCAGTCTGTCAAGGGACATGCTTTTGGTTACTGCTATTGTGCTCTCAAATAACTTGTCAGATGCTTTAAGGTTTGATAGTAATACTGCAGTATCAAATGGTGTAAGTAAGAGCAAGGTGATGAGAATAGCAGTAGTTTCTCTAGGTCGCCTATAAGAATTAGCATACCTCAGGTACTTACTTCTTGACTGGGGCATGCCCTGCTTGTCAGAGGAGCCATGTGCTGCTTTGATTCCTGTTGTATTAATTTGTTACTAAGGTAGATCCCAACATCTCATGTAGAAGAATAGTAAGAGGAAAGATGTTTTTGATTCATTTTCCAGCAGAGGTTCTGCCTGAGAAAGGACACTTCTGCTTTTGTTGCTGGTTGTGTCTCCTGGTATGCTGTATTACATGTTATGTTGTGCTCAGTGGCTGAATTCTGAGTAACGGATCTTTATGCGTGCTGCTTGAAGCATCATGCAAAGAAGCTGTTGTCCCCAGCTGTGTAGAAAACAATGAGGGGGGGGGGGAAATTGCCAGTAACTATTCAAAAGTGAATGAAAACATCTCTGCTGCCCTACTGAAATTGACTTTTTTTTTTTTTTTTTAAATTATGTCATCTCTTTGCCTTGTCCAGCATAGTTAAATACTCCAAAGAGAAATGTCTTAATGTCTGCCTCCTGCATGCTGTCCTGGTGCATACGCCTCATATGCCTGTGTCCATTGATTAAATTTCTGTAGCCTTTCACAAACCTGTAATCTTCAGGCTCTACCGTGATTTAAGGTGTGCTGGGATATGTTATGTCTATGGGTCCAAACGTTTTAGATTGGAAATAAGTATGTAGCCCTTATCAAGAATAATTTACCATTCTGGAATAGGAAGTAAGGTATTATCACAGAAAATTTCACTGCAATTTCTTTTGCGTAAGCTTAAATTCTGAGTAGAGAGGTTGTTAATTAGTGTGCAGATTTTTTTTTAATTTGCTGTAATAAAAAGCTAATTGGTGTTTTGCTTAAAGAGTGAATTAAAGTGTTGCTATAGAAACTTTGCGTGTGTATAGTGCTGTTCTACATAAGAGTGAGTATAATAGTCTAATGACCTTTTTGAGCCAGCTTGTATAGTCAAGGAAAAAAGTGTTAAATTCAGGCTTGCGGATGTGATTGTTAAGGAGTTTCATTTCATTGTCCAAAAGCATTGGTGGCTTTGTCTGGTTGAATGTTCCTCTTGACTTGTGTCAAGCCATACAATAAATGATGGTCTCAGAAGACCTGAACTCTTGTAAAACCGTAGTGCGCCAGTTTAAATGTGTAAAGTGATCTGTATGCTGCCAAGCATAAAATGTACTGCTTGGAAAAATTCATTTTCATAATCAGAGAAAGTGTGATGATGGATCATAAGTGACAACACCTAATCCGTTAGCTGTTGTATTCTTCCCTCTGCTTCCCACCTCTACGCACTGATGGCTGAGTCCATGTGAAAGACAGGAATTATGCTTTTAAGTCAGAGGAGATTTCTGTTCTCATTTGCCACGTTCTCTTCCAGCAAAAATACTGGTCTCCTTGAACATCAACTTTGTCAGCTGAGAAGAGCATAACTTCTTTTCAGTTGTGAATAGAAATCTTTTCCTTGGGTTGGTGCTTGCCTTGCTAAGTTACTGAGGTGTCCTCGTCTGTACTTCTGCTAACTGCTTGAAGGTTAGATACAGATGGCATGGATGAAAATAAACTGAAGTGGTTATGGACATATTAATTCCTGCACAAAATGAGGGCCAGTAATAAAATACGTCCTATGATGATGATGGGGAAAGTTTAAACTTGACCTTTTAAGTTCCCTGATCCTAAATGTCATGGTTACTTTATAAATGGGCGAAATATATTGTCTCTTTTTTTTAACTGCATATCTAGAAGATGGAGAGAGGGTGAGGTCCTGCAGTAATTATTCATAGTGACAGACAAGTTAATGTTCTGCCTGTTTCAAATAATGCTGTGAATGTCTGAATGTGGAAGATTGGACAAAATTACAACCTGTTCACCTTTTGTGGGATGAGGTCTTATTTTCTCTGGTTTTTAGTAGTAAAAGCAAACAAGACCATCCTGTATCTACTGAATTTGCCACAGCACTTATTCTTCACAATAGTAAAACACAGTTTTTGAGATTGATTATTTGGATTTTTTTATTGTTTGTTTCAAAATTATTATTTTTATCTTCCTGGTAGATGCTTAGATCCTATAAGTGTGCAGATTTAGGAGAGCCTTGTAGAACTGCCAAGAACTGAACCATCAGCTTCTTTCTATAGCTGTGGATCATGACTGAATAGTATCATAACTTAGTGGCTATTTTCCCCTTGATACATATATGTAAGCCCTACTAGTGTTAATGCCTTTTTGAAATGCTTCCCTCATATATTCAATATCTACTACTCGTGTCCAAACCTTAAAGTCTTATGAGTTGGATGGAATGTCTCTGTCTCCAGAACTGAGTAGAAAGTTGGATTTAATCTCATCGTTCATCTTCTGAGCAGTAAAACAGATAAAATGTTTTCACACAAAGCTTTTATCTGAGATCTGCAAGCAGAAAAGTGTGTAGGTGGTCCAGGGAAGGAACAGTGAAGGTGGGTTTTTTGTTGTTTTTTTTTCCTTTTGTCTTGCCCAGTAACACCTACTTACATGGCAGTTATAGCTTGAAGATGCTGTTTTGAGGAAGAGTAGTGCAATGTTGTCCTTACAACTGTCAAGGAAATGTTCCTTTTTGGAAATCATTAACTCAAACTTCATTCTAGTTTTTCTCTGTTTTACTGCAGTTCATTGCCAATTACACTGCCTTTGTGAAAGGAGACCAGGTCTTTCAAGGGCAAAGCATGGAGCTGCTTCAGAACTTGGATGTTTTCCTCTTAATTTTTCTTGTATTTTTTTGAGTTTATAAGGCTCTGAGGATCCTGCTAGTGTTGGTGTTGTTCCTACTTCAAGTGAGGTGTTGGTCCAAGTGACTTCTCAGCCCTTCCTGTCACAAATTATTTGACCTTTCTATGACAAATTTCTAATCTATAATCATAAAGGAGCTATATTTCTGTTCTTTTCTCCAGTTTTATGGACTGTAACTATGCAGAATTAACTGAAAGGCAAATATAATAGCAATTGAAGCCTGAGTATATATCAATTGTGTGGGGTTTTTTAAAGATAATTTATATCAGATATAGGATTCAATTATGTCTTTTTTAAACTTTGTTTTACAACTTCTATTCTCCTCATTAGCTAAAACAGAATTTAATCAGACTTCTGAAAACATACGTAGGAAAATATGGAAAAGCCTGTTCATCCTCTGCCTTCTCTTCCCCACCTTCTTGTGTGCTCAGAGAGATTTGTTTCAATGTAGCTGCTGCAGCATTAGGTTGACTGAGTGAAACTTAGGTGGAAGTGTGGTGTTTGGTAGAGGTAAACCCTGCTGCTGTGAGCTCACTGTATTTATATTGGTTAATGCTGGCTGCAGTCCTGCAAAGGAGAAGGGAGTGCTGCAGGAGCGCTGTGGGTTCTGCATTGGGAATGTCGACAGGAGGTCTTGGAAAAGGGCTGCAGCACACGGGAGTTGTTGTTGTTGTTTCTTTGTGTGTTTTTTTTTCCCCATGATTACTTCTTCATTGCCATACTATGACTGTGTTTGTGGGAAATTACACCAGCGCAACTTGGTTACTATTGATTCTTTCTTGTTTTATATTTGCTCTACTGTGGCAACAGAGTTATTAATGGAGTTATCTGTAGAATCTTTATAGTAAGGTTTGATTAGTACTGAACGACTGTGATATACACAAAAACTATCTAAATATGTACTGAGCTATCCTATTTTGCTCAGAGAAGGAATACACTGACACATTTGCATTTCATTGAAAGGAGGAGAGAGAGGACTTTGTATGGATTTATATGAATAACGGCTTGCTAGTGGGAAATAGTTGAAAAATGGAACTAATCAGGAAATCAGGCTTCTTTGTAGTAAGAATGCTCCTACGTTACTGATGGATTAGCAAGGCACAGGATAGTCAACTGTCCAGTGTTCTATAATAGCACAGAACCAACCGCAAGCTGCCTGCATGTGAATCTGTTACTTCTTGACTCAAATCATGCCGGATTAAGGAGCTCCAGTTTTTGATGCTTTAGGCATTAGGTGCTTACTTTGTTTCTTTAAATGAATGAAATACCTCCTAAGTAGCAGCATGTTTGAAAATAAACTCTTCTTTGCTTCTGCATGGTCAGGAAAATGCATCTTCTATCTATATTTAGAAGTTACTTTGTTGTAAATAGTATTTCAGTATTATGAAATGTAATGTGTTCTTTTGCAGAGAATTATCATGGAGTCTTTGAGGCCAGACGGAAAATATGCCTTCGTGAAAATGTTTCTACTCAACTAATCCTGTCTTGGCTTTAAGGTGAATGAAAATTATGTATCAAACACCTATTCTAAAACTTCTTTCCCATCATAATTGTTCTGTTTGAAAGATATTTGAGGGTTTCACATGCTCAAAAGAATTTTAAGAATTTGCAAAACTCGGTGTTCACTCAAAGCAGAGTGCAAACACGAGCCAGTAACTTGTACCACGCTACAGGAGTAAACACAAAGGCAGTCGGTGGCATGAATGCTCGTGTCTAACACAGTGCCTTGGCAACTGTCTGTTTTTGTCTAAAAATTGAATATGCATATGAAGGAGAAATCGCTGCAATTGAATGGAAAATGTGAAATTAGAAAGGCAGCAAGGTATAAATAATGGAAAATCAGGTTGCAGCTCTCGCTTCTGCATTTTATGAGGTCACTTGCAAACAAAATTACTAGAACGGGAATTTGCATTTCTGTTCCTATCAATTTTGCTTTCATTGTACCATACTCTGGTATGGAGAGCAAGAGAGTGAAAATGATGAAAGGATAATTAAATATCTGTAAGAAATTAAGAGCCAAACCGGAGACTAATTTTCAGTGGTCTGCAGCTTTCATCGTATATGCACATGCTTTGGAAATGTATCCCCTCACGCTGCGTGTTTTTAGCCTTTATCCTCCAGAACTGTTCAACATAGTATGTTCCATGGTACAACACGGCACGCTTGTTTTGTTTATGGAGTAATTGTAGTAAATATAGTTATTTTAGTAACTTTCTAGACTCTTAATTACTTCCTAGTGAAGCCAAGTATTCTTAATCTCCTCTGCGTACTCTAACATCGTTGCCATACTTCATTTGGTTGTTTTCTGCTCGTTCTTTGAAATCATTCAAAATTTTCAGTTTGTGAAACCTTATGGACCTACTTGCCTTGCTCTGTCTGTGAGTGAAAGGTTTGGTAAGATTATTGTTCTCAGAAAAATCTTAATTACAAGTGAATATCTTTCCAGACTTAACCAGTGCTATCAGATGCAGTTCTAACAATATCCCTCTTCATGCCCTGAATATTAGGGGTTATGTTACTGAGGCATGTCATAAAGCTAACTTCCACATAGCACTAAAACAAAAGAAAAGCTCAGTGTCAAGAAATGCCCACAGTTTTGTACGTGATTCAAAGGCCCAGCTTTTGCATGGGGTCTCCAAGCTGCTGGAGTTCAAGGTGTGCCTGGACAATGCTCTTACACGTAGGGCTTAATTTGTGTTTAGTCCTGTGTAGATCCAGAAGTCAGACTTGATTGATGATCCTTGTGGGTCCCTTCCAGCTTGGTGTATTCTGTGATTAAGCATTGAGGTACTTCTAGAACCAGATCAGTCTTGATAAATTTGCCTGAGAAAGGAGGTCAAGGTAAAACTGTCAGCAATGCTTTCAAATGAAGTGATGGACCTTCAGTGAGCGTGCTCAGCTGGCCAGAGGGTATGGCAGCAACCTGTAGCTAAATAACAATTCTGTTCTGTGTTAATTTTGTTCTGCCTAATGATATGGCTGTATAATGGACTTGACTGTATCTGCTTTAGGCCGAGAATTGTAATTCTTCACTAAGGAACTTACAGGAATTGAGAATTTTCCTTAATATCTGTGAAGTTACTTATATTTCCTACTCATAATTTTGTGATTTGAACCCCTGTAATAGGTGTAGGACTCCAGCTAGCTGTGTGTTAATACTTAGTATGTGGCATACATGGGAAACACCAAAGTAATCCAAGATTTGTAGTTAGCCAGTATGCATCATTCTTAGCAAATATTGAACTTCTCTAGATTACTGTCACAGTACTGGTACGGTGTTAATGAACTGAAGCTTTATTAAATTATAGATAAAGACAAAAGAGCTTGCCATGATGAAATTAAGTGACCCTAGAACTTGTACGCTGACAGAACTTAGGCACAGTAAATGAAAAACAAAATTGTTTCCTGGTGGTTCCTAGAGGTAGCTTTGTTGTAGCCATTTTCACTCCATATTTCAAATATTCTCTGTGAGCGTTTTAAGTAATTGCCTTGGCACAGCAGATAGAGGATTAGGCTTGTGGAGAGGCTGCTGCTATTCCCAGAGGTTGGACTCTCCCCTGACACGTCTGGATCATGCAAGAACTCTATCAGATTCTTGCGCTTTCTCTTCACCTCTTTGACACTATCAAACAAATTTTATAATTCTTTCATTTGAATTGTGATCTGCTGTTGTGCTGTTACTAAGCAGCAAATAGCAGTAGTCAGGATATTTCCTTCCACGGTATAGAATTGTTTCCATCATCTAGGTTTGGTGGCTTTTTTGCTTTTTTTGTTGTTGTTGACACCAGATTTGTTTCTGTTTGTTAGATTGGCTTTGCTGAATTCCATTTATTTTGATGTCTGTATTCATGAAGTGTACAACAAAATACCTACGAACCTTATTAAATGAGTGTAGGGGAGTAGTAGTCCTGTGTAATAGTACTGTACCTTCTCTTATCGGTTCTGCATGTCAGAGGGAGATGTATTGTTCTATGACTTCTCTCCTCTGGCAGTTGCTATGTACAGACATGGGAATAATTCAAAGCTGGAGAGACTGATGTGGCTGTCCTGTCTGGAGGCAGTAGGACTTACTTGGAATAATTACCTCTGTGTTCGGTAGCTGTACTTAAAGAAAAGCTCTGATCCTGAAGATTCTACTGATGGAAAAACTCTCATGATTCTTGGAACACTGCCCAACAGATTACACTGCTAGAAAACATTTGCCCAGCTTTTATTTTGACTTTGTATGAATTCATCTTGAAGCATTGAAAATAGTACTTTTTTTCTAAACCTGTACATCCTTATAGTAACACATTTCTGATCCTGGCTCAAGTGGGTAGTTAATTCATACACTGACTTCTGCTTAGATGAATCTGATCAAGCTCCCTAAATCTCTCCTTTTTAAGGAAGTTTTCCAGTTTCCTTTCAGAGGCAGTTTTCTGGTTTTGTTCATGGTCCTTGCCCTTTCACCTCTAATCAACCTCCCTCTCCGTGGATAGTTGGCATACCTGAAAAACATTCACATGTTGGCTTAATGATACAAAAACAACGCAGTTCCTTAGTTGTGTGTTCAAGACAGATCTCTGTGCAGCATCGTATTGGTAGTCTCCCATTTCCCTGTTACGGACTAATGATTTTGCACTTTATGATGGCTTGTAGTACTTGGCCATAAGTTTGTCAGGTTTTCAGCATTTTGATGGTTTTCATCACCTGAAGAGTCTTACTAAACTTGAGTCTCTCAAAAACAAGCAAGAAAATAAGATTGTGAAATACTCAGAATGTGTGAGGGATTGTTCCGTGGTAACATTAAGGAGGTGCAAGTAAGAACATTTGAAAGAGCCCTGTTTTTTCCCTGTGTTCTCAGCCATGGTTGTATCCTTCCCCTGTGCCACCGTGTTTGGGCTGTGATGCGAGGAGTTGGGTGAGAGCTTTTCTGGCTGAAAATAAGCTTGGGCTGGGGAAAGGAACTGTTGTCATCTTCATATGCATTGTAACTTGTCTGCTAGTCCCACAAGTAGAAGTTAGTCTATAGCTTGGAGATAGGCAGGGACATTGCTACTTTGGAGGTAGAGTAGGTTTATATCAACATTAAGGGTGTTGATATAATCAGGGCTTGAAATACTGCTTGGCTTCCATGGAATACAATAAAGGTAGCACATTTCTGCTTCTGAGATCAATTGCTATTTATTTATCTCAGCTAGTTTTAGTAGAGCATTTCCTCATGTTGAATGCCGTTCTTCTGGAGTTAAAAAGCTGTCATCTGATATTTATTTATTTACTACATACTCAAAGGGCACTTCACTACTGTCAGCGTGAGATCATCGCTGTCTAATAATAGGCATTTCAGAAGATTTCTATTAATGTCAACTTTTAACAGAGCCCTCTTTCTAAAAGAACTGTACCTTGTAATCATGCTGTATGTTTCACTACAAAGCAATTACACGAATTGTCTGAACTGGCTAAACGTATCAGTTATTAAAACTCAATGTTTCTTTTGATCAGAAAGAAAGTCATCTTGTTTAACACTTCCCCCACCCAGCCCTCCCTTCCCCTTTTGTATGTGGGAGAGGAAAGAAAGTAGGCCTGATGGTTGCTGATGGCTAATGCAAAAACGTATGGAACCTGTAGTGACTGTATAGCAGCACGGAGTGGGTGGTCTTGAGGTCCCTGGTTTCTACACAGGAGCTGACAGTGGGCTCTTCTGCCTAGCTTATGTACGGTGACTTAGGCATTTTTGCATGCTTAACTCTTCAGAGCCATCATGGCTGTGTTTATTTCATACGCTGCATGTTTTGTCTCTTTTTTTCTTTTAAAAATAAACACATGAAGAATGGAAGCAAATCAACCATTTTGGTTGAAAGAATAAAATACATTGTGGCTCAGTCCTTTATAGTTGTTACGCTTTCAAGATGAGAGCCACATTTAGTAAAAGATTTGCCTAAAATTGCAAGCTCTTAGATCTATTTCCAGGTAAAGTTATGCTTTCCTTAGTCTGAGAGCCCTCTGAAAATGACCATCAATGTGCTGAACGCTCGAAGGAGATGAGCTAGGGCTTGTATTACAACTGGGATCTTCAAGAGATTGCATTTTTTTATGGCTAAAAAGACAATCATGTAGTGACATGTCTACTATGTTTCCTCTCGTCCAGTGGTGTAATACCAGGCTGTGAACAAACTGTGTATGTGCATGAGGAGTTTGACAGTCTCAACCACGTACAAGCTGTTTTTATTCAAAATTCATTTGATTTGTTGTATAGGTGTCAGTGCGAGCTGTAGATCTGCTGTTCTGCCACAGAACAACTGTGCAGGCACAGTGCTCCATGAGGGAGGTGACATGTTGGTTTGGTGATTTGTTAGCGGGGTCTTAGGAGGCCTTGATGGAAAAGTGGCTCCACATAACCACTTTTATATGGAGATATTTGTTGAAGAAAAAAGTTGCAACTAGCTTGCTGAAAAAGTTGCACAATCTCATAGTCTGTGTAGTTCTGATGTTGCCAGAGGTGCTATTTTTGTAGCCCTTTCAGCTCTCAGCAATAACTTCGCTCCCTAATGATTAGATCAAAGCTGTAGGAAACAGGTTCTTCTTTTGAACTGCCGGGCCTGAGATCTGCCCAACCATTCGGTTTCTCTGTTTATTCCACCAGGTAAAAATGAGGTTTATATATAAGCATCTGCAATTGTATTATGGTGGGAACTCCCAAAAGGTAGAGGAAATCTTTTTGGCAGCATGAACAACTGAAACGTGGAAAATGCTTGCTGCAAATTTTTATTATTTTTTTAATATTGAGCTCAGTTATTTGTTACCAGTTGTTAAAGCTGAAAACTTCTTACAGCGTTTGGCACTGTGTGGAATCTGACAACCAGCTGTCAAAATACATCGTGTGCATCTGGAAATGTTTCCAGGTAGCTGTGAAGAAATCCATTCTGTTTGCTAGCTACTTTGTAATTATCAAACTTCGAATAATCTACACTAAGTCAATGTTTTCATCTAACTTCTTTTTCTGTACAATCCATTCTCTTTCTCTCTGCCTCCTTGCGAGCAGACACAGATCGCAGCAGCCGACTGTAGAGTTACTGCCAAGTAAGTGGAGATGCAGAAAGTCAGGTGAAATGTTTCAATTTGTATAGCTGCAGCCTTGAGGCAATTGTCATGAACAAAATCATCCCTCTCCTTCATTCTTCGTATTGCAAACTGTAGATCCTGTCTTACTATTGATCTTTTTAATGACCTGTGCTTACATTAGAAATCCTAAACTTGCTACAGGGTATTAAGCTGCAAAACATTTCTTATGATGAAGGAAGGCTTGTTCTAGAAAGTATATTGTGACAACTGGTATTCTTAAGGATAGCTTTGGTCTGTTGACAAGATATTTTCTTCCTACCACTTTCACCTTTAAATGTCTGCTTGTATGGCTGTGTTAAATTGTACATCACTGGGATGATTCAAGAAAATGCATTGTGAGCTGGGAACTTCAGAGCCTTGTGTCTGGAACTGTGGCTTAGCCCACTGTATGAACAAAGGAAAACGGTCCTTGTAAAATTCAGGAATCTGTGTTTACATCTGAGAGTCATATCGTTGAATATTTACCCCCCCAGTAATAGATTTGAAGGCCTTACTACATTATAAATGAATGAAGAAAATAATTAAGGAACAATAAGTTANACACACACACACACAAATATATACATATATATATGCCTATGATTGCTTTTTACTCCCTATGTTGCAGTCATTGCTCCCCACTGGGGGGGAAAGAAATAAATCTGTTCAACTTCTATAATGTTACTGAACGTGTTCTTCTACGTACAACAAAATTAATTTTAAACTGTAAATAATTGTTTGTCAGTTTAAGGAATGTGAGAGCAATGTACTGAAGGCTTCCAGAATTCCATTGGAATGCCTGCTGACTTCTTAGGAAATTGCAGCGCTGCTAATAAAGAAACATCAGTTAAGAAGACTCATATGTAAGCTAGGTTTTCTAATGATGCTTTAAATCAAGTGGCTTTGACACTTTAAACATTTTTTTTCAAGGAGTTTTCTTTAGTTTTCTTCTACTGCCTCATACCATAGCAACTTGTATTTTTTTGTCTGTTTTTCTTTTGGGAATCAAACGTAAGAAGTCATGAAATATCAACCCAGAGCAGGCAGGAGTTAATCTGTGTGTGTGCGCACATGTCCTGAGCCTTGGTCGCAATCATGATTCCAATTCCTTTTCTTGGTTATGTACATGCAGTTAACTTCTCATCTTTCTTTTTAGTTTCTGTGCTGTTTTATTTCCTTTACATAATACCCTGTCTGATACTGAGACAAATTATTGATTAAAGCATATGAAACAAGTGCATGTTGTGTAAGCAGGGAAAATGGGTACGAGTAATATATTTTAATCTCATTTCCTATGTTGCTTCTGTATTAAAAAGAAAAAAAATCTATGTGAAAATATATTAAGTAATGCAATAACTGCATACTAGTAAATACAAAGCCAACAGCTGTGTTTTCCAAAAGTACATCACTGCAAGTAGAATTGGGAAAAATAAAACTTTATTGCAGTTTTGGGGAGGAAGGGAGAAACAATGCTAATCTAAAAATCATTTATCTTATTTTTTTCTTCCATTTAGGGAGAAAGAATAAGATTTTGCTGCCTATACTCTCTCTGGAAAAATATAGCTCTTTTTATTTCTAGGAGTACTGCATAGATAATTCAAAGATGCAAGTACCAATGCGGAATATTATGCCATACTAGAAATGCTTTCTATGGGGAGTTACTTATAAGTAATTGAACTAACTAGTTTGGGGGCAAAATGAAGAACTTATTTCGTCTGAAGACCGGTTCAATTTTGGTGCATCTGTCCTGCTGACCAAGAAGGCACTCCAGGCCAGTGTTTGAGCTGGAATTTGTGCAGTCCAAGTGCTGTGTCACCTACCCATCACATGTTGCAAAGTAGTTGCTAAAAGCTAATGCGATGTACTTTGTTATAGACTAATGAGATGTGCTTTATTTGCAGAGGGCTATAAGCAGATGTAATGTAAAAGGAGATGGTGAATTAAGAGTGTGCTGAATTTGGGCTGCAAATATACTGTACGGTGCTGCTGGGTCAGAGAGGCTGAACTCCCCTGACACCTTCTCAGCATCAAAAACCTGTCTTGTTCTGTGCTCCTTTGTGGCCTGATGAACATCTTTAAAGCAGCAGACAGCTGAGCCTTCTGCTGGTGAGACTATGGGGTCAGTGAATTGAGTTGGCTTAGTCCAGCTTGGGAATACTGCAGCTGGCACAGGGGGCATCACATCTGCTGGCTATAAGAGCAAGATGTGGGCACAGAAATATCATGTTGGTGGCAACTTTGTCAGTATGGCCCCTTATTTATCAGTGTGTTTGCATGTATCAAAAGCACGTGTTAGGCTGGTTGATGATGTGGGAAAGCTGAACCTCCCAGAAGAAAGTGCTTGCAGCAACCAATGGGAGGTACAGGCAGCAACTCCCTGCAGTTCTTGAAATGGCTGCCTTGCAGTTATGTGACAATCCCAGAACTGAGGCACTGTGTTAGCTTAGTGTTGTTTCTTCAAAAGGCATGCACGCACACATTTTACTGCTCTTCCATTGGAAAAATCTTTAGTGATTGAATATTCAAATATAGGATTCCTTCTGTTCTGTATTTGCTGGGCTAGAAGATACTTCTTGTCCAAATCTTCATTGCCTTGAAAATCCATCTCTGTGTTCAATTGCTATTTGATATAGCTTGCCAATGTGACTGGAGCTCAAGCTGACCTACTTAAACCTCAGTTCTTCCCAACTATGCTAGGTGTATCTAGGGCTGAGTTTAGATTTTAGTAAGATAAACTAAGGTCACCCTGTTTTTTTTTTTTTAGTGCTTTGAAGACATCCTTTCCCTAAAAGGGTAAAGACTAAAATATTGACTTAAAAGCACAAAAAAAATAAATAAACCCACAAAACCCAAGCTGATCGTTTTGATTCCCTGTATCAAATTTGTACACTTGATAACTTGATCTTAGAGTAGTAAGATTTATTTGTTAGTTGCACAAGCTAGAGTTCAGGATTAGTTAGCATTTGTAGTATTAGCTCTCTTGCCGACTAATGTTAAGAAAACACTTTTCATTCCCTCATTCTTATGCTTTTCTCTTTTTAAGCTGCTCACTGTACTCATTTGTTTTATCCTTTGCTTTCAATTATCTGCAAGATTCATCAAAAGTAAGGGTGGGAGAAATTACTTCTGCAGAGATTTCTAAGTAAAACGAGCAACGTATTTTAAAAGTGCTCGTTTAAGTCCATTGCCTTTATAAATAATCAAGTTGATGGAAGTGCAGTGAGATTTGTCACCGTTTCTACTAGATCTTATATACTCTGCAACAATATCACTTGTAGAACCCAAATTTGAAAGCATCTCCCATGCGTCAAACTTTTATACGTCTGCAGAATTTTATTTTGTTGAACACCAAGGAGACCAAATTAGAAGGGAAAGGGAGAAGGTAAATTTTCCTTTTTCCACCTTCTACATACTGATTCTGTACTGTGTGTGTATAGCTTTGGCTTCTGTGCCCTCATCTCTCAGTAGCTGAAGCCAGCTTGAGCTGCTAATTATTTTCTACTGATCTATCCGTATTTTCATTAAATAGGAAGACTCAAAGCAATAGAAGTTGAGCAGGAAAGCACTGGTGATTTTTTTGACTGCTAGAACTTTTTTTGCAGGAACCGATTAAAAACTGTTTACAGGAACTTGAGAAACTACATATTGACAAAGCAGTCATTTTCTGCGGAGGGAAGAAAATTCTTCTGTTTTGGAAAGCTGTCGATGTTCTTGTTTCAGCTTTACAAATCAGGATATTGAGTGATCATTATTAGAAGTTGTGGTTTCCTCACTAAGCAAGGGATCAGGAAAAGCTTGAAGTAAGGGTCAGTCATTTTTCTGGATGTGTTTGTGAAAAATGAGATCCTTACTCTGAGAAACAATCCTCCAACAAGTGGCCAAGGGATAGAACGTTCTTGATGAATATGGAAGACTTAATTCTTAGTTTTCTTCTGCCCATCATATGTCGTTATGATGCAGGTTTGAGTGATTTTCTGTTCTTTTCTGAGGGAAAATAATAATGCAAAAGCACTTCTGGACTGAAGAAACTTTCTTAGTGGAAGGCTCGTTAGAACTGAGTCTTTTCACAATAAAAACAGTTGTTTCAGCAATGATACTTTTCTGATGGCAAGTAATTTTCTAACAAAGAGCTCTAATGAGCTGTAATTAGTGCTTAGATATAAATGAGAACAAATTGACTTTGTTTCCCACTAAACTCCAAAGTGGTGATGTTTGCATCTTTATGAGGAAACAGTGGTATGTAACTTCATAACTGGTGAAAAACTGTTTACCAAAACTGGAATTGGGAAACAAAGAAATAACAACCAAACAGCAAGGCACAGTTAAGCCAGAGGAATGGGGGATGAAAATCTTACCCGTGGTAGAGTAAGTCTTTCTTGTATTTTCTACTAGTCAGACATTTTGCCCAGCCTTATTGCTGTCGACAGAGAGTACTCAGTTTCTAATAATGTTGAAATGATGCTTGTATTCGCGAGTGACATTTTCAGTATGATGCAGTTATCTGTTCAGCATGGTTCTACATGCAGTGCAAGTTCAAGGCTTTTTCTCTTGTAGCTCTGATTGTTAACATTAATTTACATTTCTGTTCATTATATTGTCAAATTGACTTTTTGGGATCAAGAAATATTGCAGTATCTGTACAGTAAGTAAATATACAGAAAAATGTTCTATTTTCTTCTTTGAGTAGGACACTGACCCCCTACATTGTCATCTTTGAGTCAGTTTTAGAACAGTGAATGGATTAAGAATTCTTCCTTTGGAAAGCACTCTGCTTAAATTATTTCACTCAATTGAACACAACAAAGGCTTTCAGAGAGCATAAAACCAACCTGGCCATTTCTAACCATTAGTCGCTGTTTGAAGGGGGGAGCATGAAGAATCTTGGGTTTTCAGTCCTTTTTGCACTATTCCCACTTCTAGGATCCTTTTCAAAGGAGGAAATATTTTCAGTACTATCACTCGCCTCTTGAAAAAATATTTGAGTTAGCTGAAGACGATGTGATAAAATGCTACAACTTGAACTACAGAATATTTCTGTAGGTGCTAAAAGCCTAAGATCAGAATCTTGTTCCTTAAGGAGGGTGTTGATGTTCTATAGCTAAGATATTTTTTGGTACCTTAAGCTTCTGTTACCACTGAAATTAGTAACTCTCCATACGGAGGGAGGACATTTCAGAATATAGTATTGAAGATTAAAACACATCATTATGATTTTCCTGTTTTGAAGTTTTAATAACATAGGATATGTGAGATTTTTGTCTTTCAAGAGGTTGCCAATTTGTGTTTGGAGAGAGCAGAAGTGTTTTACGTGTCTCTGTCTTGCCAGATACTTAACAAAGTAGGTCTTGCTTTACACCGTTGAACTTCACTTCTAAATAGTTTTCTGGTTATGACTTTTAAATATAGAGTGTCAATGCTTTTTGTATAGTCAAAACTATGCACTAGACCATTAACTTCCCTGAGTTTGGTCAAGAAAGATTTTCTGTACTGCCTCCTCCATGGTTCCCAGGAAAGGGATACACATGACCCAGGTATTGGTTCCCAAAGCAAACTAATATTAAATGCCACTTTTGCAATAGTGACCTTACTTGAAAATTGAATTAAAATAAATAAATCATTGTCCAAACATTTTGTTCCTTCTGTCTTATGTGCATCTTGTCAGCTTTGAGCTTCAGGAAGGTCATGAAAGTCTCCTTTTGAGTTAGAGACCTGATTGGAAAGCAGCTAGGTAGGTGTAGTTGGATCCTTCAGTAAAATCTCAATATCCACTTTTGCTTGCTTGTTCCTTGAACTGTACTGCTAGATACTTTCAGGAAGGGCCACTTCAGTGTCACTCTTGAAGTAATCACCAAGCTAGCAAATTTATGCATTTGAACATAAAAATAACTGAATTTAATTCCTGTCCTTAGCTAGAAGATTTGGAGCTGAGAAAGACCTGTTTCCACTAACTGTGTGTTGTAGTTGAATGTTTCACTCACATTTTCAAGTGGAAACTTAGATAATGAATTCAAAATGATTTGCAGCATAGAAACTGGAAGTTGCTGTGTGTTCTCTGTCCAGTCAGCAGAATTTCCCAGGTGTCTTCTGGCTTCTCAACTCCTGTGCAGGCTCACCACTGGTCAACAGCAGCTTCAATTCGTTGGCAGTAAATGTGTAAGGGTTATGAGGGGGCAGGGAGGCAAGACTAGAAATGGCTTTGCTGAACCAACAGAAATGGGAGGCTCATCGACACCTTTCAAGTCCATTTTGCTTTTCTGATGGCTCTGTCTGTAAAGAACCTTTTCTGACTGGAAAGAGAAGTTTAAGTGATCTAATTTGATAACTGGGCAAGAATAAAACATGCTGTCTCTTCTTTTGAGAACCAGGTGAGAAGTTCTGGAATTCACTGCTCAGACGGTTCAGACTTATCAGATGTGTGACTTATCTTTTGTGGGCAAATTCAGATATTGAAGTACAGCTAAGAGCTAGCTGAGCATGTAAATGAGGAAGTTGCTTAGTTATATGCACACAAAGTTGCCACAGAGTTGACGGTGAATCACGAGAAGACATAAATATTTTGTTACTTCTGTCTATTTGATGATAAGCTTGAAGGGTGTTACTGTCTGTGAAAAAGTTCTCTTTCCTGAATAATGGCTGTGTTTTAATTAGTATATTTGCTTTAGAAATTCTGCTTTACCTAGTCCAGATAAATGTTAAGCTTACGGGTCTTCAAGATTTTTTTTCTATACTAATGAGTAATTGTTCTGGTACTTAACCAAAAACAAACAAGCAAAAAAGAAAAAACCAAAACCAAACTGACAGCAACAGAATGGTTTAGTTTAAAAACGGCCCTAATTAAACAAAAAAAGGTCTGAAGTGATTGATTAGACCACTCTCAGTGTAATCCAGACAGAGGTTAACTTTGTGGGAGCTACTTAGTTCTTCTAATTAGTCATTGTTCCTTTCAAGTAGTGCAGTGATTTCTTTAATTTCTGTTGCTGGCAGTCGTAAATGTGAATGCTAAAATAAAACTATGACTTCATGGGCAAAGACCAGGTGTACTTGTTCAACAAATTGATCGCCTAAGTACCAGAAACCTGTTATTTGACTTCTGAAGTAGGAAAGGGCAAATATTTTCTTGGAACTCAACTTGAAGTCAGGATAAGATTATCTTAAAATTTTGTCCTTGTTCTGGAGCAGTTTGGGAAGAGAAGCAAAATAACCTTTCCTTTTGTTTATAATCCCTTTCTCTTACACAGTCAAAACAATCTGAAAATTACAGTGTTCAAACAAAGCATCTTCCTTGTAGGTAATCTTTGTGAAAGACAGGGGAAGGGTGGCTTTGTATTTTAGTCTTGGAGTTCTTGGCTAAGCTTTTGCCAGTGGGAGCTGAATCTGCTGCAGTCATGTTCCTCCACGGTGAAGAACTATGTCTGCAAATTCCCATCCTGCAGAGACAGGCCTGATGGTTGTTTACCCCTAGCTTTCTTATAAAATACAAATTCAGAGAATCTTTTAAATTTAGTTGCAAAATTTCTGCGGGCTTTGGCATTTTGACTAAAACACCTGCTGTGAAAGACTAATGGCCTTCAGATAGCTTCCTGCATAAAAGTGAAAGTAAAGGGCGGGGAACAAACGAGCGGGAGAGTCCAAAATAAGACAAAGCAGTGTTGCCTGAAGCACATGTTAATCAAAAGAGATCAAAGGATATGATGTCAGTTTATAGAGAAACAGGTCAGGCAAGCCCAGGTAACTCAGGAAGCAGGATGCTAATTATTCACAAAAAGTCAGGTATACGGTTACCGTGCTATAGTTGAAAGTCAGGAGGTCAAAACTTGCGTGGCAACTCAGCCAACGTGATAGAACAGCTTTGCTCCTTACGGAGGAGTTTATCGCTGTTAGAAATGGAAGAGAACGAATCAAGTTTGCCGAATGCTTCCCAACAAGGTAAGAGCATGCAAGCTTTGAAATACTTTGCTGGTAAGATGTTTGGTGCATTGTTAGTCACCGCGTGTAGAAGCTTGTTTCGCTTTCAGCTGTTGCAGCGTGTGCTGCACGTCCACACGAGTGGACTTAGTTTTTGCATGTGTGTGTGGAAAAAGAAGAAAGTCTGCATCCCTTGTCTCTGCAATGCAGTGGTTTTTGAAAACAAAGCACAACAAGCACAATAAAAACACAAACACTGCGCTAAGTTAGAAGAGCACGAAAGGTGCGATAAGATCGTGTGAACATTGGTGCTGTTGTCAACAAAGGCTGCTTTAAACTCAAGGTGAGCTGTCGATGTTGAGGTTGCTTTTTCATGACATAGTTCAACCTGCTGCAAATATCTTGAGGATAGGAAATGTTTTTACACTGTTTTGCACAAACTGAGTACCTGTTGCACCTGAGCAGGGCTTGGCGGATCTGCAAGGAGTAAGGAGATTCCTTCCCTTTTTCGTTCATGGCTTATTCCAGGTTGTTTTCTTTCTTCCTCTGTGGGCTGTGCTAAGGTAGCACAACACATCCATGCTAAATAGTCCTGATAAGCACTCATAAGAATAGAGCACTGTCCTAGGTGTTTTAAATTTTCAGTAGAAGCCTGTGCACAACAGTTCATGAATCTTACTTAGTCCTTCTTTTGCAACGTTAGTGTCAAGGTTCTGCTATGAAAAAGAATGTTTCCCCTGTAGTCCTTTTTTCTTCCAAGAAATGGCTTTAATGTCACAGGAAATATTATCTTCCCAAGGAATTATTCCATTATTTTATCTTCTTAACATGCAGTGTTTTTCCCCTGACACTAAACCTGTGTTTTTCTTTTTCTTGATTTACCAGTCCCTTCCTCAGCTCTTTCTCATGTTTTGCATGCCAGCAACAGCTAAAGCTTTGTAACTATTTTGAGTTCTGCAAGAATCCTCAAGCTATTTTAAAATTTGCAAATGGTTTTCCAAGTGACTTGCTAGTCGTAGAAAAACTGTGTTACTGCTTTTCCCTTCAAAGTTATTCCTCGTATGTATGCAAGCATATTCTGCTGGGATTCAAATATGTGTCTATGACCTACGTTAAATGGGAATAACTCTGTTAATGCCAGAGCAGATTTCCTGCATTGAGAGCTTCTGAGAGTGGAAATCCTTTTTTAGTTTTCCACCATTTTAACATGCACCAGTAAGTTCAGTGTGCAGCCAGATTTTAATTCTGGAAAAAGCAGCAGCAACATTCAGTAGTGTACAGGTATAAAGACCATTTCTGTGCTCTGGAATTGACACAGCTTACAGTTTTTCTTTTTTTCATTCAGGATCCACCTTGAGGTTCAGTGGCACACTGTTCAGAAATACTTTCAGCCTAATTCTGATCATAACTTTTACGTTGCAAGTGAGAAGCTATTTCACTGCTGCAAATAAAATTATATTAGTTAAACTTATGTAAATGGATCAGGCCTGTTGTACTTTATACATGTCTTTTGAGAGCTATGACTGCGATCCCAACTTGATTTGTACCTTTTCTTCATTAGTGTAAGTGAGCTTAGTCAAATGAAATCTTTCGATGATTTGCATTAGTGGGTGGAATGAGAATCGTGGCTACACAGCAATTTATTTTTGTGAATAGAAGTGTTCTCTGTACATACACCCCAGTGTAAGGGATTTTTTGTTGTTGCTTTTTTAGGTTGCCATCAAGCCAATGTACTGTTACTTCTGCGTGTGTTTTTAGAGACTCCAAAATAATTGGGGATTTTGCTCGTATTTTTATGGGAAAAAAAAAGTGGAAGAATTAACATTACTCAAGATACCTGTCAAAAGCACTGCTAGCGAGACTACCTGCGTTCCTTTCATGTCATTTATTTTTAGAGAACTTTGGGCTTGTATGAATTACTAAAGGTGCCAGATTGACAGCCCTGGAGGCTGGCTTCACTTATTCATTAGCAAAAGCGATGCAGCCTGGCCAGCAGGTGCACAAACCTCCTCGCTGCACTATGCCCATGTGTCTCCATTCTGCTGTGAAAAAAATATTCTTTAAGGATCCAAGGATTTCAGTCCTGTTCGCTCCTTGTCTTTCCCTGCAGTGTTTTCTTTTAAGGGCACAACGTAATGGTCTTGTGATGATTAGGTTTGTGCACTAAGGACTACGCAGGGACGTTTATTTGATTTCACCCGACGGGCGTCAGATGGTGAAGAAGGCTTGGGGCTTACATAAGTCAGTAATTCTCGCCATCTGGTCACTCAGTAAATAGAAGGTCACTCCACCATCACGGTGTTCTTGTTTTACGCCTAGTGTAGTAAGCCGCAAGAGTGGCTTAGCTCCTGGTTTGGTTCCATTGTAATCATTTTACTACCTATGTAAATACTCCAGCCCTCCATCTCCACGGAACTTGCAGCGTGGGTGTGCGGGTTGGCGAGATCAAAGTGAGCCCAGAACAATCAGCCTTTGACTGCTGGCCAGGAATCGATTCCTGTTCGAGTGAGCTCCCTGCAAGCCCTTTAAAAATGCACTGCAGCTGACAGGGTACCTGGTATTTTTGTGTGGGCTTTTAAGAATTATTTTGATTTGAATCAAGATCTGTCCCTTCCCACTAGTTGTTTTCAGTTTTCCTGTGAATGAAGTACTGTTTACAGGAGACTCTGACCGTACTAGCCCCACAAGATGCTATTGCTGTAAATGTTAATGTGATGTCATACATGAGTTGTAATTGATTTCACACTCTATTGTGTTGCTGGATGGTCATATTAGGTTTACTCACCTGCTAAGTGTATGCAATGCACACTTGCTTCCCCACAGAGCTGAACTAACAATTTGAGGCTGGGACAGCTTAATGATTCAGATCTTGAGAGGCACTGGGAGTATGCTAGAATGGGAGAAGTCAAGTGAGCATTATTATTCTACCATCCTAATTTTTTCAGGGCTCCGCTATGCACTGCTTATTAACATGTCTAGTTTAAGAGTTATCATTATTATTTTATAAATCCTTAATATAAAACATGTGATTAAGTGAGTATGTTATTGTATTAAACAAAGTTTAATACAAGTTCTGGTTCCTTCTGTAATTAATCTGGGCTATGGACCAGCTCTGAAGCATGTGTTCCTTAGGGTTTGTTCTTGCGTTCTGATGTTGATTATTTTATTTTTTAGATCAATATATATGTAGTCTCATGAAACATTTACAAACCAAGTCTAAAAGAAGCAACCAGTACTTTTTGCTGAGAAGGGCGATAGGAAAACATCAAGAGCATACATAAAGAACATGGCATGCTTGCGTGGAGCAGCAGGAATTAGAAAGGGAATGTCTCAGAAAGTGAATTTCAGAAGAGTTTCTTTTCAGTCTCAAGCTTCCCTTATCAAGAGAACTTTCTGGCCACCAACTCTACTTGCTAGGCTATTTCAAGGAACAGCCTCATTCCTCAAGTGTGCTTGAGTGGGGTTTTGGATAATGCTAATGAATGCTGGAATCAGTTGCAGTTTTTAAATGGAATTCTGTAACACAAGATGATAGCTGAGAAGATCCATTGTTTTTAAAAAAAAATAAAAGAAAAAAAATCACACTTCTACTTTGTATTTGATTCCGAGGATCTCAGTCCCCAGAGTTCAGTGCCTGTTTGCTATCTGGACAATTATTAGCAGAACATCACTAGGTCTTTTCTTGGCTCTTTTAGAATGATAATAGTGAGGTTTTCTGTGACAGCATTTCTTACATAGATTGACTCTATTCACCAAGAAGGTACAGGAACAATGGGTAATTTAAAATAATTCATTTTATTGCTGCCTCCTGTAGATTTTTGACTTCGATTTCAAAGTAGTGAATGTAGAGAGCTAGACAAGTATGTACTGATCACTGTCCTGGTGCTGTGAAAAATATGAGATTCTGATAGTCCTGTAGAGTCATCATCAGCAGGATCAGCACAGAGCACTCATTTGATTTCAGCTTTAATCATTGTTTTTTTCTGGATGCTTTTAACTCTTTTATCATAGGTATGCTATTTTTTTCAATGTCGATTTTCTGGTTTGTGTTTATAAAGCAGGGTGTGAAATTGTAGTTCTAGAAAAAATATCCTATGTAATGCAAGCATATTAAAAATGAGAAAACTGCTTATATTGAAGCATGATGGTTGTGAATCTCTTCCAATGGTGAGAATCTACTGCAGAACTAAATATCAAACCAAAGGCTTCCAGCTCCCAGTCTGCTTCGTGTTATTCTTGTTTGGCTGTTATAATCCTCTCTAGTTTTCAGAGGTGTGTTGCAGATGATTGCTTCCTAGTCTGTATGCCTGGAAATGAAACAAGATAGCAACATCTTGCTGTAATAAATAGTACTGAAATTGAAAATGTATAGCAAATGGATGATGTTTGCAGAGTGTCCAAAAACTTTTACTTCTACGCTTGAGCTGCTTTAAACTTTGAAAATTCTGCTGGAAGGGAAATAACCTCCAGTCAGCTGTGGGTTCTATCGGATTTTGTTTGCCACTCAGGGGACCCAAAGGAGAGTGTTGGTCTTTTTCCCAATAAACTGTTGCTCAGAATGTGTCTCTTAGAAGATGAACAGAAGTGAGGTAATTATTATATTTATTTTTGCCATTCCCATGCCTCTTTTGTCTGAATGAGTGGCACTTACTGCAGAAAAGTAAAGAACTGAGATTGATGCAGAGGGGGTATCAATGTAGTTTTAGCAGTTCAGACAAAAGAAAACAGGGTTTGTGTAAGCTTCTTTGCAGCGGTGACACAAGTTTGTAATTGAAAAAGTGCTTTGTATTCGTAGCAGGTCCTAACAAGGTCCTTTTCTCCTCCTCCTCCAAGTACTTGAGGTTTTCTGGAAATGGCTGGAGTTCTTTGCACCTTCACATAGGGATAGGACACCAGAGTTCTGCTGGAAAACGTGGTGCTGTAGAAGTCTTTTTGTCTTTTTTCTTTGCTTGAAAAACAATATGTTCACTGATCTCCACTACAGAAGAGATGGTGCAATCTTGAGGTTCTATCCTAAAATACCAAATAGTTCCAAGTTGCTGTTAATTGCTGAAATATGCTTCCTAAAGACAAACAAGATTATTTTTCTTAATTGAAATACAGTTGTGATCAAGGTACTTTAGATTTCTAAGGGTTTTGTTGGTTTTGTATCTAATCATGACTCCATAATTATGATATTCCTAATAAGGCATTAGATTTATGGAGCTTGCCTGAATGCAATGTAGTGTTGTTACATAGTAGTATAGTATGGTTAAGTAATGATGAAATTCTCCCCGTAAAGTCTACTTTATTATACTACTTCACAGTAATTTTGTGTATGTTTTTTTTTTGTTTTGGTTTGGGTTTTTTTGCTGCTAGGTAGCTTTTTCTGTATGTTTATTATGAAAGTCAATGTCAAGCCAACAGGTGAAACATGAGTTGCTTAGGAAGCCTATGCTGCTCTGAAGAGCATTGGCGCAATATCCATGCAAGAGTGCTCTCCTGTGTGTTATGTAGTGAATTCTGGAAAATGTGAGACAGGCTATTGGACAACTGGGCCAAATCTGCAGACTTGATTTTCTTAGTTCTGCTATTTCTAGTGATTCAGGGTGGCTCTGTGTGTCTCCAGATTGTCTTAATACATGTTATTATGTATTAGGTATCCTTCTGTGTGTGAAGTAGCTCTGCAGTGATAGAATGAAGCTATAATATACGTTAACAATTTTCCATCTTTCACTAACTTGTTTCTGGTCATATAACCAAGCAGCATGTTTGGGGGAGAAGATATACTGCTTGAATTTTGCCCTCTGAAACTGAGTTGTTAAATTAAGGAGTACACTGTGAAGGCAATCAAACAATGTCATTGACACCAAGTGTTTTTTGTCAGGTCATCTGCACAGGCCTAAAAAAGAGGTGAAGTGCACTGCTCTGGCTTTGTGTAGGCTTGGTGATGTTGCTGCTGTCATGCAAGTTACTGCAAAATTCCATATTCATGAGTAGTTAAAATGTATTATGTTTACAAAAGTCGGAGAGTTATTACATGGTACTGTAACTGTACCTTCTCTATCAGATGAACTTGAGGACATTCAGGCAGATTTCAAGCATTTCAGATGTCCTTCTGGAAGCATATTTTCCAAAAGATTTTGTCAGAGGCCATTTGACTCATGCAGCAGTGAATCCAGCTGAGGGTGTGCCTTGGGGGCAGGGGAAGCAACCAGGTTGACTTACCTTTCCATGTCTTAAGATTATCATATCCCTAGCTTAATCTCTGAGCAAGAAATGGCCTAAAGCTGTGCCAGCCTGAGGAAGTGTGAATGTGTCACCACATGCAGAACAGAAAACTACCTTCTTCTGTAAAGCAGAGCATATGTCTGTCAGAAATGCTGTGATTTCATTACTTATGGTGGTATTTTCTAGATTTCACTATCACTTTTGCCTCCGGACTGTATTTCATCTGGTGCGGAGCCATGTGTACCAAGGCCCACTCTGAGTGGTGCTGCCACTGCTTTTACCCTTTTCCAATTTCATGTTTCCAGTTATATTTTGGTAATATATCAAAACCTTTCTTAACATTCAAGAGGTTAAGAAGCCTAACCTAAACTAGTTCTGTCTCTGTGGAAACAGTCATAGAAAGTGGAGCTGATTTTTTTTTTTTTTAGCCTGAATTTTACCACAAATCTATTGTGCTAAGCATAGTTTCATAATAGCTGGTTTTGACAGCTTGTGTAACTATTCATCTTTTTCATCAAGTAGTGGTTGTGTAGAAGTTGCATTCTTGCTGTCTGTTTAAGCTCAGATTTTATGTGCTTTCATAATACAATTAAGTTCACTGCATTTTATTCCTGCTTGCTCTGCAAGGAGGGGCTGAGTCAGACTGTATTTGTTCTTATGCTTCATCAGCAGAAATGTTTACTAACTTTCTAGTTGCATTTTATTTGTGAGGATACAGTGAAAGTAACATGCTTGCATGAGTATTGGAGGGTTTAATTTGGCCTGTGTTATGATTAAAATTGATTAAGACACAGCAGCAAGAATAATCCAGTTTGACTTCCAAGACTGAGTTTTCAGGGTTGAAAATTTGAAAACAAGTATGCATCTTTTTGCTCTTAAACTGAAAGTATTTGACTTGAAATTCTGAGAGTTACAATAAATCCAAATCATGGTAATGTTGATTGTGCAGCAAAATCAGTTTTCTCTTTGTAGAGGAGACGCATACTTGCTCTGGATCAACTGCGTTCTCTTCTTGCTTGCTGTCCTTTCTCTTGTGAAATCTCTTCTTAGTATGGCTTGGGTGGGGAAAAAAGTATAGGTGGACTATTCAGTTTATAAACTTAGAGCCATTCTAATTTGCCTGTCAGTGAAATAACACATACCATGTTAATCCAGCTGCAGGTGGCTTTCGTGACTCAAATGGCTTGTAGTGGTGCCTCTCTTCTAATGAAGGCTTCATGATAGCTGAGCTGTAAAGGAGTACATTCAATTTTCTTTTAATTCATGGGCTTTCTGGCCATCCACCTGGAAACTGTAGTTTAGCTGTTGATTAACTGTATAAACCCATGTCCTCTACATACCTGAACAGCTACAGAATGTAGCTGTTATAACTGTTGCTCTGCTGATATAGAGAATGTTTCCTACTTACTGTTTCTACATTTATCAGATTACATGTAAAAACCATAAAAAATGCTTTATATTATCCATAAACATAAAATAAAAAATATAAAAAAAGCTATACCACATAACTTTGACTTAGTCAATAATTCTAGGCTTAGCCTGAGGGGTTGAAAAGGGAAATTATTCCTATTACAAATTTTAATTATACCATAAACTTTGGGAAATGGCTATTGATCTTCAGCATCTGGCACCAGAAATGTTGCCTTCTTCTTTTGGTTATTTAGTTTGTGAGTTGCATTGTCATACAAGATAAAAATAAAAAACACCAGAGGAGATGATGTACCATATGCAAATGAGAATATTTTGGTTTGTTTATGTACTAAAAATATTTTATTGCTGAAGATTTTTTTTGTTTCTTACTGGATTTTTTTTTAGCTATCTCTAGAGAAATTTGCATTTGAGATGCAAGAAAGCAAATTCTAATTCTATCAAAGACACTTTCTCACCATGGGACCCTATAATATAAACAGTATGTTTCTTGTCTTAGAGGTACATTTAAAATTACGATTGCATCTCAGTTGACTTTATTTGCTGAGGAAAAAGCATAGTTCCAAGGACTAGTTGAGACAAAGGCTGGAACTTTCTTTCTCTACTTCTTCCTTTTAACCTTGGTTCTAAGAAAATGGATGTCAGTGTAAAAAAATATCGAGTCTTGCTTAAAATACTGATCTGATCTGATAAGAAACCAGCTGCCTAGCTAGCATTGCTCTTCAGGAGAGTGAGGTCTTCCTCAGTTGTCACTGCTGCTTTAAGTCGTTCCACGAAAGGTAGATGAAGGAAAATTTCTTTCCTATCCAGGAGAACTGGAGCTACATAAACTCTGTAAGGAAAACTGGGTTAGAGACCTCCCAAGAACAGTCTCTTGAAAGAAGGATGACGGAGGGCCTCTCACTGTGATGACAGAGGGTGATGGAGACTCGCATTCCTTGTACTCACTCCCTGTGGGACTACAAAGGTGCCTACTTCCTATCCACTGTGTAAAGCAAGGAGGCAGTCTGCATGGCCATGAGGATTTTGCCCAGCTGGTGATATTTTACTTAGTCCAATGCACAGATAGTGAACCTTGTCTTTGGGCCAACGATTGTGCCGATGCATCCGATACAAAAAAGAGGATGTTTGTAAAGATAGAGCATGCAAGTAGGCTGCGCTTGAAGTGAAACTCACAGGGCACCTTTGAGAGATATTGTACTTTCTTCCCTGTTTCATCGTGGGGTGGATGCTCCTCTATAATTTCTGCATGTTTGTTCTACTTAGATTCTCATGTTTGTATCCTCAAGCATCCTGTAGTGAGAATTGATACCAAACAGCATCTGAAATTTCTCAAATTTTGTGAATGTTTCAGTGATGCTGTGACCTCTTACTGAATAGTAAACTAAGTGAAATAGGACAAAGATGACTTCAGAGACGCAGCTTGTAGGAGTTGTTGCCAGTTCTGCAGGAAATTGCTCCCTCACAGGGGTTTCTGCCAGTTGTGTGGTGATGCTTGAGCCCTTCCAGCTGACCTTACGCTGCGAACAAAAGGAGTAGCAGAATATCACTGATGCTTGCAGGCATTTGAGGTGGCCAAACTGACAGGTTGCACTCCAGCAGGTAAACAGTAGCCTATTAAGAACACACAGAGACAAAACATGTCATGTGAGAGTCAAGCATTTTGTTGGCATGAACTTCCGTGGGGAAGGCAGCTGGGACTGTTTTGCGGACGCAGGGCAGTGATGCAGTTTCTGAACATGTTCAGTGGCAAGGTATGTCTGTTTTGTTTAAATGTTTTGATGTAAGGCTAAACGCTTAAATTGAAAGATGCATACGTATTCTTTTCATGGAGCAGGATTAGAGTGCAGTCTCGACTGTAGAACCCTCTGTAAAAATAAAAACACACTCCCCACCATATTTTGGCTTCTCTGAATAATCTTAGTATTAATTGAATGATGTTTTTATCTGTCTTAATTTTCTGAAAAAAAAAAAAAAGCATGAAATTTTTTACAGTAGGAAAAAATCCATTTACCCATCCAGTTCTCTCTCTAGAAATGTTTAAGAACCAGAATCTGTCTTGATTTTCACTCTGCTGTAGTTACCATCTAGCCGTTCAAATTGGGCCTCGTACTTAAAAGAAATTCTAGGTGTGTTGAGCCATTTACTTTGGTGACACGGGGAAGCTCAATATCTTGACAAATGTAAGCTCTAACTTTTATATACTGGGTACAGTTTCTGGCTGGCAGGTCAGATTTGTGCTACTGCTGTATGCGGCTATGGAAAATTCATGTCATTGTTGCTGCAGTTACTACACTAAAGCCACAATACCAGAAACCCATTAGCTTTCAGTTAATGATAACAGGAAATATAATAAACTGTGAAGTAACCTAAATATCTATAAAAGGTGTAAAGATTTTATATCAAAATGTAATAAACTCTTGTCTTTTTGATTGTTATTAACAAATTTGTTGTGGAAGACACAATGTAAACACATGAAAGACTTGCTGTGAGGGAAATCTGTCTTTTGTCTTTATGTTGAACGCAGTGCGTGCTTGAACAGTAGGTGACTGGCTCTAAATTTTCTAGTGCCTACATGTAGGAAGATAGATTCTCCTGGTAGGAAAAAAAAGAGAAGGGCTGTAGCTTGAACTTGTTAAAGCTAACTGCAGAGTTGTACTTGGGAGACTCGAAGCCATGCGTGGCCTAAGATGGAAGAGGATTTGTTTCAATTTTCGGTTGAGTAACGAATTTTTCTCTGTGTTTGCTAAACCCCTTGGCTTGCTTTGTGCATGCCATTTGTTTCACTTAAAATCTCATTTGAGATATTCAGATAATACTGCCTGTGCTCTGCAGGCACTGTGGGTTTAAAATGTGTCAGTAAGTCCCTAAGAGCCTTTACCTTAGCACGATGTCAAGGGGTACTCACAAAGTAGCTTCATGGCTTTAAATGGCTCATTTCTAGTAGTAGAAGAATGTGCAAATTAAATAGGGTGGGGAAAAAAAGAAAGAAAACCAACACCCAAAGACTTCTGAACATATTTTCCTAATGTCTGAGGTTAGAATGTGCTGAGCTATTAAAAATCAATATAAATAATATAGATCTTACCAAGAGAAGTCAGAACTGAAAGAGAACAAGGAACAAAAGGAAAGAGATAATTTGTTCAGAAACCAATTCTGCAGCTTTGGTCAGCTAGGAAAGCTGGCAGCACCAGACAGCTTTGTTAGCATTGATGGCAACAGGGAATGGAAACCTAAAATCAAGGAGTAAATTTCTACCTTCCTGAGGATGTTCCAAACAGCTAATTGGTTGTTCATCTGAAATGCTGCAGGCACTGTGCTAATACCTGTTATAAAACAGGTTTAAATGCAAGTCTTGATGTAATTATTCTCATTACCTCCTTCCTTTCTCATGTAGAAGAGCTAGGGCAGGTTTCTGGGTGAATGAGGGTGGAGTTACTTCAGTGCCCCGTGTGCTCAGTTAGATGAACACTTGTTCTTTTTAACTCATGTTGTAAAGCTCCATTTCAAATCAAGTATGTCTAAGCACTCTGCAGAGATGATCAACAAGCAGAGTTCCCTTCAGTGTTGGTTCTTTTTACCTGCTAGCTCCTCAATTTTACTTTGGTCAATTATTAATGGAAGTACAGCTTTCTTAAATACAGAGGATGGAATTTGGCTTAGAAATGCAATGTATTTTTTATTTATTCTGATCTTGCTGGATTTTCAAATGGTAAGCTGCATCCTCCATTGTTTGTGTGAATGTCAAGGGCCACAAAACTCTAGGAGCTGATGTGCTGGCTCTGCTGAAGGGAGCTCTTCTGATCCTTGAGGGATATCACAACCAGTCTTTCTTCTACCATTTCATTCTTCAGTGAAGATTAGAGATTACAGGTTGCAAATCTGTAAATCATTGTCTGCAGAAGTTGCATGCTTCTGCAATCAAAGGAGTCGATCTGCAACTTAAAATCCATCCCACTTGGAGTTTTTGTGGTGGGTGTATGCACACAGTCTGGTGATCTTCTTCTGCCTACAGCCACTTTTCATAAAATCAACGGCATGCAAAACACATTGTTTTCCTATCTTGGGTATGTAATTTTATTTTGTTAAATTCTGCCCTTCCCACAGAGCATGACTGAGACAAAACTGGTAGAGCAGCGAGAAAAGGCTGTGGAGTGCCTTGTTGTATGTGCTCAGTGGCTTCACACAGTGACTGAAGTGTACAGTTGTTTACACACTTACCTTATTACTGAATTCAACTTTATACAAAGTGAAGCATTTGTTTTCTTGGTTTTTTAAATACGTGACTGCACTTCTAACCCAGGCAGTCGGGGATGGTTCACAGGCAATAACCCGTCCATTCTGCCGGTGCCTGGCTTGGGCAAGATGCCTCTTCTGAGCAGAGTTGGTGATGGTGGGTGAGGTTGTCTTCTTGAGATCCACCCAAAAGCAAGAGAAAAATCAAACTGAATCTGAAAATACAAGGATCGTTAGTGTCAACATGTACACAGCTTTAGGGTATTGTCATTTTGGCTTTATTTTGTGTAATAAGGAAGGTAGCCCATTGTAGCTTCAGCTTATTGCTTTGTCTTTGTGCGGCTGAAAGAAAACATTTTACTGAATGTAATGCCTGTGTCCCAGTTCTGCAGCCTGTACTGCTCTGCTCCCACTAAATGAGTGTAAGGGCCAATAAAAGGTATTTTTGTCTATCTGTGAAGTCAGCTGCTGGGTTTAAGAAATTTTGATTGTTTCTCCCTCAATTGGTGTCAGCTGCAACTGTTTGAACTGGATTGACTTTTAAAATGCAATTACAGCAAAACCAAAAGTTGGAGGAAAGAAAAATCACCTTCATATATCTGAAGTGTTGTATTTTTTATTAAAATAACATGGGTTTTCTGTTTCCTCAGAAACAGATGTTTGTTTAAAACTAATCATGGACTTGGACTCAGATTTAATTTATCATTTAATTTTGTACCAATCTTCTGTAAATGAACTGCCTCGGGACTGAATGAATAGAATTTTCTGTATGCTGAGGGCTTTGAATGCTGGTTTTGGGGGGCTTTTTTGAGCAGACAATTAAGTATCCCAGGAAAAGAAACAAAACTGCTGATGAAGCAGGCTTGTGTATATAGATATCTGCCAGAATTTAAAAGATGCAATAACTTCAACTTGCAGCTCATCTCTAGTTAAGTGTAATTTACTTTGGTCCAAATTAGAGCTTAGTCTTCAGAACTCAGAGTTTCTGTTGGTGTCTTTTTTTTTTTCAGCTGTGAGTATCTGTGGCAGTGGCTGTGTTCAGATGGTTCATCTCCACTACAGCTGAGGGAAAACAGGTTTAAGTGGAGGCAATGAGTTACAGCTGGGATCCTTAAATTGCTTTTGACCATATGTGAATTAGGCCCACTGATGTGTCATGACTGGCATTTTGGTTTTTCTGTCTGAAAATTCTAACCTGAGAAGCAAACAAGTTTATTTGAGGCTTTGAACCCAAGCCAACATTCACAGCCTTTTCTGAATTGCAATACTTCCACAGATTACAGATACTATAAGTGAAAATACATGCTTTTTTACTAAACTCATTTATCACAGTTGTGAACTTGATTTGAGTTCCTGTTGAAGACCGCAGAAATGTGGAGAGCATTCCTATGTTCCTGCGTTTCATTTAATTTTCTTGGACATGGTCCTTATTCAGGGCTAAAGCGGGGAACACCCAGTCCACTTAGTGACCCTTGTCTGCCTTTTGGGGAAGGCAACAAAGAATGTAGTGAAGGAGCAGCAACTCTATTAGTGTTGTGAGCTTAGAACAGGTAATGTCTAGAGCTGAAACTAGAATCAGTTTCTATGTGCGTGTTGGGCTTGGGGGGAGAAAGAAATTGTACTGTCTACTTCAACCCTTAAACAAAAAGATCAAGAACTTTGTAATTAAATCACAGTTGATCGCATACTTAAAAAATAATAATAATAAAGTCATACTCTTGGTATGCTTCAGTTTGACAAACTGTTTTCTGGTTTATTGAGTTTATAGGCTAAAAGGTTGTAATTGGCTATATTTTTCATTCTGTATTAGTTGGTTTTACTTGGGTGTTTGCTGTGGGAAGTTAGCGTGTTCAGTTCTTTGAATATGCACATCTGTTGTAAAGATGGTAAAGTAAGAGGCATGATAGCTTACTGTACTAGGAGAAATTAAAATCCTATGTTCTATGGAATAGAAGCAGAACGCTGAGATGTTTAAAATACTGCTTTTTCAAACAGCACTGCATTGTTCAGTTATCATTTGTAAACCCTGTAACCATGAGGTGTTTCAGCCATTCTAAATTACTAGTGTATAAATGTTTAAATTATGCCGAGTATAAAGATAAACATTTCTATTATGCTTTGAAACTTGAAGATCATCAGTAACTTCTCATTCTTCATACAGTTCAATTTCATGCAAGAGTAACTGATGTTTTCAGATGCAGTCAGTGATGCTGTGGCTTCAACAAGGCTTTAGTTGGTAAGGGAAAAGAAATATGAGAGCTAATTTTTGAGTAGTTTATGGTTGATTTGCCGGGTCTTTTGTGACAGTATTTTCCATACTGTGTTATTAAACTTGAGCATTACTGTATTAATCACCTTATGCATCATCATAGATGTGTAATTGTTGTATTTTATGTATCCAAGTTTGTTCCCATTAGCTTTCATTGTTAAATCATTAAAGGCAGATTTTAAATGCAATAAGATTTAGAACGTTTTTTTCTCAATCAGGTCAATCATTGAGAAAGCTCCTGTGATATTGACTTTGGCCATTATTACATTTTCCTTCATCAAAATCAGTATTTCTAAATAATCTGTTGTCTTTTTAATAATAAACTGAAATTAGACAGGGTGAAAATCTTTTGAACTATATTAGCTTCAGTGTGAAATTCTTTCCCATATTGAGTCAAATTTCTAGTGATTCTTCCTGCCTTCTGATTTACACTGTTATCTGGCTTTCTTATGTGTAATCGGCAAGATGAAACTGTTAACGTATCACTCAGAGCGCGTAGGAATATCTACGTAGTGCTGTGACGGCTGACAAAGTATGGAAACCCAATGGAAACGATGGGCTTAGTCCACTGGGGATTTCATCTCTTGTCAGAAACACAATGACTGCCATCTCTAAATCTCGAGGTGTAAGATGCAGTATCCCAGCTGTGATGCTGGGGACTGTGCTTATCTAGCAAACCACCTGTTTTCTCTTTGGATTACTGTACTGTTCTTATTTTGCCGTCTAGCAGTAACTGGCAGATAGATGTTTATTTTGGTAGCAGTGGTTTTCAATAATGTCTGTTTTTATGTTGTTGATTTACCTTTGCTGTACCAATAGAAAGATCTGAATTCAGTTGAATTACTTCACATGATTAACTGCAAAAAAGAAGCTTTCAGCTGCTTTTGAAAATAAAGTAATGGCAACTTCTTTGTAAGAACATCCTACTTGCACAAAGTTGGAGTTTGTGTTAAGAAAAGCATCAACGATGGAACTCTGTACTCTCAATTTCCTTGCTCTGCTTATTGCCAAAGATGCTTAAACACTGATAACTGTTTAAGCATTAAAGAATAAAATACAGAAATAACATTAAGTACAAACCCAGAGAATATTTATGTACTGAAGTTAGTGGTGATTCAGCCTTCATCTGATCACAGTAATTAAATCCAAATTTAAAACGATAACTAGTTAATTTTGGAAAAAAAATATTAAAAGGTCTAAAAATCAACAACAGTGTGATTGCTGCAAGAGTAAATATTCCTACCCTCTGTGTATTTCTGATAAAGGATGGAATGTTTAACGAATGTGGAAAGAGAACAAGTCTTAACTTTTTTCTTCTTTTTTTCCTCGCTGAAAATGAAGATAACTGATCTTTGTGTGATTGTATGTCATTAGCTGTCCAGTTTGGCTTTCATATCTGCAAACCATTCTAAATCGTAAATATTTGGAGCAGTTCAAAGCTGCCAAGTTGTGCAATGCCATAACAAAGAAGGATTAGTAAGAGCTGCTAATCCTTGTGGTTCCCCCCTCCATTTTTAACTATTTCTAATCTCAAACCAAACTTCTAGTTTTCAATTGGCAAATGAAATATTTGAGGAAAAAGACTGTACTAATACGATATGACACTCTATCCCTGCTTGCTTGTTGCCATGCCTCTTTGCCTGTCACACCACAAATAAAGAAAGAAATTTGGTGTCATCCATCTGCTTGCACCCTTTTAAATACTTCTTAGACAACAGGAGGAAAGGAAGAAGAGAATAACTCCTTTGGTCTTTCCAGTGTTGTGCATAGGCTAAGCCTTAATTTATGGAACACCATCATTTTTTTCTAGTTTAATTTTGCAGCTGACAATATCAGGGCATAAAAACTGTGAAAGAATTTTTAGACTTGCAGAAATTCTTTTTTTGCACTTGTTAGTAGCAGACCTTCAATGCTATTTACAGTTTGAATTGCATTTATTAATTCTGTGTGGTAGAGATATTACCGTGCCCTTTCTGTCCTAACGTCTGAGGCAGTTTGGCTGTGTGTTGTGTTGGAGGAAAGAAGGAGGGCTAAGAAAGAGCTAGAAACTTGATAACCTGATTATGAAAATGATTATGGTAAACTGCGTGCATCAGGAAAGCATTAAACGCCAATTAGGGCTCTGAAGTGTTAGTCATTAGGAGCCTGGCTGCAGTTGGCACACAACTTGTATCTTGTGTGTTTTGTTTGGATGCAATAACAGAAGTGTAAATTAGGATTGGGAAGACTATAAGAGAAAAGAGAACGCAAATATCAGTATTTTTAAGTCCTTTTCTGGAAGAGTATGTTTTTTTTTTCCCTCTCTTCTTGTTAAGAAAGAGAAAGCTAATCCTATCAAAGATCATCTTTTACATGCTCATGGAAGAAATTATAGCAGTGGGACTCAGCCTTTGGCTATGGCTCAGTGTTAGAGACATACCTTATATTAAAGTGGAGAAGCAACACTGAGTCACAGCTGAGTGATGTGTCCCCCTAGGAAGGGCGGTTATGTGGTCTGAAGGCTTTTTATGAAAGTAGAGTATGAAGTGACGTGCTTGGATCCTACCTGGGATATTGGTCATCTGCTGTTGTTTTAGCAATTCGTCAGTGCCTTAAGGCCCAGAGACTGTGCTTGGTCAGGTCCCCTCTGGTTGTGATGTAGTGTTTCTGCACCCTCACACTTCAGAGGGGACTCCTGCATGCAGAACCCAGCAGGCATCTCTAGGTTGTTGCAAGTCAGTGCAGTGGTCTTGAAGACGGTCAAGTCTGAAAGTGAAATCTTCTGGCCTCTTTTACACCTTTCTCTGATTTTTCTTGAGGATTGTTTTCAGTCAGATGTAAGACGATTATAGCTGTGGTAAGTGTACTGATAAAGAATGAATCAATTCAAGTTGCTTAATGCAGGAATACCTTAAGGTTGCTTAAAGTAGTTAGAGCTGATGTGTATGTTGCAGATGCCAGGTTCCCAGACTCCAGCAGCTCCAGTCCGAATGCTTGCCTGGCTGTTCAAAGGTCGCTATGTGGTGTTCTGCTCCTGAGAAACATGCGGTGTGCTGAGTACACAGTATTGCAGAGGTTTGTTCAGGAGGTGCTGATAACAGCCTTGACTTGCCAGTTTGCTTGGTGCTGGCTCGTGTTTCTAGCTTTGCAGTGTAGAAATTGGTCTAATTTACTTCAATTTAAATGTTGACAATCCTCTTTCTCTAAGCAAAGGGAAGCATGCACAGTCAGTCCAAAAAAAATGAAGATTTTTCTCCTGACAACCCTAGTAATAATTTTATATCTAAGAATCCCCTCTAGATATTTGTTTTACTATTTGCCATTAAATTATTTCTTATGTAGTCAACTTTTTAAAGGCATTGATCAGAGGTTAAAACCTTTCAGACTTGTTCTGACAGTACATGCTTATTGGAAACCGTGGAATGAAAGCCTGTTGTTTACTTCTCTTGCTGCTGTCAGTTTTCTCTAGCTCCATAATGGTCAGGGAAGCTTAGGAGTGTTTAGGAGTTTTGGAGGTGGAAGTGTCAGTATGTTGTCAAACTCAGTGTTTGCATCGTATGTTTTATTTGGAAACTTTGACCAGCTGTACATACATAATGGTACATTCTAGAGCCCTTATTTAAACTGTACTGAGTATGCTTAAAAACTGTGTGCTATTTCAATACGAAGCCACCCTTGCCTCAACGAGCTTTCTTTCTAGGTATGTTTTTAGGTGGCAGCCTCAGGTATAAGTGGTACAAACAAATTGGTGGAGAGGAGAAAATCACAGCAACAACACAACAAAAAGCCGATAACCCTATGTATTGCTGGAAAATGAACAGGGCTGCAGAGGTCTTGGCTCGCTCCCCAGCTGTCTGCACACAGTGCCCTGCTCGTGGCACTCGTTCAGCAGTGCCGGTTGTCAACGTGACAGGGTTGAGACTAATGTGAGCGCACTGCCAACACAAAAACATGAAAGCAGCCTGCACACGGCCGCGTTCTGCTGCACTGTGAGCACGGGAGATAGATTTTGACTGTTTTTCTGGATTGCTGTGATTACCCTGCTCTGTCTAGTGCATTATGACAAAATACAGTTGCAAACCTGATGCTGGAGGTGAATGGTAATGAGCACCGGTGATGCTTTAAAATTCTTGATAGCTGGCTGGCCTTGCTATTTCCATTAAAGGAGTTAATGAAAAAGTAACTATTCTGTGCTTTCAAATGTTCACAGGATTTCTGATTTTATATTTCAGGTGGCTTTTGGTGCCTCCTCTCTTTCCTTCACTGCCAGCTCTGCTCCTGGAAAAAAGGGAGGGAATTTGTCTTCCTGGCTTCAGAAGCCATGTCTCCTTGTCAGGCATGTAATGAACACAAATGGCATACCCTATGCATCCAGAAATCATGCTGGATATAATTAGATGAGTGCAATTATGAAAGCGAATAATTTACCCTGTCAGGGAGCTCGTGTTCTGGTGGAGAATTGCTCACAATTTTCCTTTGCATTACAAAATAAGCACAAAGTTATTCCTCCTATACTAATTGATCTGAGGAAGTGTCGCAGTGGTTTGTCAAATTCGGTCACTGTAAGGGTCTCACTGTTTTGGTGATGGGGCTCGGTAGGTTCTTTGATGGTTGGACTTGTTGACCCAGTAGGTCTTTCCTGACCTGGGTGATTCTACGATTCTGTGATTGTAAATCTTCATTAAGTAGGCACAGATCTCCAATCTCGTCTACAGCGATATGTTGCGTGCATCTAATTGATGTGAACGTGAATATTACAGAAAATAGAACATGCATTCTGAACTGAGGAAAACATATCTGTTTTCTTTTAAAATGAAAACACTGTTTCTGTTTATGAGAACAGCTGGGGCTGTCATTAGTCTTTTTTTCCTTTTCCCAATACTTTTTATAGGCAAAGGCAGTAAGGCCCTAAAACTGTTACGAATACATCACATTTTCTGCTAGGAATATCATTTATTGGCTTTGGGTTAGGTGTCTTAATTATTTGATTATTATGTTTTGGAATTGGATAAAAGTCTTCTCATTTTTGTGGCACTCCAAATGTGATTAATAGCAGCAAAAAATATGGAAGTCATTAGCCCTTAGTACTCAACGTTTTGCTTTTTTTTTTTTTGCCAAGATAGAAGAATGTGTCAATAATAAAACAATTTTAGTTTCAAATGAGTGCTCATAAATATGTAGACATTTAAAAAGCTATGAATTGTTTTATGAATTTTAATGGAACGGGACGGTTGCAGTATTATGTGAAGGAAATGAATGGCATAATTTGCAGTAGCATATTAATTCACATCTTTTCATATACCTAATATTTTAAATGCTAGTTGTATCTGTGTGCAAGACAACTCTTTGTTGCACACAATGTGAATCTTTTCCTACAACACTGAAACTCATCCCTTGCTGAATTGGAATATGGAAGCCTTTTTAGTAGAGCCAGCCCAAGCTACCGCTGTTTCAGAGGGGCAGAGGAGGTCGGAAAAAGGACGGAACAGGCAGTACTGAGTAGTTAAGTCTGAATTGGCATCATTATGATTTCCAACTACCCTTTGATTACGTTATTTTTTTCAGCAAAAGAAATAAATGTTAATGTAGTCAGTAATTAAGTAATGGTGTATGCTTCACTCTGTATCTTTTTTTTGCTGAAAGGGATGAAAGTAATGGATTACTTGACAAGGTGGTGCTATTGCTTTATACAGTCATTTTATCATGGTGGTAGGGCTAGAGCATTGTGTGCAGTCACAGTGTGAATTCATGGATAATGATAGAAAACATATTACACAGTTTGTAATAGACACCAGCAGACAGGAATTTTGTGTCTTCCTCTAAAATCTATAATCTGAGCAAATGGTGGTGTTCAATGACAGAATAGGACAGTGGCTATAGACAGGCATGGATGGAAAGGTCAGAGTCCTATCTGTTACAGAAAAAAAATTAGAAATCATTCAAGTATGCTGTGGCTCTAGAAATAGTGAGAAGCTACAGAAAGACCTATTTGCTGAGTTGTGGAGGTGATTATTCCTGGTCAGCTTCAGTGACTTTCTTTAGCTGTATAGAAAAGCCAGGTTTGAAATGGAGTCCTGCTGAAGTTCAGACAGATGGATGCTCGTAGGGAGAAGGTAGATAGGAACAGAAGTAAAAATGAGTGCTAGCAGAGGTACATCAGACCTGGTGGCTGTGGGTCTGAGAGGCAGTGGACTGTGTGTATGGATCTGCGTGGGCAGCAAAGAAAATCAGAAGTGGTGTCCGTCAGCCTCAGCTCACCATACTGAGTCTGAGGTGGCAGGAGGAGGGAGCTGCAAGGATCAGTACAGCAGAAAACCCCTGGGTTAGAATTTCAGTGCCCATCCTCAGTTTGAATTGCTGGAAGATTAATTACAAATAACTGATTGAATACTAGATTAGTTCCCTACCAACAATTTAATTAACTGCGATTAAAATTTTAGGTTTAGATTGCGCTTTGTACTGATGGCTTCCTACAAAGTTTTATTGCTTTTAAATGATGCTGTGCTTTTTTGATTAAAAATTTAATTTCCTGTTAAATAGAAAGCTCAGGAAAAAAATCTCTGTCCAGCTGCTTTTTATTTTAGCCATCTTTGATGGGAAAATTAGGCTTTGAAAGGTATCTGAATTTTGCAAAAAGCGGAACCTAAGTTCTCTATTGTATTCAGATATGCAGAATTGGGCGGGTATCTGGAAATCAAACATTGTGTCGTGGCTATAAAAGGATATCACAGCCCTTGTACAAGACCCTTCAGAAGTTATTTCATTAAAGTATTAACTCAAGATAGAATTTCAGATCACTCCTAATTTCAAAGGTAGTTAAAATAATTTATTAGGAATTGAATGTAAGCACTGATCTCTGGATTTAAGTCAGTAACGTGCTGAAATCAGAAGATTCAAGAGTTTTGCTATCTTTTCAGCTTGTGCCGTGAAATAAACCTTCATAGTTTCTCACAGATCTGAGGAAATACCAACCTGTGATTTTATGTTGACGCAAGTAAATAAATTTGTCCCAAAATGTATTCCCCTTGAAATAAAAACCATTCCCATACCTCCCATCCACCTTGTACAGCATGACACAACTGCTGGGCTGGGAAGCACTAAGCCTGCAGTCACTTGTTCCTTTCATCTCCCTTTTCCCCCCATCTTTCTCCGTGGTGCCGAATGGGATGGTGACGGGTGCCACGGGCTGGGGTTTTATTGGGGGACATGTATAATGTCCCATTCTCTCTTGCCACTGCCCTGCTGCCATGTCGCTCTTGTGTGCAAAGGCAACAGCACTGCTGCGTGTGTGTGGCAGACAGCAATCCCTTGTATGATACATCTAGCTGCTTGTAATCTGTGTGGATAATGGTGTTGTAGGTGACAACATGTGAGCAGTTCAAGAAGTGGAAGCTGGTCTGCTTTTGAGGATCTGAGTCTGTACATCCTGCACCAGGCAGTGGTGAAGATACCAGCCGGATCTCTATGTTATTTATTGACGTATCTCCATGTCACTTCATGTTACATGATGACAATATCACTTTGAAAATTGCTGAGACAAATTTCTTTCAATTCAGTGCACATTTATGTAGTGCAGGAAGCAGTACAACTGGAAATAGTTTCTAAATGTAATTATTCTTTCCTCTGGATAAGTTCATAGAGAAAGGAGTCTTTTGCTTTGGGGAAATTTATAGTCTCAGTCTTATTTTCTATTTAAAAATAGAAATGTTTTCTCCAAAAATGTCTATTGAGCAATACCAATAATCAGCTTTGAAGTCAGTGGTGTTTGCTTCTTGCAATTTTCAGGTATTTCATTGATTCCTGATATTTTTTTGAGACATTCCTTGATGTCTTCTGCCCATACTCCAGCAAGCTTATATTAAAACCAGTCTTTCTCCTTGTCCTCTTAGGTTCCTTTATGCAAATTGCAACCTACAGAAGAATAACAAACATTTGGAAGAGTCAAAGAAAACAAATCTACAAAGCAAATCTGTTCATAAATGTCTGTTCATAAAAGACTTTAAAAAAGAGACTATTTTTCATTACACTTGTGCCTACTTTTGCATTTCCTGAAATGGCTAGAACTAATATCAAAGATTACATGCAGTATCAGTAGGCTTGTGGGGTTTGTTTTTAGACTAGAAAAAGCTCTGCAGCTTAGAGATAAAATGTAATGTAGTAGTTGCTAAGGTAACTGCATGTTTTTGTGAATAGTGGAACAAATTAGGTGAGCAAAACATCTGTAAATTGTCAATAGGTAGGTTAGGGCTGCCCTTAAGCTGCACAGATTAACCTCTTCAGACCTACTGGTTAAGTCAAAGAGCAGGAAGAAAGAATGGCCATAGAGGTTTGTGTGGCTTATACCCCAGTGAATACTGTCACCTCTCACTGGGAAGAGGAGGGCAGCTGTGGTGGTGGTGGGTCACCAAAGGCTCTGAGAGCAGAGATGAGTCCAGTGTGGGAGCGAAGGTGAAAACTGACTACTTTCAGTTGGTCCTCAGTGATGTAGTGGATTTGTTCACCTGCTCTACTAAATGTGCTAAACGAATCTTCTGTCTCTGACTAATCTGTGGTATTGCAGGTGGAAGAGGAGATGAGTGGTTCTGTTTCTAGGGACGAGTTGGTGGTTGCTGTACCTGGGCGGGTGAGGATGTTGGGAGTGGCCAGTTCTCATTTTCAGCTTATGCTGGGGGTGTTTCCTGTTTAAGTGTGCTCCTAAAGAGAACATACAGGCTTGCATACCTGGACAGACAGAGCATCCCCCAGTCTCATACTGGCTGCTTGTATGTAGGTAGGTCCTGGGAAGGTATTGGAGGGGATGGTGGGGAAGCTTGGATGATGTGTCAGGATTTGGAGAAGAGTTACTTTGTACAAGCAGTCAGACTTATCTTACAGGGTACATTCTAAGGCTTTCCTCATAGGCACAAAGCGTATGGCTCCCTGCTTGGGAGAACTGAGATACAGGAAGCCCTGCATGCAATTTCATCAAAAGCCCATTGCATCGAAGGCTGACCAGGTTGACATGAAAGCAGCTTGGATGTGGCAATACCAGGAGCTCCTGCTGGCTAGTTTCCTCACACCACCTGAAGTTTTGAACAAGCCATAGCTCCACTGCTGGCCCTGAAACAGCTTTGCATGAGTCACGCTCTAAACATCTGAGCACTGCTATCTTAACAGGTGAGGAGGAACCAGTAAAGTTGCACCTCATTAGGATTAGATTTAGCCTGATCTCAACACACATCTTTATTCAGTAGATCTTAATTGCATAATGCAGCAGATGCTTTATTGTTAGAGAGTCAGATTTTTAGTCAAGAAAAGAAATAAGTATGTAATAAATTCATTTATGCCCATGACAGTAATTACCCATTAGTCACAAGTAACCAGTTGTAGAATTTAGTTGTTTTTTGTAGTCTTGGTTTGCAGTTGTGGAGATGCGTGCAGTTTTTAATTTTCTAGGGTTTTTAGTTTTCTTGTAGGAAACTCCTGCAATTGCTGTTATTGAATCATTTTGACTACTGGGTTCTGTATTTAACAGTGAAAAGTGACTTTCACTGATAAGGTGCAGCACCATAGCACATCAAACTATTTGTTGAAGCTGCCTAATTAATTCAGAAATTAGGGAGAAATTAAATTTAAACGGAGAAACAGGACACAGAAATGCATGGGGTGTAGATTTGCTGGTTCATGCACAGGATCTAAAATGTTCTGAGAAATGCATCTCTGTTGAAAGGAAGAAACATATTTTAAAATTAGACAGGTAGTACTTTATGCAGGATTTTTGGGTCATTGAATAGAATGTCCACAGATGAAAGAGAGAGATTTGTCCCAGCTCAGGATAACTTCTCCACTCCTAGCTCAGTGACTTCTAGGATCTCATTTTGGAGACACTTTCAAATCTAACTACCTGTGTTCAGAATTGGATCATGGGAACCTTAAAGATTTCATAAAAGTGAAAACTGTCTTCATCTGACACTGTTTGCTTCCATTCCCATGATGTTTTCCACTTCATCTAACTAACTTTTAGTGTCTCTTCAAGCTAGTTGCAGTAGGAATTGCTTTTTAAATTGAGATTCATGACCATCTAAGAAGCAGTGAGCTGCTGGTATGGGGCCTCATGCATCCCTATCAATTTTCATCTGCACTTCTTCAAAAGCGAGAAGAGAGATCTCTTCCTTGGAGGGTAAGGCTTTGGCTGCTACTCTAAGAATACAGGCAGATGAAGGAACAAAACTGCATTTCCAGCAGCTCACAAGTTTTACTCTTTTAGGTGGTAAATGCTTATTTTGTACACTTTGAAACCGTGCAATCTAAGATCTCTGTGCCATGTAGTGTGCACTTCCAAACAGCATTAACAGAGTGGAGAGAAACGTATTCATAAAATATGGATCTTCATAAATATATTATGGCTTGTTTTCTCCTTTAAAACGCATTTGTCCGGAGAATTTACTTTCATGACATCCCTTTTCCCCCAGTGAGAACACAGGGTACTTTCTGTTTTGTTCTGTTTCCCTCCGTAGTCCTTCTTTAACAGCAATGGTTTCTTTTCAGTCCCTACCTTCCCTACCCCAGTTACTTCGCTGTTAAACATTGCTCAGTTTCCTTCTGGAAATCTCCTAATTAAAAGCCATGAGCCTTTAATTATTCTATGATTCCAGGAACGTCTCTTGAGGAGATAAATCCTGTTGGTTCATGGCAAATGTTGACACCTGCGTAATTTCTACAGGTTTTTTTTGGATGAACGGTGATTATTTCTCAAAAGAGCAATCTCAAGGCTTTCTTGGAAAACTGTTCATGTTACTGGACCCTAACAGGAAGATCTAGTCTGTTAACTGCTGTCAATCTTAAAGGCCTTTGGAGTCTATCCAGATTATACACTTTTAGCCTATTAAGCAGTATGTGTGATTTTAGATGAAAGCTCTCTGTAGAATTTATCCAGAAGAGTCTGACCTACAGGGCAGAATATACGAGTGTAAGGATGGATGGAGAAGGAAGGTGTTACCATGCGTGCTGTACCTTACACCGCAAGGAAGGTGTTGTCTGCATATTGCTGTTGCTGATGGGTATATTATGACATTGCTGAGCGGTTCTGAAAGATTTTGGTTTATAATAGGGACCCAAAAAGTTTGATGGGCAGAGAGTAGTAAATAAGGATATTTTTGCACGTGTACTTAATCAAATGTCAGTATGGCTATACAAAGTAAATGGCTTTTCTAAGGCAAATAATTATGGATGATGATTTAAAGGAGGTTTTAGTATAAAAGGTTATATCACTTTGAATTTATTACTGCGTTTTGGCATTCTGAATCTCCTCTTTAATGGCTGAAAATTCAGAGAAGTCCTGTTGACCTCCTACTGTTTAATGACTGTCAGTGCCTGAGCTGTTATATGCAGTTTTACAGAACATCTTCCACTACATCACCTGTTTATATTAATTCCTTCCTACCACAACCTGAAGCCCAGCTCCTTTCTAATCAAACATTTGGTTACAGGTGGCCTACTGAAAAGATTAATGAAATGCAGACTTTATTAGCCACAGCAGAACATGTAATTCGACTATTGAAGTTACTACTACTGATCACCTAAGCCTGCACCTTTGACCGTGAGGATTTAATGTGTTTGATCTATGAGAGTGCTTAAAGGGGATAATTGGCTGATGAGGAGCCAGGAGCATCCTGAGCGAGGTGGGACCGTGTGTGCTGGCAGGGAGGTCGGGGAGCAGCCTGGCGGCACGCTTTCCTCTTTATTCCTCTTTATTCCCCAATCCTTTTGAGCAGGTTTCAGGCAGAACAGCATGTTAGAAAGCATCAGTGGCCAATGCTGGTGTTTGGTGTGATTGCGTGCTCAGGAAATATCAGCAATTACCCATTAGTCAGATGAGACCACAAGCTGCAAAAGAGAATTTGAAGGAGTTAAAGGAAAAATAGACTTCTGTTTTATCTCTGCAAAATTTAGAAGAATAACCTGCATATGGCTTTCCAGTAGGAATAGTAATTCGTTGTTTAAATACTGATTCAAGTAAGAAATGGTTGCACTGTAGATGGATTTTTATTATTTTTTTTATTATTCTCCAGACAACACAGATCTCCTTCAAAGATGCACGCAAGCCTGTGCGGCAAGCCTGGCTCATTGTTCTTTTATATTTCAAGGTCTTAATGAAAATTGACTAAAGCAGTAAATCGCTGTTCTGTCTCCTTCTGACTTCCCTTCAATTTTGTGCATTCTTGGTCCAGACTTTTTAATAAAAAGGATTTATGTGGTGAAGCTGTCTGTGGGTGCATGTTATTGTGTTTAGCAGCTTGACAGTGCATGGTTTGTTCAGGAAAAGGAGCCCAACAGCAGGTGGAGCAGTGAACTATTTCTACAGCGCTGCATTCTGACATTGCAAGTGCGTCTTCATTCCTGGCTTGCTCCGTTTCCTTTTCCTCAGGCCATTCAGATAAGCTGTGAAGAAAAAAAAAATAAGGAAGTTAAAAAAAAGGTTGCCTTTCTGTTTGGAAGATTTGGGCTATTTCAGTCATGAAGTTTGGCAGCTGTTGTAGAAATGGGGAAGGGATGCAAATTCAAACAGCTCTTGGATTAATAACAAATGTATACTCAACTGCACTTTCCAAGGATGTGGCAGATAGGACTCTTGCTCTTCCACTTGCCTCAGGAGCACTGTGGGATACTGCTGGCTGCCGCGGGTGCTTCCTAAAACGCTACCACGGATGGCATGACAGCAGGCACTGCTCAGCGCTCCGCTGCCAACCGTGTCCCTCCCCCTGCTGCTGCCTCTGCCCACCTTCCTGCAGTAAAAAACAGCTGTTTCAGAAGGATGCTTTTTCTGTTGTTTTTCTTTTATTTCTTTGAGGACTGACTTGAATTGATGTATGTTCCTAGAAAGGCTCAGATCCTAGAAAAATTGGCCCAACAGGCACAGTCTCTTTATCAATTACTTTGCTTAACATTGAAAGTATCCAGCAGAGTGTGTAATCTAGTGTTTCAGTCAATTAGTAAATCAGTATAATCCAAAGCAGACATAAACTGCACAGAGACTACGTGGGGAGCAGGATCTTTAAAGCCAATATCATCAGGCAGCATTTATAAAGTTATAATGAAAAGTTCTGCTAAGAGAGTAAATCAAATGCTGGATTGCTTTGTAGTGTCACTGTGAATAAAAAGCCTCCACTTCTATAGACAACAGCATGAAAAAGTATTGGTGGCCTACCGTAGTGCTATTGTGACTGCGTGCATTGGCTGTGTGTAGATAGGTAGCTACATCTGCGAGGAAGGATACAGGAAAAATGTAAAAAAAAAAGGTGAAGAAAGAGGCTGATAGTAGCAGCCCAAGGCATGGGCACTGCATTACGGAGAGCCTGGCAGGGGGTGTTTGGATGAAGGGAAAAGTCCACGTGATACTGGGAAAGTAAAATTGTTGTGTGACAAATTATGCTTTTTTTCTTTCACTGCATCAGTCACATGAAAATTTCATAAGCACTGAACTTACAGTTTTTAAGTTTCAGGGACTGCGCATCTAAAAGAAATGCCTGCAAGCAGAGAGAAGTTAATTTAGTGAAATATTTAAAGATTCTACTTAACCTTCTGATGTTGCCCCTTAGACTTGAGCACTGTGCACTTGTTGCTGCTCTTTTTGTACCACGGAAAAATTGACTGGAGAATCAAGAACCATCTGATCCCTGAGAGATTTCTGCTGGTGAACCTGAAGTTCTCGTCTTGAAATGTGAAAATGATACAGAGAATAGAAGTGCATAACATAAGTTAATTTATAACATATCACAGCCTGTATGTGATATTTTTCAAGCATGGTGCACTTTGAAATAATTCTCCTTGTTACTAAAGTTGAGGACATAACAATAGTTGTCAGAACATAAACATAGTTAAATATTAATCAAATGGTTCCTATAAGTTACAGTAGTGATTGCTTGGAAATCTAGTGACATCCATTCCCTTATTAGTTGGGAGCTCTTTGGTCATCCAGGCAGCAGCTCTGTGTTCTGAAGGCACAGAACTGTGTTTTTCAATGAAAGTTTCAAGAAATATCTGTGGTGTATGTAATGTGATCTTCCCTAATGCATTTTGCAGAAATAACTCAATTTTCATAATTTCCAAATTTTAAAACTATTTTGAATTGTATACGTTGGTCATAAAGATTCATTCTGTTTTGGAAAACACAAGTTCAGGTGGTATGAAACTCGTGCATTTTCCATTCATACACAGAAAAACAGCATTATGTACTTGGGACAAATAATTACATTACTTAAGGTTTTGGGGCTTGAATGCCTCCCAAGAACCCTCCTGGCATGGTGTCCCACCAGCCGGTAGCTCCGGCCTCGTGTCTTTGAGGTGCTGCCCTGTCTGCTGTCAGTTGCTCAGGTTCTTTGTGGTGCTGTTCTTCCTTCTCAGCGTATCCATGCATGTACTTTGGAGTTGCGTTGTGTTAACTCAAAATGCTGTCTTCTGATCTTTTACAAAGAAATAATAATGAAAATAGTTAGGTCTTCCTGATTCCAGCTCCTCAGGCTAAACCACCTGCTAGCTGCCATTACCTGAGGCTTTCAATCACGAGTGTTTTCCCATACTGCCAAGCATCAAAGGAAAAATATTAAGTGTTGCTCTGTGTTAATGATTAGTTGTAAAGCTGTATAATGCGTTTTCTGGCTTTTCTTGTCTTTCTCAAAGATTCATGCAACTTTGCCTGTTTATTCATAATAGAAATTTTCCCTTTTCGAGAAAACTATCATTCTATTTTGTTTTCAGAAAATTCTTAAGTAAGAATGTCTGAACAATTCTTTTATCCTGTGAAGTATCTTGTTATGTAATAAATAATATGTAATATCTTCAATTTTTTTTTCTTTTGAGATTTAAGTGTTGCGTATTTGCTTACAGATCAAAACCTTTGTTCAGCATACTAAGCTATAGCTTTCTGTCTAGGCTGATTCTGGCTATATCCTTGACTCTTTACTTGTTACAGGCTTTTATTTGTCTTTTCCCCTCCCTTCCGTTCTCCTCCCCACTCCCTTGAGCACACATCCCTCAAATAAAGCCTCTTTGTGCACACAGTTAATGTTATTGACAAGCGTGTGTTTTGGGCGGAGATGTGTCCCTTGTACTTTGAGACTGCTGTCATTTCATCTACCTCTTTTGTGAAGAGACTGAGCAATACTTTATAAGCATCTTAAAGGAGAGCGGTTAAAAAATCTTCCCATTAAACTTCAGGAGAATTTCATGCGGAATACAGTAGTACTCTTGTTTAGTTCACACACATAAAGAGGCAGCCACTAGACTTAGACAAGTCAGGGTTGTTTTATTTGTCTTTGAAGCATCTGAATCACGGAATTGCAGGGACCTTAAGAGATCATTGAGTCCCACCCTCCTGCTATGCAGGTCTCATAAAATAGATCATGCTGGGATTGTTTATTCTGGAGAAGAGGAGGCTCAGATGAGACCTTATTGCCCTCTACAAATCTCTGAAGGGAGGCTGTGGAGATCTGGGAGTCAGCCTCTGCTCCCAATTAACAGCAGTAGGATGAGAGGTGATGGCCTCAAGTTGCACTAGGGGAGGTTCAGGTTGAATATTAGGAAAAACTTCTCTGAAAGAGTGGTCAGGCACTGGAATACCCAAAGAGGTGCTTGAGTCACTGTCTCTGGAGGTACTAAAGAAACGTGTAGTTGTGGTACTGAGAGACGTGGTTTAGTGGGCAATATTGGACGGTTGGACTAGATGATCTTGGAGGTCCTTTCCAACCTTAATGATTCTACGTTTCTGAACTGTCCTTAATCAAAGGAACCAAACTACATGAAATAAAAATATAAGGCTGTTGATAACAATATAGAGGGAAAGCAGCAGAAAAAATTGCAAGTCCAAAAAAACCATATCATTTTTATCAAGTGAAACCACACTTTAAAAATACCACAAATTTTTTGCATCCTAAGATCTCATTTTAAGCTGCATAAAGATAAGATCAGTAGTACCATAACTGTATGCAAGCTTGAATTTAATTTACTACATTTGCATCTTTCATTCACTCATCACCAAGAAACTGGTCCAAATTCCGTGTAGTTGTAGTGAATTCAAGATTTTAGAGATGATTATTTTCTCATTCTAGAGATGAGAGTGAGTGGTGAAATTCAGTAGGAGTGCTAGACTTGAGGTTGCAACCTGCCTTGCCTTTAAGATTTGGGAAGAGTACAATGTCCAGGCTTTATAAAATTTTCTGAGGACTTTTATCTTCAAACTGAAATTAAACTGGAAGCTCAATAGCTGAGAACTGGAGAGGGTTTTTTGTTCTTTTTTTCTCTCTACATATTTTCATTTTAATTCTTCTTTAGAACGAACACCTCATTCCAAAGCTGTAATTCCTACAGTGAAAGGTTTTGGGGTTTTTTTGTGAATTCATATGTATTTCTGTACAAAATTTCTCTGCAATCTGTAAAAGTCCTAGCTAAAAGGTCTTTTAGCAAGTCTGTCTATTTTGGTGATTCACTATGTCAGAAATGTTAGAGAATATCTTATTTCTGCCTTACTTCTGGAAGGTTGGCTTAGCTGTATTTTGCTTGTAAGTCAATCTTCTCTGGAGCTGATCCACACTGGCCCTACCTGATGCTTCAAAAACTTCTTTATTTCTCTTAGAAGTTCTCTTATTGGTTTACAATTTGCAATTTGGTGCTGTCCTTGTGGATTTATCCAGTGTTGCAGAGGAGTAACCCAGCAGCAATACAGAACAGCTGACAGCACGTCAGCTTCTTGCAATTCCTTCTCAATCTGCCGGTGTGCAGTAGCAAACCCGGGCAGTCAGACCTGCACTAACTGAACATCTTCTCGTTGCTGGCAATTCTGTAGGAGCTTTTTGTCTTTAGTCCTGCTTGATAAGCTTTTGCTTTTCCCTCTGTTTTTGTTAGTGCAGAGCCTTTCTTTCTCAAATATACTTGTTACTCTGTTCTTGACAAATTGAATTATGAATTTTTGCTAAAGCCAAACTTCTAATGGTATCTAAAAATAATTTCAAGACCAACAGTGTAATGTCTTTCTATAATAGTTATATATGAGTGAACGGACTAGGCTAAAATAAGAACCAGGCCAATTAAAGCTCGGTTTGAGGATAGTGACGCTTGTAATTAAAGATGCACAGGAAATGTTTCTCTCCTTCCCCATCACTCTCCTCCTCCTTTTTTTCCCCACAAGCTGACAGAAAGCAAAGGGAGGCAAAGCCTCTGTGAAGACCTGAATGCGCAAGTGTGACAATGCTCACATTTCCCCAGACTACAAAACTTTATGTGAGGTGAGGTTTTTAGAATGCATTTCTGTAGAATTTCTTGGTTTTGGAATAACTAGTGCTTCCTGAGGAAAAATAATTTTTTTCTTAGTAAATCTTAATAATGCACTATTTGTTTTGGAGAGAGGATGCTGAGTGCCCTACTCAGTGTTTTGAAGGCCTACGTTTAGAAACTGTGACTGCGAGTACTCGGCAGGATTCCTACTTGATGGCATTAGCAGTCTGTGTAAGTCTTAATTTAAAAATGAGAATGATTTACTTTTCTAATCAATTTTTATTCCTTGTTAACTGGGTGAGAAATGGCATTATGAACTACATGCAGATAAGCTACTGCAGCTTAAGGCAGAACGCAATCAAACACAGGGTCATGGGACTGACTGTACAGAGAGCCTGGAGAGAGCTGTGCATGGGGAGGTAGAGAAGCCTGCCAATGAGAGGGTTCTGTCAACCTTGGTCTTCAATTCGCTAGCTTTTTTCAAATAGGTATTAACCAATAAGGGTCATGTGATTTTCTAAATGTGTTTTCATTTTTAAATGCAAGTATATTGCATTCATTTATAACGTAGTTTCTCAAGACAACACTCTCAATTGAGAATGGCTTCTTAAATTGAAATTTTCTAAGACCCATTTCTACCCATACAGGGGGAAGAATGAGCTCTTGTGAAATGCAGGTTATGAGCACCAACTGGGTTACCTGGACTTGCTATTTCTTATTCTCTACTAGGCCTTTTAATTCTGGAATTCTTGCATTTAACCCACTGCTATCATATGAATTGTCATTTTTCTAGCAGCGTATCTATATGGGGAATTGTAAAGCTAGTCCATTTGAAAGATTTTGGGGTTTTGACTCATTTTGGTATTACTTCCTTTTCTCCTGTTAGGTATACCCATGTAAGCATTATAAAATTCTAAGGCTGAATATGATGCTGGAAAGAAGGGAACGGTATAAGAATCTTTCCAAAAGTAGATGCCTATAAATTTGGGATGCACAAAGGTCAAACTCCTGATGTGATTAAGCTTGTAGAAACACCGAGAGTTTGTCCATTCTCAGTATTCAGCAGTGCCTGCTGCTCCCAAATAAGGCCAGAAGATGCAAAACAAAGGGATTCTGGTGTAACTGAGTGACTTTAAATGCTATTCCTATAACTGTTTCTTGGGATTTGTATTTGTTTTTATTCAAATTCCAGATCGACACCATTTAATTTAATTATTAACTGAGAAATTTGGCTCTTGGGTCTTATATTGTTTTTGGAGCCACCGTTAGCAAGAATGTCATTCCAAAAATTGGTGCTATGATATCATTGCCTTCTCAAAGTATTGTTAATACAGTAGTCCTCGTGGTGCAACCGGAGAGATTACTTCTAAATCCTTTCCCCAGTCAACTACTGCTAAAGCTCTCCTTGTACCTTTAAATATTGTTCACTTAATGAAATTCACAGTAACAGAACAACAGTGAGAGGTGGTGATGTAAAAATATATACCATCAGGCACAAATGTTTTATGAACTCGTGTCATATGGAGCCTTGGGAAATCTTATACTCATGAATGCTTTCACAAATTATGTTTATCTTATACGTGCACAAGACCAAATTATATTTTTTTTTAGTCTTCAGGGTATCTGAGAGTGGGACTATTCTTACTGGTTCTGTCTGAGCTAAGAAATATATCAGTAGGACTTGAGACTTTGCAAGGTCACTCCAAATGGGTAGAGTTGTATGAAATTTCTTGTTGAGACTTGAAAGCAGATGAAATTCAAGTAGTTTTATCCCTTCAGTGTGATGTGAATTTCTTACTAGTTCAGGACAAGTAAATAAAAGGCTCGTAGAAGTGTCACAGAAGTGATTAAAATTTTCTTGTGGATTCTGCTGTTACAGAAAGGAAAACTATAGTTTTGGAAAAAGGAAAGTCGAGTCCAATTACCTTTGGCTAAAATTGGCACGTTCCTTTTTCTTCTTTCATGACAAAAAAAAAGTGTTAGAGTTGCATTCTGTCAAATGACCTGTTCAGAAAATCTGAGAATTAAGTATGTGAGTTAGTTACACGAAGCTTAGTTATAGTGTATATTGGATAATTTCCAGCAGAAATGCCTCTCTCACTCCCAGCTGCAACTCAGGAACCTGTAAATCTCAATATCGGGTCATTCTGCATTTTAGAATTTTATCTTATTCTGGTTTTGGAGATGCCACATTGCGGTGCCGTTCTTTCCCTTAGGAGAGGTTTTTTTTAGTTCTCATCTTCATGTTTCAAAACACAGGGAGACTATCACTGTGCTATGGTGCTTGGGAAGCATTTATAAGTTTTTCTAGTCTCAAACTTAGTTTTTTGAGATTTTTCATGGTAATTGCAAGGTCTGGTGTTTTGAGCAACAACAACAGAAGGAAAGCCATGCAGTTATGAGTAATTTGGCATTTCCCAATAACTTTCCAAGTAGATTCCAGTGGGTTTGTCCTGTCTTTCACAATGACTTTGAAGAGTATTCAAATGTACCCCTCCTGTTGAAACACTGTTAGATTTAGGTTTCCCACACGCCAGCTGGTACTGCCTCCTAAGGAATCCTCTGCAGGGCATTCTCAGACTGATGTGTGAGAACATGGCAGTTGAACCACTCCCGTTTCCCTTGTGTGGCTGCCAAACCAGTTGTTTTAACTATCTACTTTTCCCTTTTAATTTTAGCTGTCTTGGTTATTCACATGTGAGTACATAGATTCATAGAACGGCTTAGGTTAGAAGGGGCTTTAAAAATCATCCAGTTCCAACCCTGTGCCATGGGCTGGCTGCTCCCACCAGCTTAGGCTGCCCAGGGCCCATCCAACCTGGCCCTTGAGCACCTCTAGGGATAGGGCACCCACAGCCCTGGGCAGCAGTGCCAGGGCCTAACCGTCATCTGAGTAAACAATTTCTACCTAACTTTCTAATCTAAATGTCCCCTCTTTTAATTAAAACTGTTCTCCCTTGTCCTATCACTGTCAGACTGTATAAGTAGTTGGCCGCATGTGGGCCACAGATGACAGAGGTACTGAATGCAAACTTGCTTAAACTGGCTATGTAATTTGAAATTTATAAGGGAAGCTGGGCTACGGGTGATGCTTTTATATGGTTTGAGAGTGATGAGGACAAGGGGAGATCTTATTTGCTGATAGTTCATTCTAATGTTAGTGAACTGGCTTTGACTCAGACTTAGCAATGACTGAATAGAGTTGCTGGGTAATAACCCAAATCTAGTGTGTTAAAGCTAGAAATATTCTATATTTCCCTTCTGGATTTGATAAGACTCTTCTTATGTTGTCTGATAGGCTTTATTTAATATTCTTTAAAGTTTCTATAAAGTAACAGACATTGGAGTAGTAATCACAGGATAATGGGATATTTTAATTTCTGCAAAGTCTTTTAGGTGATGTATATTTCTTAGTTTGGTGATACATCTTTGAAATGTTAGGAGTCTTTATCAGTCTCAGATATTAAATAGAGAACATGGCCTTTAATAATGAGTATTGGTGAATAATAGGAGTAATAATACAGAAAACTATATAGTTTATGCTCACGAAGCAGCGAGGAAAAACATTAGGGCCACAGGTTGTACACAACTCTTGAAGATCCATTTCTACATTATTAAACTAAGCATGAGTCTAACTTAGAGTGCAATTTTAAAATAATTAATCTCAAATAAATACTTAGAAGCAGCATAATCTATGCAAATCTATGTAAATAGGTAGTTAGAATTAGAATGTAATAGTGAATGGGCTACTCAAAATTTCATTAACTAAAAAGACTGAAGACCCTGTTTACCAAGAAAAAACATCCTTTTTTCATACCAGTTGCTTTAGGTTGTTAATTTGAGAAGCTGATTGTTTTGGACCATTAATTATAATAATTAGAGGCAGATTTAGTGAGCATTATTGCAGTTTTCAACTAGACTAATAGTTGTGAAATCCGATTTTTATTAATATAAATGAAGTAAATTAGGAGCATGACACTATAGAGTGGAGGCAGAAACTTCAGGAACTTCCTTGATCCTCCCCAAATTCCATTAATTTAACAACGATATGTTGTCCTTAGTAGCTTGCTTGCTCTGTTTCCTTTCTTTTTTTTTTCTGCACTCGTAATGCTACAGTTCAGCCCAAAAGTCTGGCTGAGGAGAAGATCATGTTCCACGCTCTTTAGCCGTGTTAACATGGCTTGATACATTGATATTTGGCATAGATTGATATTTGGATAGAGAAGGAACAGAGCATACCAGCCATTGGTAGTTGTACAGTTTTACTTCATACGTATTCTCCTCAGTAAGATCATACCCTTCATTCACCTGGAGGCTGGGAGCTGGGATTACAGCACATCCAGCATCTCACGTGTGCGGAGATTCCTACCCACTGTGGTGCAACAGCACCTGCAAGGGCTGTGAGCGGAGGGCTGGGCAACAAATACACAGCGATGTCTCCGTGCTGCTCGCAGGTAGGGGAGCGCATTTTTAGTCTGCTGAAGATGTGAAAACTGTATGTGTCTGTTTCTGGCTTAGCCTTACGGAGAAAGTGGTGAGTGATGGAGCAGTGGAGGGGACGGAGGTTTTCCCACGCTCTAAATGTTTCATATTTTTCCTTTCCTGAGGCTTTGGGAGTCTGGGTGTTCCCATCTGGGACTCACGTCAGATTAACGCTCGGTTGTAACGAGATGTTCCCATGTCTGGATTTCTACTAACCTTCCCCTGGGCTTTTGGCACAAGATCTGCCGTTCTGTGTATGCACACGTGCACATGAAACGGATCTTTCTAGGGGCTTTATTGGCCTTGCGTACTGAAGCACCTTCTTTTTGAGCTGCATGGGAAGTTAAGGCAAAAAAATCAGCTTTCTGAAAGATTAGAATCAGTTCCCCATTAAAAACCTTATGTTTCAATGCTTTCTGAAATACCTGGTTCATCTTACAGCCTGCTGAAGGCTTGGGGCTTCCAATGCTGGTCTTTCTTTCCCCAAATTCTTTTTTTTTTTTTTTTTTTTTTTAATTAGCAATAACATAATGGGATTTTCACAAGGTTAGAAGACACCTGATGCCCGAAGAAACAAAACTAAACTGAATTGGAAATCTCTGGGTGCATGTAGCAGCTGGGGGAAATGTGCGTGCACGTTCATGCCTCTTTTCCTGCTTCGTCCAAGAACCACTGCCCGAACTGCTGCACGAGTTCCAAAAAGCTGTCAGCTATTTATGCCTCAGAGGCTTTTTTTTGCTTTAAAAATGCCCTTCCTCCCTCAAGGAAATGGAAGACTCTTTTTTAACAGGGTGGTTCCTGGCCCCTTTTCACCTTTTTGTTTTGAATACACATGCTTAGCTTTGTATTGAGAATCATGCTGCAGACCTAAATACTAGTAGAAAGCTTCAGAGCTCACTTGAGAAAAAGGGTGTAAGGAAGTCAGTGACTGCCGTATTCATGGCATTTGAATAGCTATTTTTTCTAATGCAAAATACTAGACGGCTGTAATAAAGAAAATTTCCTATTTAATTGAGCCTCCTGCTTTTAAATCACCTGACAAAATATCGTTAAGAACATGTGTGATGTGCTCTTCAGTCACTCCCCAGCGGCTTTTCACAGAGCAGGTTTGGAAACAAGTCTGCCTTTCCATTGGGCGCCCCTTAGGGGAGGTGGTTCCAGCTGTGCCTCCCTTCATGTGAGTAAGGCAGGCCTGTTTGCGGCCATGGGTTCTACCCTACTGAGCGTGCCTTCACATGCAACCTTTCATACCTCTTTGGATCTTCTTAAAAGAAATAAATACCTGTACTTGACCTACTTATCTATGTAATTATTTCACTTTGCTAGGGTGTATGCACATTCTGTTCTCATCTCCATGTTTATTTTCACTTTGGCAGTCATTTCATGAGTTGTTAAAAATTCCATCTGGTTAGTAATGAGAACTTGGGCTTAGTATTTCTCTTGTTACAATTACTGGCCAGAACAATGGAGGCAGAAATCAGACGAGTGCTTTGCGGAGTCAAAGCTCGGTCACTGCTTCCTCAGAAATCCTGTTGGATTAATTTAGCTCTTCTTAATGGCAATTAGTAAGGCAAAGTGAGAACTGCTGAAAGTGAGCAGGATGTCAGTGGTTGTTGGTCGTGGTTAAAGTTGCACCTGTTTCTCAACTGTCAAAACTGCGTGCTGCAGCATCTTGTAAGTTATTAATTTTGGGAGACTTACAAGATTCAATGGCTAATTGTGTTTTTTTCTTTTGTATCATGCCAGTTTTACTTGTATGTTTCTTCTTTCCTGGCTCTAAAACAGCATTATGCTTTACATCTCCAAAGCTTGCAAGTGACTGTTTCTGAATCATATTGCATCGGAGTAGATTTAAATAGAGAGAAAGTAGTTCTGTAACATCCTCTATACTTTGTGATCCAACAAATCCTACATCTGAGGCTTAAGTACTTTTTGTGAGCACCGTGGGTCATTTGGTGCTCATTCCTGTCTTAGGACTAGTACTCTTAACATACTGTACAATCTAGCCCTTAATATATGATTAAAACTCAGTAAATATATTCAGCTGGTAAGCGTAAGGCTTTTTATTTTCTTTATGGTAAAACTTGCCCTTTACATTTGCAGTTTACATGCTTCATACCATGAGAAAAAGTTTCTTATTATTGGTGTGATTATACAAATCACTGTGCATCTCCATAGAAAGTTGAGAGCAGACTATAGGCATAATTAAAATTCAGTATAAAAGTTTTAAACTTGGATATAGTAAATGTTTGGCAATTCTAATATGAGTAGAGGACCAGTGCATCAAAATAGAACTACTATTCAGGTATGCAAAGTACTATTCAGACTCTAATGATATCTGGTGATTTGGTTATGGTATTTTTGACCCTGGCGCTTTGCTTCACATTTTTCTTCTAAATGTTGCTTTCATAAAGTTGCCCCAATATATTCTTTCCTCTGTTTTTGAAAGTGTCGCTTTGCCCCTTGGCTATCATAGGGAAACAGCTTTGATTTAAGACATCGGCTTTGCTATTAACATCAAGTGGCTGCATAACAACTATGAATCATTTTTATGAATGTGTTCTGACTAAATCATAGGACACATTAGGTGTGGATGGATGGATATTTGAGAAAGTGATATAGGTAATAGGCTGTCTTCTAAGATAATGGAAAAGTTTTCACCTTCACTTTTCTTTATATGCTTGCCCTAGAAGTGGTGGCTTTCTAATACAAATAGTTGGAAACACACAGCTGAAAATGAGTATCATTTTAAACCCAGCCATATTCACAAGAATGATTCATATGATTGAGTGGTAATTATTCACAATTGAGACTTTTGTGGCAGAGCATTTTATCAGACAAAAGCAAATTAAAGTTTTTGTTGTGGGTTTTCATTGTTGTTTTTTTTTCCCCTCAAGTTGGAAGTGTTCTTGCATCTGATGGCCCAGATGTCCTCTTCAAGAAGACATAGAGATTTATTGTAGTGAATTGCACAGGAATGTGCATAAAAAACACACCCTGACTTTTTCTTGTGCCAGAACAGCCACTTAAATAGCAAGCATTCCTTCTATCTGTAGGTAGAAGGGTATTTAATTTTATCTGTATTGTTGGTGTATTTTTTTTATTCTGCTCTTCTATAGAGGAATCCAGAGATGTAAACAAATTGCTTCTTGGCCAACCCGTATCTTTTAACCCAACAAACTCTTTAAATGAGCTAGGTTAATCTGCTCTTATTGATAATTTTTTGCTATGCTCAGATTTTTTGTTGCTGCTCTCTAAATGCTAATCTTAGTTTGATAAAGTTTTCAATTTATTTGCTGCAAAGATTGCTTATTTAAAAACAAAACAGAAAACAAGTCTGAACTTTAGCTGCCTGAAGACGTATTCTCATTAGAAGCGCATATTCGGGTTGATTGAGCTGATAGCGGTGGTGATGATAATAATTGCACTGCACTAGTGCCTTGGGATCTTAGCTGTGAATGAGGTTCTCATTTGTGTAGATATAGAGCTAAGATCAGTTCCAAGCCTGAAAAGATTCAAAAGCAGATGTAAAATGTAAAACATAAGAGCTTGAATATGAGTCCTCCATTTTTTGGTGGGAGTACAGTTGTGTGGCAGATGTTTTCTTAAACACAAATAATAATAATAATAATTAAAAACATTAATCTGTCAGGATAAGAAGAAGCAGAGCACTCATATGAAATGCTGTCATGCAAGAATATAGCACGTTCTGCCCTTAGGTTTGTGGTAAGCAGTTAATAAAGAACCAAAATAATAATGCAGGTGTCATCTGTAGCAATGCACAGGGTGCAGGTAAGAAGCAGGGAGCACATACACCTGTTTGAAGGATTAATTGAGGTTTATACCAAGCTATTGCTTTTACAGTCAAGCAGATGTCAGTGGACTTGCTTTACAGGATATTTTGATATATGAAACGGAAGGCTTTTGAGTAGTAAAAATTACTCCTGTCAATTCGTCTTTGCGTATGGCACTTTGATATATCATTCACAGCTTAATTATATTGTCATAGTTGGGAGATTAAAACAAAAGCCAGGTTGACTCTTGCTGAAATCTCTCTCTGAAATAATGCCTGGTAGGTGAAAGGGGGAAGAAATCCATAAAATCTCTATAAAATTCCATTATAATGTATTGTACCATCAATAATAGGTTCCTTCCATGATGCAGTTTCACAAACTGCAGTTAGAGAGATATTCATCAGCTATCACTCACTGCACAGGAGCAGAAACAACTAATATCAGCCATACCAGGAAAAAAAATCAGAGAGAATTGTCCTTTGTGCAAGACTTGAAGTGGTTGAGCCAAAACCCACTGGAGTTCAGGAAACGGAACAAAGAAGCAAATTGGTCAGTGCAGATTTGCAGGCTTGACTGTAACAAAAGGTTTGATAACCTCATCCAGGATGTCTTTGTTGTCCCCTACCCAGAAATGGGGACAGTTACCTGTGCCCAGGAGGTGTTTGGTGGCTGCAGCTGTTGGCAGTGCTGGAGGGGATGCCCAGTCCCACCCAGGCAGAAATTTGGGGAAATTGAGCTGGGCTCGATTTGTTACCAAGGAGATGTGTGGCTTTGTGTTTGTCTGTTAAAGGGAGAGTTGAAAATGACAAATCGAACTCTCTAATGTAAACAAATTGCAGCGTGTCATTTAGGCGTACAGATTTTGTGGCTTAATTATTATCAACACCATTGATTAAAGCAAAACCAGTCCAAACGCTAAGGAGACTTTTCTGTGTTCTCAAGCTCTTATTTACGCTTGTGTAATTTGTCTGTTCTAAATGAGGTGCCCTGACTTGAAGCTGATATTGGAAGCCAAGTGCAGATGGGTGCCTGATAAAGATGTACATGATATTCAAAATATCTGTACACTTAAATGAAAAGATTTTTCAAATGCATTTGGCATATTACTTCTTTAACTCCAGTTTCTGGATGATACTATAATGCAAATTCTAATTGTATGTAATAGCAAGTTTCTCTCAGATGCTGCAAAAAAGTAAAATTTTAATGCTGGTTGAATGAATGTAATTTAGGATTAAGTTAATACAGGCCGTTGTCTGCATGTTGCATATTTCCTATATGTGGATTCAAACAACCAGCTAGGCTCGTGTAACAGCTTCCTGCTGTGGCTGTGGTTGTGTCTGTGGGTGCTTGCCAAAGTGGCAGCTTTGAAGGCAGAGGAAGGTTGTTTGTCGTTGAACTTTGGGATGAGTAAGTCAAGGTGCGGACAGTGGAAGGCACGGGTGACGAAGCCGAGTGTTTGGTACGTAGTAGAAATGGCCACAGTAGAAATTTTTCACAGAAAGCGATCGCTTCCAAACACTGTGGAACTGTTTCTGTGGAGGCAAAGGTAGAGCTGCTCCATTCTCACCTGCTTGGGTATGTGGCATGTGCTGACAGTGCGCTTTACCTATGTACAAGCAAGCAGATGAGTGAAACACCAAGAAGTAGTTCACACATAAAATTTTCTTTACTTACTTTACTTATAAAATATTAGATCGTCTGTCATAAATTGTTAATCAGTCTGTACCAATTTAGTGCCTCTGCCTTTTTTCTGTGCTTTAGCTTAATGAATTGCTATTGCTTCTTTCACATATTGAAGAATCTATTTCATAAAATGAAAGAAAGAAAAAAAGAGAAAAGAAAAACCATACATGATTCTATGCAGACTTGACAGTAATGAAATGGTTTTGTACCTAATGTTATCAGATACTTGCTCTGCTAAAACATTTTAATTTCATATGTGTAAAGTACTTGTACAATGTATGTAAATCACTTTACCCATTTTATGGGTTTGGAAAGCCAAAATCCTTTGATGCGCTGTAATGTTTGAAGGAGGAGTTGGTGAACTGGTGGATTGCCACAGATTACTTCTAAACAGCGTGGGATGTGTTTAGGTGAGAAAATCATAGGAAAGCTTCTGACATAAGTCAGAAAACAAACTTTCAGCATGCAGAAAACCAAGATTTTGGTATTCTAGGAAAATAAGCATATTTCCCATGCTGCATCCACAGTTGATGTGAGGGTAGACATAATTTGGTACTTGTGTGTAAGTTGGGAATCTGGTATGGCTAGCAGTTCTTTTCCTCTTTAATTATAGAAGTAACCTGCTGCCCTGAAGACATCACGTAAGTCTATGTAAAATGTTTTTAGTGATTGTTGTGATTTGGGGTCATTAAAGCAAGCACCTGCATATTTTTTTTTTCAGTACATCTAGAGAATTGTTGAGAATAGTGATCTTTTTTTGATGAGATTTTCACATGTTCTTATCTATTTTAATTGCCTGGTCATCAGAAAAAAAAATTGTCAGAAAATACAGATTTTCTGTATAAATGTCAGAAATGGTCTTTTCTATTGAAAAACATAACAAACATTTAGAATGCTAATGAATAATATTGTTATTGTGGAATTGCCTGGCTTGACCCCATGATACTGTTGCCTGTTGGCTGAGCTTTGTCCATCTGACACAGATATAATAAAAACAGTAAATGCTATTTGTTTTTAATTTATTTTTTTGATGCATGGGTAATTTGCTTGGGTAATTTGCTTTTTAAAAAAGGAGGAGGAGTCCAATGTTGTGTACTGATGGTTGGTACGATCATATCTGTGTTCTTTTAGAAAAGCGTTCACTGGGCATGAGACCAGAAGCAACAGCTTACCTACTATTAATCTCACTGTGGAGTATTTAATCTTCTGCTTTTGGAGGATTTTGCTAATACAGTGGTTTGCCTGAGTAACCAAGGTCATCTAAAGAAAAATAAACAGATTTATTTATCTGTAGCAGGTGGTTGAGATTTTTCCCTTACCCTCTCCATATATATTATATTTTATACATCCTATATTCAGAATGTGATGTGACAGCATGAAATTCATTTGATTTGTAGCTTTGTTTTGCATTTTTTTTCCAGAAGCCTCCTGCTATGTACATAATTTAAGGGGATGAGTAATTTAAAGCATTAGTAATTCTGGATTGCATACAGCTTCAGTGCTAACTGAAACATCCTGCATGCAGAAAGCACAGTTTTGTGTAATGCAGTAACATTAACAGTGGTCAAGACACCCAACCTGAGAGGTGGTTATCAGCTTACAATATTTTGTTACTTGTTCCTATGAGTTCTACATCATAACGTAGTAACCCTTTTGGATGTGAAGAGGTCCTTTATTCAAAACCTGCAGTTTTGTTGTTGTTTTGTTTAGTATTTCCAAATCCTTGAAGATAGGTAACTTCATAAGTAATAAGAAGATGAGTTCGTGTATTACTTTACAAGGAAGGTGTTTGCTTGTTTTGATAAATGAGGTATTTTTACTAGAAAAGACATCAGTAATAAAATTTAGTTTTACTCTTAAGTATAAACTAGAGACAGTCAACATTTCTGTGGGATACCACGGGTTCTTGACCTGCTGAATGAGGAGCGTGGGCTCATTCCTGAGTTTGCACCTAAACCTTTCGGTGAGCAGATAGAACAGCCTGATTTTTCGGGAGATAGAAGTAGTAATCTTCTCTCAGAGCAAACCTGACTCTTAGCAATATTGCACTTATTGAGAATAAAAATAGATTGTAGTCTGAACGCACTTGTAAATTATGGCAGAATTGTTACAGTGAATTACTGCACTGTTAAACATGGCTACTCGGTTTTTTGGGAAGAGTTTTTTGTACTTGCCTTACGTAATGGATACTATAACTTTAATCAGATTTATTTGGAAGGTGTTATTCGATTCTGTGTGCTCTGTGTGGAATGGTAGCATACCCTTAGCAGTGATTACTCATAAATCCTGCAATTATTCAAAGAATAACCTCATGATTAGAAGTATTGACTGTATTATCCTGTGTTATTACAACAGTATGGAAGCATTTCATAATAACAAGGGATTTAATTGGTACAAGGACTTATTTGCGGAATACTAAACACATTGGTAAGTAAGGCATTTGAATTGTACATTACAGGCACCCAGAGTACTGTCAGCTAATTAGGTGCTGGAGGGGCATATGTACTATTCACTAAGGCTGCTCGACTTTCCAACTCAGTTGTTTTTCAGTATTAGAATGGCTGGAACATTGACTGTAAGTTTCACGTGACTACGTTAGTTTTATTACCTTCTGTGAGCAGTTTCTAAAGCATACTTTTAAGCAGTTTTCAGAGAACAATACATGATTAAGTTTTGCAATGAAACTACTGATCTATATCTAGAAAATTCTGTGGAAGTGTTTGTATCAGTAACAGAATGGAATAAATATTTAATCTGTTTCCAGGAAAAGCTGCTTTTTAAACTAACAGCAGATGTATTTTGTCAGGTGGTGGGAAAGCACAAATGCATGTTGACTCAACCAGGTAAAGGAGGAGACACATTAATGGGAGTTTGATACCCTGGGGAGTTCTTCATTATGAACCTGCCAGTTCTAAATTCCATCTGTAACCTGCTAAATGTGACAGTTTAAGCTTTATTGTCGCCCATAAACCTTTACAGAAGGAGGATTTCCTCTGAAATCTGGTCCATTTCTTAGACATCTGTTAATTATGCCTACTGATCTGTTATGCTAGTCTGCGATTCCTTCTAGGCCAGTGTTTTCTGTGGGTTTTAACTCTGATGTTTTATCCTGTTTCCTTGCATTTCTTCAGTTTTCCTTGCAGAATTGGTAGTCCGCATAAATAAGTTGTCATTTATTCAAACCTTTGATGGCTTATGACCAGGCAGCTATCAAAACCATGCATTTGCTGGTATGCTGCTGGAGTTATCTCCTAGCTAGAGGGAGAGATAATTATTTTTTTTAAGGACTCAAACATAATATCATATAGGTGTGGCGTTGAAAGTAGATAAAAGTGTATTATTAATGCTTCACAGACAAGGAAAGCTGTTGCTAAGCAAGACAGGGTAGTTTGTAATTTCAAGGCCTATTTTCATTATTTTTATTCTTTTAGCCTTAGTACAAGGGCTAGAGGCAACTGTCATTGCCCAGGACAACACTTTGCCCAGGACTCCCCTTTTTGGAGGGGAGGAGGAATGGGCGTTTTGGCCCATTTTGAGGAGTCTGAGTGAGCTGGCTGGAGAGACACCCTTCTCTCATCCTATTTGATGGAGGCTTGGTTTGATGGAGCCAATGGGATAATCTTGAAATGCCCAAGAAGTCCTTTAATTTCTCATGCCCTGCTTGCAGATGTCTTTTCCACCAGTAGACTGAGTTGTATGCACGAAGTGCTGATGGGGAGACAAATTCACACACACTGCAGAAGATAAATGACTGACAGTGTTAGGCTATCACTCTGCTAGTAGAACTTACTGTGAAAAGATCTTAAAGGTTTGATTTTTTTTTAATGTTCTTCCAGCCCTTGGTGTGCCAACCTTTCAGGGCATTGCGAAACAATTTACATATCTAATATCTTTAATTAATGTGTGTGTACAGTATAATGTTAAAGATAGAAGACGATTAACTGCAGTAAAGAGTTTTATATCTGTTTTGCATGGGACTTTTTAGCCAGATTATTTTTAAACCCAGATGTTTTATGAGTTTTTGATAAGTGTGTGGAGTGTTTTATTTGTGGTATTAACCAGAATTACTTTCTTCTAAGATACAAGTGCATTCCATCCTTCATTAAATAATATAAAAGCTCACAGTTTGGCATTTTATGATTCAGCAGACTTTTGTTTCTTCTCTTTCTTTGAGAAAAGAATTTCATATAGGGGGAGAATCAGTTATCTGTCCTATATGTTGCTAATCCAGGACAGCCATAATTAGAAGGGAGAAACATCACACAGAGCTCAGCTTATCACTAGGAAGTAAGCCCAAGACCAGTATGTTTTCACTGTTTTGATTGAAGAAGCTATTAAGTGGTAGTATAGGAGAGAGTTTTAAAAGAAATTGATTTGCTTTCTAACAGTGTTTTCTTGCCTGAGTAAGGGTTTAATCATATTGGTGGGAAACAAAATTGATCAACGTTTAACATCAGATGGTACAGAAATAGTGATTAGAAACCATTTGCCTACAGTTTAGAAGACAGAAATTTAGATTAAGCACAACTGAAACATTAATTTAATCTAATTCTATTGAAGTCATGGGGAAAATCTGCTGCTCTAAAATTAATCTTAATCCTCATTTGCAGTTATCAGAGAAGTACAATAACTCCACTGTAATTCTACTGCGAAAGTCACCAATCTGCAAAGCCACGGGGCTTAGGCTCTGCTATCTCTAACCCTGCTGTATGGTCTGTGCTGTGTATACATCTGTATGCATGTTTTACATATGTGTTCTCATATAGTGCCTAAGAGTTGCACCTTCTGTACTGGCAGATTCTTCTGTTGCTTACTTCAGGGTATGCCTGGCACAATTCCTGGGATGGCAGCAGTGTATCTAACAGGTCATGCACGTGCTAGGACTTTGTCACTGTGGGTTAGCAGAAAAGCACTAATAGTCCATGTTTGTACAAATGCTAAGTTATTTGAATTAACTCAACCTGAAGCGGAAGAGGACAAAGTTATCTGCTTTTCCTTGCATTTTATGAGTGAGGAGCAGTTGACGGGGCAGTTATCAGTGCTCAGTTGATGCAAGTAATGTATTAATAATCTGTGATAACTTCATCATGTGTCTGAGGTCCACCTGCACTGTCTGACTAAACAGCTTCATTAGCGTTTGCAGAATGCTGCCCATTCTTGCATACAGACGTGGTTTCTGAAGGTCAGATTCATGATAGGTTATTGTGCCCGTGTACGTAAACGTCGGGGCAAGGAAAAGCTAAGCAACACTAGCAGGTGTTATAACGCTGTTTCTTTGGAAACTGAGTACTTTTGTGTTTGAGGGGAAGCTGCATTACAGTACAAATGGTGCAAGGGAGTAATCCTGAACTGGTGTGGCTTGCTGTTGCCCAGGCTTTCTGTTGATGATGTCTGTCATTCTATTGAACAGCAGACCTTTATTATGCGTCTGGTTTGATTCAAATCCAGGAAGATCTTGCTATCTGCTAGCTGTGCTATGTAATGCTTTCAGATAACGTGCTGATAGGTGGTTTTGTTACAAAAGTGTATCTTTGAAAAAGTATATTGCCATGATAAAGCAGTACAGTTATTTATCTATGGTTTGCATTAATTACAGAATTCATTTTAAGGGAAACAAACTATCTTATTGTTCTCGTCTACAAGAAAGATCTCAATGAGCCAGACTAATTAATCTTACAAAAACTTCCGATCAAAACAATGCATTTACTCCAGTGGGATCACACAGTACTTCTAAAGGTCACCATTGAGCTACGCACCTCCTTGTATTGGACATTCTCAAAAAAAAGAAGGTGAGAGGAGGCTGAGAGGTGAGAACTCGGATCTCTCTAGTGATTCACATAGCCTTTATTGTTGTACTGATCTTGGTGGTCTTGCATGAAAGAAGAGTTCATGTTGCTTCGGAAGCATTTGTGTCTGCTGTTAGTTAATTATTTTTATTTGCTTTATGATACGCCATGGAATATTTATTAAAATAATTCAGAGAATAGTAAATATAAAGAGATTAAAGCAGCAGAGCAGGAAGGATAGCTCCTCTCCAAGAAGGATGTGTGGATACAGTGAGCCTAGTGTTGACTCCAAAAATATTTCTTGGTGAGCAGTCATGCTGATGTTTGATTCCATGCGTATCTAAATTCTTAAGTGCAGGTAGAACTTGGTATCTGATTTATAAAATATTTTTTTGAGGGTTCTGCACTATAATAAATGGTTAAAATTTGACAGAGTCTAGTTGGAGGCCTGTAGCTAGCTGTGTGCCCCAGGGGTGCTTACCGGGTCTGATTTTGTTCAACATCTTCATCAGCGACCTGGATGAAGGAATAGAGTTGCACCCTCAGCAAGTTTGCTGATGATACAAAGCTGGGATGCATAGCAGAAGGCTGTGCTGCCATTCAGCGAGACCTGGACGTGCTGAGAGTTGGTGAGGAATGTGATGAGGTTAACCAAGAGCAAGTGTAGGGTCCTACACCTCAGGAAGAGTAACTGCATGCATCAGTACAGGACTAGATGATCTCCAGAGGTCCCTTCCAACCCCTACAGTTCTGTGATTCTGTGATAACAGAAAAGAAATATTGGAATTGTTCTGCGTGTCCCTAATATGGTCATATTAGAAAGTCTCTAGGAAAACAATCGTTTCAAAAAGAAAAAGATAATCTAAAATATAATACTTTACACGGGGACATTCTCAAAGCCCATCAAACTCAAAGCTTTCAAATTTCATCTCCGATCAGGCATCTTTTATTGCTGCATTGTAAGGAGTTAAGTATCTTTTCTCAAGTAGACTATAATTCTTCATCATATGTGGTATGCTACGTTGCTTTAGGAGGTAACTAGAAAATGAATTTTTTTATTACTGATGCCCAGGAACTCATAGGTTCCATAAGCTTTTCTAATGACCTATTAAAATCTTGCTAACCGTGATAGATTTCAGGATGCTATGTTTTACATCATGATCTTCATCTGTACTAAAAGTTAATTTCTTGTTTCCATAACTGAATATTAACTTTACTACATTCCTTGGTAAACTCTATCCTTAGCAAATGCAGATCTGGTTTTTATTTGCTTCAGATGCTGATCTTGCCCAAAATATATATCCTTGCTATGGCTCTTTCCCAGGAAATCCAAGTGATTCTGCCATGTTGTGCTGACTGTGCAGTTAAGGGACCCTACCTCTAGATGGGATTGGAAACATCCTGGTGGATTTACAGCAGAACTATGAGCTCTTAGGGATTAGAGGGAGAAACAGAGAGACAAAGTTGGTATTTTTCTTGCTCTCCTCTTCACTGCATTTCATCACTTCAGTTGTTTATTACAAATATGGCAGCAGAAGTATGTTTTAAAAGTCAGCAAGCATATTTTCCTCATAACCAAGTATAATACAAAAGTGTTGTGGTGCTGGATTTTCATGTTTTTAATGGGTTTTGTTTTTTCAAACTATCTTTAAACTATCCTTGATATATAAAGAGCGCATCTTTTCATAAATACCTTTCCAACTAATTCTTTAAAAAATATATATATAACCAGTAGATTAGAACAGGTAAATAACATCATCTAATATGCCTAGTAGATTAGCCTAATCAATTTGTCTCATGCTTTTCAGAGAAAAATTTTGACTTTGCAACATACTGAAGCCTACAGTGTGGCTTTGATCCTCCAGATACCACAACTGAAATCTGTATAAAAGCTGAGCTGCTAATGTCAACCAGCTGTAGGAGATGCTTTCTGTACCAGGGCAGGATTAGAATTCTGTAGCTAACTTCTCAATCTGGGCCATCAGCTGAGAGGAATGTAAAAGGTATGAAATAGCTTTTCCTCATTTCTTGTGTGTTTTCTCCTGAGAACACAAAGCCAAGCATTGCCGAGAAAATAAATGGAGAAGAGATGCTGGAGATGATGAGAGAACAGTAATGGAAATGGGGGCATTACGAAGATAATGAGTCCCTACTATTTTTTTGCTTTCTTGCTTCTACCTCTGGTTTCTCTGATTTTTGCATCTTTTCATTTTTTCCAGGCTTGTTGTTGTTCTTTTCTGTTGTAGTGAGCAACACCCTAGGCCATGACAGCTTGTTGGGTACATCAGGCAGCACAGCCTTTTTGGTAGTTCAGATTGGGAAGCAAGTGTTAGGTGGGATGAGATGGCTAGATCTCAGTTGCATGCAGTAAGGCCAATCACTGCAATAAGTGTTAAAAAGGCTCATCAGCGGTGGTAGCACGTGCTCTTTGAAGACACCCCACCTCTGCATTTCTTTTAGGGTATCAGTCATCCCTAATGTTGGGCTTGTCAGTTAGCACCAGCCCTCCCAGATGCATGACAAGGAACTGGAAAGGCTCCTTCACATTACAGCCTCTTTTGTCACTGTCAGGTTAGGTACAGAAAGCATCCATCAGCGTCGCCGGTGAGAAGAAGTTGTGCTGTCTCTGTCAAAATCTGGTGCTCCTGGTTAGTGGATTTTTGTTGTTGCATTCCTATACTCCCCAAGGAACCATAGGATCACTTGTCTGACACCACTGGCTTCCAGGGACGTAGCTTGTAGCTTCCTCTGAAAGCTGCAAAGCCTGATGTTCACTCTTCATGAGCAATGTCCTCAGAAATCAGAAAGCTCCTTCCTAGCTGAGCTTATTTTCCTGAGAAATGGATGTGCGAATCTTTTTGCTACCTTGCATCCCTTTATAGTTGAAGTAAAATGTGCTGGCAAATGCTGCTTTAATTTTTTCTGTGGGCAGCTGTTTCATTTATGTAAGTATTACTCCTTTTGAGAAATTGCTAGGAGATATAAAATTTTAAGTTCTCTGCTGAACATAATTCTGGTGTTCATAAAAGATTGTGTCTCCCAGCCTCTGTCAGCATGCGATGCCTGTCACATGCTCGAGCTGTCTTGCTGCTCTTCTTACAAATCTAACTCTTCTGCAGGCACCAGTTGACAGCAAGGAGTCAATTGCTAACAAAGTGCATTAAAAAATAGATAAAAAGGGAAATGTAAAGCTTCCACCAGTTGGGCCTTTTCCTAGAAACCTGGTAAAATAGTGGCAGTGTGTTTAATGAGGTCACATGTCAAATCCCAAAGCATATTTTAAGCAGACTTTGGTGAAAGAAACACGGCAGCATCTCAGTTTGGGGTGTTTGAACTGACTGCCCGCCCTGTCGGTGTGCTGGATAAATGTTCCTCCAGCTTTGCAGGACTGCTGGAGGCAGCCAGCAGCCCTCCTCCTCTCCAAGTCCCTACCTTGCTTGTAGTTCAGGGCCCTTGAAATCGATTTCAGTGACGTTTCCTCTCTGGTTGCATTTCTTCACTCCTGCATATCCTGCACAGTGCTACCATTTCTGGTGTCTCTCCAGACAGAAAATGTATGAAATGTAAATGCAAGTACACCCTTCTGTACCCAATCCAACTGTATCCATTTCTGTTATTTGGCTTCTTTAGCCTGGTTCAGACTTTAAGGTCTATGCAAACAGCATTTCTGTTGTACTGGGGACTAAAAGCGACTTTCTTTGAACTTTCTGGATGGCAAACGTTGTGATGCTTTGCTGAAGCGCGAAGTGCCCGGCGGTTGGTGTTAAAAGCAGATTTGAAGGCGTGCTGTTTCTGAGGTTGTCTTCCCTGACTAAAGGGCAATGTTACTGAACAGGTGAAAGAGTTAAACTGGTAGCTGTGTGCCTGGAGATGCGTTGTTCCTATTAGCTATTTCATTATCCGATTTAGTGGCTGTTTATATAAGAAATATTTGTGATGTTAAGCATCATTGTATCCAGGCTTTATGTAAAAGGACTAACTTTTACTGGAAAAGGGACCTATATACCAGAGCAAAGACTCTACAAAATGTGGACAATTTCTTTGTGTCTTTCTCACAAGGAGAGATGAAGCTGAATGCATTCAGTTTTTTTTGTCTGCTGCAACTGTTGTATACAACTCCAGCTGTCAGACAACATCTTTTTCCCGTGGCTTACTACCTGTGTGAAAAATCAGCTAGCAGTTCCTTTTGCAGTGGGTTTGATTTCATACTGTTCAGTACTGGAGTGGTATTACAGCTTGCAAATATTTCAGAGTCAGCTTTAATGTAATTTTTATACTATGCTAGAGTGGAGCTGCAGTCTGAAATATCTTTACATCTTAAGTGGTTCTAAATGCAAGTACTTGCAGATTATTTCCGTCACATTGGTGGAGGAAAGAATCTTTTTCCACCTAAATAATACTTAAGTCCATTACCTTACAAGAAAACAGTCCTTTCAAGTTTTAACATCTGAGTGATGCTGAACTTCAGTGACATTAGTAGGTAGGGGGAAGTTTTGGAGAACAAAACCACCTCCTTCAGGAGAAACCTCTCCTGGAGCAAGCCTTGGAGTCCCACTGATGCTTGAGTGTGTGTACCCATGTTCAGAGGAAGATGACCGAACCAGTGCTTGGAGAAATGACCAAGCCGTACAGGCCCAATTAGAAATTTGCTCATGCAAACATTTTTGAGTTGATGGGGGAAGGTAGTATGTGTGTGTGTGTGCTTATCTGTTTACTGCTATGTTATTAAATAAAGTTATTGGCCAGGGGACTTCAGGTAGGCTGGTTTATGTTATGAGTGATTTTTCTCTTGGATAGGTCAAGGGAAATAAAAATGCATTTACATTTATAAATTTTTAAATGCCATTGGATTTATGTAACAATTACAGGGAGAAAAAATGTTTCTTAGCTTTTTTATTTTAATGGAAACAGAATACTTCAAATGATAGTAAAATGTATGTCTGTAATGCCAATGGAGAGGGAGCTAGCTAATTTCTTTTGCTAGGATTTGGGAAATCCCAAAGCTTTCAGTGCATCTCTAGTAAAGCATTTAGGACATAGTATTTAGCATATAGTATTATGGGTTTTGGATTTTTGGATGGCAGTTTTAGCAAATTCCAAGTAACAAACAGGAGTCACTTTGTGCAGCGGGAGAAACTTAAAGAGGTACAAACTGCTACAGTTGCACAGTCTTTGCATTAGTTTTTATTTTCATAAGCCAGAATACCAATAGAAAGTAATTGTTTTGCATATTGTTACTGGTACAAGAGCTAAACAAGTCTTAAATCGTCTTGTTCATAGGAAAACATATGTTGGGTGTACAACATTGATATGAGAGTTGGCTCTGGCAATTAGGCTTTAGGAAAGTTGTTCTTTTATTAAATCTATGAACTAGGTCTTTAGACAGTAATTTTTTTTCCTGTGTGAAATGTTTGTGAAGTGGTTATCATCTATTTGGGGCTCACAAATTCCGAGTCAACAAAGGAAGGTTTAGCAAATCTAGCACGCGTATGCTTCAGATTGTACGTGAGCGATTGCCCTTGTACTTCTATATCTAGGTTCTTTTGATCCTTACTTTACATCCTGAAAACCTGTTAATTACTCTGGATATAATTGCATTGTACAATATAGCATTACATATCTGGACATCCAGGCTTACCTCTATAGCAGCACTGTATTGCTGTGCCGGTTTACCTTTTGGTTCTGGTCATACACCTCCTCCCAAGCATATGTATGGGTTTTGTTGGGGTGCATGTGAAATCTGCCAAGAAATTTGTGCTGTTTCATATTCTTAACTTGTAGTCCAACTCTGAAGATGAGTATATAGCAGTTTTGAATTTGTCTCGGTGATATACAAGTATGAAAGTTGTTGACCTATCCAAAATACATATTTTTAAGACATGACACTTTTTTGTCTATTCCAAAGTTCATGAGAATTGTTGGCATTCCATTAGTGGCCTTGACATCTTACTGTGCTTCAGAAATTACATTATAAATGAGAAAAAGGGGTTTATTTGAATTCCCCTAAGCAAAGGTAACCTTTACTTTCTCCAAATGTACTAGAATGGTACTGCCTACTCAACTACCATATTTTATTAAAAATAAACAAACAAAAAAGCAACCCACTGTCACTGACTTGGATACATGCCTCATCTTACCCACAGATGGAAGGAAAATATTTTTCCATGTTTCTTTACAGAATAACTGGCTTTGTAAAGTAGGATGCATCTCTGCAGTGCTATGGTACGTCTATATCTAAATAAGATGCCATCTCACTGTATGTTGATCAACCAATGAAAGTGTTATTTTAATAACAAAATATCAGCTGGAAAAAAAAGTTGGTTTTTTTCTTCCATTTACTGATATTTATTTGTCCTAATGCCAGGATAATCATAGAAGGGAAGGGAAAAAAAAGGAAAATGTTTAAAAATCACGGAATGTCTCATGTACACCATTTAAATAAAGGAGTGAAACTTATTTTATGGAGTAACAGATGTTGTCCAATAAATGTCCCACTCCAAAAGAGCAATGAACATGATTTCAGTGTTTACTTTTTTTTTTTTTATAATAATGACTACAAAGTGATTTTAATGAAAGAGCAGGAAAACATGGGTTCTGTTAGCTGTAGTGTCATTAGAAAAAAAATAGCTAAAAAATTCACGTCCCTCTCCAAAAAAGAAGAGGGTGCAACTTAATATCCCCTCCAAAATGGGTGATCCAGGTTTGGTAGACTGGTAATCTAAGATGTTTGTACTTTGTATCTTAATCGGGTAATTAGCAGTGAAGATAAGGATGCAGATCACATGGTTTGATATCTCCTCCTGAACAAGGCTAACTGTGATGCTGAAAAATATTATGTTCATGTAAAGACTGGATGAGCTGGAGGTTTTTTGAATGTTACAAATTCTGTGAGTTATCTGAAACATTTTTCAAAAGAGGGTGATGCTGGGAGGTAACTGTTGGTATGCTGCAGGTAGAGGCAGTACCAGTTCTGTTCTTCAGTGTCAGCAGCGAAAGCAGAGCAGACTGTTAATGCATGTTTAGAAATTTTGACTTCAGAAGTGTTGTTCATACAAAACATTTACAGAATCTTTGTCATGAATCAGAATGCTTAAAAAGGGTTGAGTAGTCAGACATTAAGTAATCTCAGGCTTTCAGGAGTCAGTGTGAATATGAAACGTGATTAGTCTGAGAGTGTCATTTCCTCATTAAATCTCATTTGTAGAATCGTAGAATCATTAAGGTTGGAAAAGACCTCTAAGATGATCTAATCCAACCATACATCTACCACCAGTGTTGCCTACTAAAGCCTTAGTTCCTTACTGTCGCATCCGCACATTTCTTAAACACCTCCAGAGACAGTTACTCAACCACCACCCTGGGCAGCCCGTTCCAACGCCTGACCACTCTTTCAGAGGAGAAGTTTTTCCTAACATTGAACCTGAACCTCCCCTGGTGCAAAATGAGGCCATTCCTCTTATCCTATAACTAGTTAGATGGGAGCAGAGGCTGACACCCACCTTGCCGTGACTTCCTTTCAGATATTTGTATAGAGAGCAATAAGGTCTTCTCTGAGCCTCCACTTCTCCAAACCGAACAATCCCAGTTCTCTCAGTCTCTCCCATCAGGTTTGTGCTCCAGTTCCCTCGCCAGCTCTGTTGCTCTTCTCTGGACACACTCCACTCATGGCCTTGATGTTTTTCTTGTTGAGAAGGTCCCAAAACTGAACACAGCACTCGAGGTGCGGCCTCACCAGAGCTGAGTACAACGGGGTGATCACCTCCCTCCTCCTGCTGGCTGCAGTGTGTCTGATAAAAGGCCAGGATGCCCTTGGCCTTCTTGGCCACCTAGGCACGCTGCCAGCTCGTGTTCAGCTGAGTGTTTACCAACAACCCCAGGTTCTTTTCCTGTGCACAGTCTTCCAGCCTCTCTGCTCCAAACCGGCAGTGTTGTCTGGGGTTGCTGTGACCAAAGTGCAGGACCTGGCTCTTGTTCTTGTTGAACTTCATCCCATTGGCCTCAGCCCAGCAATACAGCCTGTCCAGACCTCTCTGAGGGCCTTTGATCCTCCCACTCCCAGCTCAGAAACTGGCACTGATGAGCCCTCTTGTGTTTTTAATACCTCAGCATCTTTTGGTTGTTTGTTCAGTGTTAACATTGGTGATATCAATATAAAAGAAACTCTTGGATCATGAGATATGAAAAACTAATTCTTTTTGTCCTGGAGCTGTGCAAAAATCTTAACGTAAAATGATATGGTAAGAGTAGTCTGTCTCACTCGCAAAGTATTCCAGTTTGCACTGATTAGAGATGGGGACCTTCATGCTCTTACTATCCTTTTAAAAACCTGTTTTTCTTCAATGAAGAATATTTCATCTTTTTTTTCTTTTCTTATATGATTTCATGCCTAAGTAAGGCAGACAATAGTTTTGTCCCGTTGTTCTATAAATGTAATGTATGCAAATGTATGTAGAATTTATTGGTAGTAGAGAGCAATAGTGTTCAGTGCAAGTAATTTGCCAACATCCACATCTGGAATGTGGGCAAAATTTCATGCGAAAATATTGAAATATATTATGTTACTTCATCCTCGGTCACTGTTGCAAATGAATTCAGCAGGAAATTTGAATACGGTAATGACATATCTTTTGAAAAGTCATGACAACATTCCGTCAGTTGTGCTGTGTGTTATTTTTATCACACTTCCTTTATTTTTCTTGTGCCTATGCATTTCTCTGTAGTGTGCTCATAAGGGGGTATACAGGTGTAGCTGTTGTTTGTGGAAGCAGTGCGATGCAGTGCTGTGAGTTCAAATCACACATGATCCCGTGCTGCCCTGGGCTGTGGTGCCCAGCCATAGCTTAGCCTGGAGCAAAGCAGCAGTGGCTTTGCTGCCTGCCCTGGAGGGTCATCGTGCACCCATCGCCACTTGCACAGCCCCTTCATCCACTGCTCTCCTTTGCCCAAGAGATAAGGTGATGTTTAACCTCCCCATCTGTAAGTAGAAATGACAGCCTGCTGTGAAATTGATAAAACCTGTGAAACAATAAATAAAGTGAAAAAAAATTGTCATGACTTCCCTTTTGAAAAGCTAATTGTTATGTTAAACATGTACGTGTTCTGTTTTCCCCCTGCCCTCTTTTGAAGGTGTGCTTTTGCTGGTACGGAGTACAGAGTTAGTCTGGGTAAGAAGAGGAGCTGGGGAAGATCTAATCTTCTGAGCTGAGTGTTTGTACTGAATATTTGAACAGATAACTGCTGAAATGCCTAATGCTGCCCAGGCTCGTCCTGGAGGAATATGGCATTTTTGGACAGCTGTGTTACTGCAATGTAAATGTTAACAAACATAATAAGAAAACACTGAAACTGCTTATACATAACTAAAATTATGAAGAATAAGCCTTTTAAACTTCCAGCTGTTTGTATTATAAGTGTATTTTTTTTTTTTTTACCAGGTTTTTGTAATGGCTCAAAATGCCATCTTTTAGAACTGCGGTGTCCCTTTATAGGCAGACCTTTGCCTTTAGATCGCAGCAGCTGCCTCCGTCCTGGTGTTCCCTCCTGACCATTAACGCAAATTGGAGGCCGGATGAGAGATGCTCTGGATTTAAATTGGTGCAACTCAAAGCAGAATCTGTCTCCAGTTCGCGTTAACGACTGTAAGCGGGAGAAGCTGCCTGAACGGACAGAGAGCTCTAATGAGACCATGTTCCTTCACCCGTGGCCGTATCTGTGCCACCTAATATCTTTTGTATACAATTAAATGAACTTGATTTGGCAGTTAGTGGGGTTTTTTTTCAGTTGAATTCAGAAAAGAATGGATATGAGAACAAACGAGGAATCATATTTGCATGTTTTAAAATCTTTCTCTAAAATCAGTGCTTATGTTTTTTCTTAGCAATTGCACTTGAATCGTTCTAGGGCACACACGGCTGCCCTTTGGGGATGGTGGAAGGCACTCCATCTTTTTAGCCCTGCTTCTTGGAGCACCTGAGGCATTACAATAACGCACGCCTGCTTGTGCTTTTTATTCAGAGGAAGTTCAAACAAACGCCAAGAGAATAGCTGCTCATCCACACAGCAGTTAGTGGCAGTGAGATTTCCACGTAAAGGCACCATCTCTCAGAAAAGCAAACACAGGATGCTGTGATTTTCTGTATGCCTGACTAAGGGCAATATTTATTCCATCATTTGAGAGCTTCCACGAAGGACATTATTCCCATTGTGAGTGTCAAAAGGTATCTTCAGCGTCTTGCCGCAGATACCCTAAACTCCTTCCTTTGATAAAGTACCTTTTGTCACCAAGTGTGTATGCTGAAAATTAGCACTTCCTTCAGTACTAAAACCTTGACATTGAGTATAATTGAGGAGGTGAGTGTCGGCATGTTCATAAGTATTACCTGTCATTTGAAATATGACAGCGCTGTAACTGCGGGACCTTGGGGACTGCAGCGTGCTGGCACTGCGTCTGACTGCCTTGCAGCCGGTGAGACAGCCTTCGCCGCGGCTTCGACCCCGAGATAATTAACACGGCCCTGGAGGCTGCTGCCTTTTGCTTTTGTGCGCTTGTTGTTTAATAAGATGTTTGTTGCTCTGCTCGTCTCGTCTACAGTGCTGTGCCTGTAGGGACACGGGGTCCTTCAAGTTCTGCCACAGTAGGTTTAGGTAATGTCTTCTGCGCATCCATTTCTTTAATTTCCAGCAAATTAAAATATTATCATCAATTAGCCAGCTATGCTTGGTGGCTTGCTTCATTTCCGAGAGGATGCGTATACTCATGTGGTATGAAAACAAGGTGGAGGGGAGGAGGGAATGTCTGAAACCTGACTTTTCTTCTGGAAGCTGAATCCTACATGATGTCAAATGGTGAAATGAAAGGCAGAGCATGGATCTTTGGGGTGGGGTGAATGAGAGTGGTGGTGGTGGTGCTGGCCAGGGGGGCAGGATGCTGTCAGCAGCCCAGCTCTGCTACTTTTCCTTTAATCACTGCCATTACTTGGGATGGGACCAAAGCAGTCTCTTTCATAAATTCTTCTGTGGCACGTTGCTAAAAGCAAAATGGGCTTTTAACAAGAAAGGCATTAAAAAAAAACAACAACAACAAAACAGCTGGGAAGTCTGAAGCATCTATGTGAGGACAAGTTGAACACAGCTGGTTTTTTTCCCTCTTCAGAATACTTTTTTGCTCTGTGAAATGGTGTTTTAAAGAGTTTTGAAAAATTCAGCAGCGTTGCTCCAAAGAGGTTAGTGCTGATACCTCATCTCACATGGCTGAGCTTATTTTGGAATATCTTCAATAAATCTAAATAATCAATCTTGGTAGATGACATTGTTGAGCCAGATGCTTTCACAAGCGTCCATTTTCAGCAGCATCAGAAGTTTCACAAAGCTATTTTGCTTTCAGGGAAACATGGTGGTGGTTGGTTTTTTTTGTTTGTTTGTTTCTCCCGAGGAAACAAAGCTTAAAATATTCTTCTTCAGTTACTCTAACAATTTATTTTTTTAATGTGTTTATTTCGGAAGGGTAAAGCAGATACAATTAGCATATCCTGAACTGTAGAGACTCTCGGAGTTGCGGTGACGAAGTGTAACTTTCATTTCAATGCATACTGGAAATATGTCTCATGACATCCATTTGGTTTGAAATACTTCTGATCTAACTTGCTTGTAGGGAATATCATTCATAATTACAACTGGAAATCAGTGGAAGATAATATTGAACATGAGTTTGGCCATTTTAGAGAAATGCTTTTACTAGAGAAACTTCAAAAATGCTGTCAAATAGAGATGCAAATATTGAAAAGATTAAGATATAAAACACAATACATCCATAAAGACTGACAGTGTAGTAACGTATTTCAAGTTCCTCAGTGCATTATTTCCATTGTCCTGTGTGATTCAGAATGGAAGAGGGAAATACAACAGTTCTGTTCTAATAATACAGTACTTATTCAGGAGCTAAAGCCAATGTGACTGAAAGCTGCAGTATACTAAAGACTCATTCTCCAGCTCTCTTGTGTTATGGGAATAAATATATATTTTAATTACAGACATTAGACTTTCATTGTATAGCCCACCATTAGGCATAAAACATACCAGAAAGCTATCTACATTAGGCTATTGAAATTGCACTGATTTACAGCTCTTCTGTTCTCTCCCCTTGCAAATATTAAAGGAAAAACCTGAAAGTGTATTGGGATTTATGTAGGTGCGTACATCTTTGACTTTCATTTAGGTTCGCTATGAGTTTGGCTGACAGGAACTTTTTTGTTTGTTCTAAAGCACAACATTTCTTGCTTAGTTGTAAGCTGGCTGTCTAGAAAAGCAGTAGCGTGATGCATCGTTGTGTTCTAATATAATGCTTGCATTTCCCTTTAAGAATGTAGATTTCAACATGCATCTTAAGGCCATTGGCTCCCTTGGGAAGAGAATGCACTAAACTTAAAACCAAACAGAAAAGAATTCACATTTACCAGCAAGTGCATTTAAAAGAAATACAATTTACTGAAAAATCATAAAATAATGTGAATTTAATAATTGCTTTGATTTCAGTCAGCATATTGAGAAGACTTAAGTGTTCAAAAGAATATACAAATGCAAGGTCTGTTGGACCTTACCCAAAGCTCATTGAGATTGGTGGGACTCCACTCTCAGCCAGCCTTGGAGCCCAGCCCTTCGGGCTCCTCAGCTCTTCAGTTCTGCCTTGGCTTCTGTTCTGAGGCTGCAGGATTTTTAACAAAGCTTGGTTGAATAGATAAAGAATATCATAGGATCTCATAGAGCTTCCAGTGCTGGAAGGGAAGAAGCGCATTGTATGGGATAGGCATTCTTTTTCTCAAAGCCATTTATCTTTTATTTATCTGAAAACTATGAATTCTTGCTATTTTCTCAGTAAATGGTGGAAAATAGCTAGAATTAAATGAGTAAAATTAACAGTAATAAAGTTAGGGAAGCATGAAATTAAAAAAGTGATTGCAGTAATAAGGTGTACAAGTTTTCCAGGAAGAAATAATACCCTCTCGACTTGGTGAAAAACAATATTAGTGCTACTTATTAAACAGGAATATATTTATACTGTCACTATCTTATCTGTAAGGTCTACACACCTTCGGATTTACCTGCTCTGTTCTATTTGATTATGTCAAATTAATGTACTTCATAACTGCTAAACCAGTTTGTCCTCCATTTTAATGATAGGTAAGTATTGTTAGCGCTGTTTTGAGGCTGAGACTACTGATAAGTAGTCAGGATCTTTTAGAAAGGGCTTCGATTTTAGGTGCTCAAAGTTGTCTGAATCTACAGAAGGAGTTAAATATTCACCAGTACCTCAAATAGTTTTGGGTGCTTCAGTGTACCTTTTTACCCAGTAACATCTCAATATAAAATCTGTGTGCAGTGTTTCAAACAGGAATTCCTCCCTCCAAGGGAATGCTTTTTGTTTTTTCACTTTTGCCCACAAATAGTGATCAACTCTCCATATAGCAGAATGACTTTATTCTTTATCCCTGTTATTTATCCCTCTTAATGGGGATGGAAGAGGAGAACTTCTCTTGAGTATACCCTGCATGTGGGTCCCTTCTGAGTGTCACGCTGACTTCCCCCTGACCTTACCTGAGATTTGCCAATGGAAGGATCAATGTAGCCCAGTGAAATTTTGGTCTAAGAATGAGCAGCAAGAAAATCCTGGCTTGTGTTTAAATGAGCCTTGCATTTTATGTCAGTGTTAGCTTCTTGTATACAAACATGATTAATACCATTTCACTAAAGTAATAATAATAAGTGAATAGCTGTTGAGATTCTTTTTCCCAAGGATCTTCATTAAAATGCAGATAGAAATATCGCTATAAACTTAAGGAAGATATTCAAGGGAGTATTATTTTAATAGACTGTTTTCATGAAAACAACGTTTCCTTGTGAATTAGTAATTGAGTTCCCCCGAGATGCTCTCCTTTTATAGCTCTCCAGTTGGCTGGTTCATTTGGTTTTAAACAGTTCTAACAGATCTGGAGAAGTTGAAAAGCTTGATAAGGTCAGAATAGTGAATGACTGCTGAAAACAAGTCTTATTCACAAAAAGTGCGTCTAGTTCTTTGAATGCATTTCTGTTAATCTTTTGATCTCCGTGTTGGAGTTTCACATCTTATACAGAAATGTCATCACATCTTCTTTTGAATACTGAGCTTTGCAGAGCTGATCTTTATTGTTTCCTTGATTCTTTCCCGTGTAATAACCTTTAGATACAGGCCCACTCCTCTCTGGCACACCAGCTACTTTGCTTTGAGGGCTTTAAAGGGGCTCTTAGGGAAAGAACAGTGTCTTCTGGGCAGAGTAACATTTCCCTTGTGCTGTTATCTGAGTCGCATCAGCTCAGTGGCACATTAAGTAATAAGCTGTCATATTCTGTTGTTATGGAACAGTTCCCATGAACTAGCATTAGCTGTATCTTATGTAATAAGCCTATCTTTAGACTGATACGCGGGCTTTCACATTCAGAGCCAGACAGAAGTGTAGCTGATGTTTCGTTTCTACCATTATGTCCATTTTTTTATGCACATAACACAATCAGCACTTAGAAAGTGAATGCTGTCGCTTTTCATGCGTGTTAAAAGGAGATAGCATTTCTTCAACAAAACGTATTCTGAAAAGAAGCTGAGGGGGAGGAGAGGAACTTGTATGTATAAACTCTATGCAACAGTAGTGGCCCAGTCTTTTTTTTTTTTTTTTTTTAACACTAACTGCTAAGCAAAATGTAATAGCCTGCTGCCATGCCAAGAGTTTTCTTTGATATCCACGCCCATTGGCAAAAACCAGCACAGTCTGTGTGACATTTGAAGAAGCTCACTAATTTCTTTGTTTAGAGTGCGGAGGGCGTGGATCTCATAGAGCACTTTTTGTTAACTTCAGTATCAATGTCACCCTGTCAGAAAGGGGCACTTTGTTAAGATAATGTGACCTTTAGAATAATAATCTCTGTCCTTTATTCTGTCCTTAGTAAAGTGAATCTGTACTTTAATTCTTAATGCTTTTTGATGAAGTAAGAATAGCACGTAAATGAAATATCTTTGTTATTTCCCTTAAGCCATGTAAGATGTTTTCTTCATGAATGGCACAAGAGTCATTTTGTCCATGAAAAACTTCTATTTGCTGACCGGAAGATGTGTATCTGTTCTAAAATGTAAATTAGGCAAGCATTTACATATGTTAAAAGAGGGAGTGGGGCAGGAAATGATTAATATTGAACATCACCTGCTTTCTAGTGGCTTTTGTTAAGGAGGGATAAAAAGGACAATAATTAACCTCTGAGCTTTGTGCGAAGTTGTCTGTTGCAGGAACAGAATGCTGCTGTGCTGAAATTGTAATTACTTTACATGAGAATCTGAGACCAGCTCCAGGTTAGATGTACAAGTTTGATTTGAATACTAGAAATACTGCTTGCTATTATTTTTTACCTTAAATTCCCTATATATTTGTGTTCTTTTATTTGCGAAACCTCATAGTTGGGGTATTTGTTCTCAAGCAGTTCTTATTGGGCACTCACTGAAGCAGAAGTTCAGATCTGTTGCTTTCCCGTCTCTCTTGGAGGTGCCCCATTTAGCATGAATCATACAATATGCTTTGGGTCAAGGAAGCAGACATCTCTGTTTCCATAAATTTGCTGGTTTGAGAAGTTAGTTTTGCTGAAGGTTTTGCTGTCTTGCTGTCCTTATCTGATGAGATTTCTGTGTTTGTGGGTTTTTTTTGCCTTCTGTTGTGAGCCCTGTAGTAGTAGTAGAATAAATTCCTATTAGGAATACAAATTTACAGCTATGATTGATGACGGTTGTGATATAATTCCTGGAAGAGTAGAAATACAGTAGCAAAATACAGCTTAGTAACTGCTGTTTTAATTTTTTTAAACAAAATTTGAGAAATGTTCACGTCATTGAAGAAAAAAGCATTTTGATAATAGAATCTTCATGTTCAAGAAATCAAGTACTCTGGAGCAATGTTGCAGTAGTGTTTAATCTTATGACTGTAGAAAGGCCTTAAGTTTCTAATACACAGATACTTGTAAGCAAACATTTAAGCACTGTTCTGAATTATCACAATCCCCATGTTAGATTTCAGCATTGCTGTTCTATGCTGGGTAAAAATTTATGCTGAAATTTGAAAAGTGTAAAGAATGTTCCTTCTTTGCATCAAAAAGTGATAAATAAAAGCACAGACCCATGTATTACATTTAATTCTGTGCGTGCTTAAAAATTGGAAGGTGGGTCATGTGTTTGACAGCTGCTGCTTACGTCTTATGGTGCTTGGAACCAAATGCTAGTGGCAGTATTTAATAAGATTTCTGAGAAAGTCTGAACTCCCTAAAATTATACCTCCTTAAATTTACTTACCGAGCTCCCTAAAATTATAAAATTATGAACCTTTTAAAATTATGAACATAAATAAATGGTATTGTGAGGGTCGTTTTTGATACTGAAATAAAACAGCAGGCTCCTGAGAGGAATCTCTGCTAAACTGTCAACAACAGCTGTCTAGAACTGGAGCTTATCAGAAACCTGGATATTTTTAATTTTTTTTATTTGATTTTATTTCCAAAGGAGCAGAGATTATAGAATTCAATCTAAATGAAAAGCTTGCTTTTTCCTAATGGTTTTTCTTCTAAAATGGCCAATAAAAATCCAGTATCTGCATGTTTCCTACTATGTACATATTGAAGAACAGTAAAAGGTGTTGGAGAAGGAATAGGCAGAAGTAATGAAAGCTTAATCTCATAAACCTTTTAATATTTGAAGCAAAAATACTGGACACCTAGTAGTTGCATGGATTTTGTTAAGCCTAATATTTTAGTTCAGGGGACCCATTTGGCACTTAAAATGAATCTCCCAGGTGGTAACAATATCATTAAAAATTCATTGTATATCCACCGGACCTGCCTTTAAAGACTTTAGAACTGCTGAGTCTTTCTAATCGTACGTTGTTGCTCTAGTTCACCAGTGAAGCGAATCCAATGACTTTTTCAGCACGTGGCCTTCTTCTATTAATGGAAGTACCATTTATTCACTTCAACATATAGTAAAAGTAATCTTATGGTTGTCACATTTTGCTCTTCTACATGTTTAATTTGCACTTCTTTGACTTAGTGAGGCTATAGTAAATCAAAGGAGACACATCAATCAGCTGGGCACTGTTTAAAACCCAATTAGTTTGGATCCAGAGTTGCCATTGATGCCAGGCACTGAGGACTGCACTGTGGCACACGTTGGGGTGCATGGGAGTTGCATCAGAAGTGAGCTTGTGCCATTTTGTTCCATAAGGGATGTTTGTCATTCAAGGTCTGAAAATGAAAATAATTCTGAATAATGTTTCCTTTCAAAAGAAACTTGTTTATTTTCATCTTTTCATGAATTATCTTCTTCTGAAATTTTGCATTTTATTTTGAAGCAGGGTAGATGTTACCTGTGTCGAACGGTCTCCTCTACAGCTTCCAGGGTAATCATGGGGAGTCGTCTTACTTTACCATGAGAAATGCAGTCGTGGCTCTTGAGTGCTGCATCAAAATAGTTGAAATCTTGACCATGCTATTTCACTGAGTTTGTATAAAGTCTGGGGGTTATAGTAGAGTCTGCTCCATTCATTCAAACAAAGGTGGCTTTCACTTATATATAGCATATATTATATACATATAATATACATTATCTAATAGAACTGTGGGAATGAGCTGATGATACAGCCACTGCACCATGGGACCGGCCACTGCCACGGCTCCTTCCCACAGAGCTGCTTCATGGTGAAACCAGGTTCAGGATCTGCCAGGCCTCTCATCTGTTGTACAGTGCCTGCTGGAAAGCTGGCAGGTTGAACAGTGTTTGCTGTATGGGAAAGGTATATGGGGACATCAGAGAGAGAAGTTAGACCTTGGGTTGATAGGAATTGCTTTAAAATATTTTTTACTTTCTTTGTTTAGGGGCAGGATTACTGCTTCATTACCTATTAATTCACTGACAGAGTTTTACCTTTGGGCTTTTTTTTATCCTACTTACTCTTTTCTATACTGATACGATGTTGGGGTGGTGACATTCATCAGAAAATAATAGGATCTTCATTTGTTTTGGAACCGTCAATGCTGAAGGGGGACTCTTGGTTTACTTTTCCCTCTCTCTTGGAGGCTAACTAACTAACTCATTTTGGCCTCAAGCTGTGATAAGGTGGCTTTGAGGCTGTAATTCCAACCAAGGTAGCAAAGCTGCTGTGAGCTCGTGGCGGTGGGCTTGTTCAGGCTGTGTGAGGGACAGTCATTGCTGTCAGCAAAGCTATTCCACTGCTCAGGGCTCTTGTCAAATGCATGGTGTGACTTCACGTACAAGGAGGTCAGTTTGCCCTACATACATACCTGCACCTACCCCTGCTATCTATACTCTATCTGTGCAGGACTCTTGTACTTCAGTTTCTCTGTACAGAGGCTATTTCTCAGCTGGCTTTATAATAGAAAGTACTGCTCTTATCCTGTTCCTCATCTGTCCGACTGCAGCAGCTTTAGGTCTGCTTAGGGCCACTGCAAATATCAGAAACCTAATAATCTGGCACTAACTATTTAAACCTAATGGTTATTACTGCCACTTTCATGTCTGAGTGAGGTATTTGTTGCCACAAAAATACTTCAGCAGTCTTGCATGTTTTTAAAGAAAATATTAGATAATAATATGTATTTATTCTGTGTGCAGCTATAGAAAATGTATGTATATAGTGTATGTAACTTTGTGCAACGAGGTAAATTGAATAACTTATCTTCAAAGTATCAGACGTTCTTTAGGAAAAAAAAAAAGAGCATAGCACAGATGCAGCAGGACATGCAGAGGATTCTAATTAGACTCTGACTCCAGACTGTCTTTTCACAACACTCTGTTGTAGTCAGCATTGAAAGGTAACTTAAAGGTTCGTTAAGCAGCATTCAATTAAAAAAACTCTAATTGTCTTAGTGCCAAATGCACCATTACACTTTGAACTAGTATGTCATATTTATTAAAATTTGATTTGCACTTCCTTCCTTTTCAAGTGACAAGCACAACAATTTATATGGAATTTATATATTGTTTTCATTATGAGTTTTTATTTTAATATATTTTTCTCAGTTTATCTTGCATTTCAAGCTACAAGTCATAAACCTGCCTGGAATAACTTTGGGGATTTTGATGTTTCTACATCAAAGTGACCTTTTGTGATGCTTCTTTTCTGTTTTGTTAACTTAAAGGGGAGTAAATTTTAAGAATCAGAATATAAAATTAAAGGAAACAGTCGTAAATAGTTCTTCACCCCACTTCTTTACGCTGTTTACATACCCAATAAGAACAAGAAAAATGAGTGTTACAAAGACAAGGTGACACTCTAATCCACTGCGCTGCTGTTTTTCTTCTGTGCATTAAAAAAAGCAGAAGCAGAGCCCAATCTGGAACTGATTTGGTATACAACCTGGAGATAAATTATCCTCTTGGTTTATGAAACTTAACGTTAAATAATAAAATATTTCATGTGACATTTTGTAGCATCGTAAATTCCAGAACCCAAGTTCTGTAATCCGTTTTTGTTTTGGAGTTGGCAGAAAAATGGAAATAGTCAAAAATAGTCCAATGAAAATTTGCCTTTTGAGCTACTCTTAATTCAGGACTGCATGTTTTCCTTTAATTTAGGCAACCAGTTATGGAATTTGTAGTATGTCTATATACATATTATTAGTAGTAATTTAGAAGTTTATTTGTGGCTGACATATAATTGCTCTTTAAACTATTTGACCTTTACATTAACAAAAAAAAACCCAAACACCAAACAACTGCTCTACTCCAAAATTCAAATACCATGCGGATGTTCGTATTACTGTGAGATAAACATTTCACAGCCATTAGTTCTGCTCTGCCCTCCACTCTTTTCTTGTCTGTATTTTCTTAATGTCTTAGCAGAACACATAAAATAAAGCCAGCAGTGATTGGGACATACTATCTGAGTCTCATAGTGACAGTTCCTTGAATATTTGAATTCATTTGCATTTACTTGCGTATTTATGCTTCAGTTTCTGCACACAATGGAAAGGCTGATTCACTTCTGATGTAATTGTAAGCCCTTCACCTAAGATGACTTCCTCTGACTTAGCAGACTGCTAACCAAACCATCTTGCATCTTTGACTCCTTTGGAGGTAGCAGTTCCTTTCCCGAAATCCTGAAGTTCTTATAATAGCATTCAAGACATCCCTTTTTATCCTCCAGCCTTCCTTTACATATGCAGTATGTTAAGTAGACCAACACAGTTGTTTTTTTATTCTCTTATTTTCACTGAAGTCACTGTTTTTGGTTTATTTCTTGTATCATGCTTCTCCAATATGACTGTGTGCCTCTGGAAGATGATTAACATTGCTTAGAGTCTTTCACACTTCAGCAGTACCAGTGTTCCTTTCTGATTCAAGGTCATGTGTTGTGCATACATACGAGTGTTTCTGACCTCTTTATACCTGTAGAACTAATGTTCCGTGATTATACTTATTTTTGTTTCTTAGACAAGTTGTAGTTTTTGCTGCTATTTATTAAATATCTGAAGTGTGATAGGAATAAAAGTGGCGTAAAACTTATTTTAAAACAAGTTGCCCAGCGAGGTTGTGGATGCTGCCTCCCCGACAGCACTCAAGGCCAGGCTGGATGGGGCTTTGAGCAACTTCAACTAGTGGTAGCTGTCCCTGCCTATAGCAGAGGGGTTGGAACTAGATGATCTTAAAGGTTCCTTTCAACCCAAACCATTCTATGATTCTTGTTTATTGCTGCTTTGAAACTACAGAGTAGATAGGCGGAAAATCGTTGCCAATTCAACAAAAACTATTACATTGCATTTGAAAGTTCAGGATGTACGTTGCTTATTTTTTCTTTAGAAACTTGAATTTCATGTTCACTCATATTTGGAATACTTCTTTCACGTTCTTGGAGTTGCATAATTAAATTATTACCTGCTGTATCACCATCTACTTACGTTTCTGCGAAACATTTCTGACCTCTGCATGTATACTTCATGATTTCAAGGAAGTGCCAAAAAAGCAGCAAGTGCTCTCCATCAGCAGATGGAGAGAGCAACTTGCACCCTCTGAGCAGCCAGTCTTGATTTCCTGGGTATAATTAAGCATATTATATATAAATGTAACTGTTTTCTTTCAAAAACATGGCACGGAGATGTTTATAGTTGTAATAGTAAAATATTCCTTCTAGGATGAAGACGTATTCAAGATAATATTTAGAGATAAACATTGCACATTTTCTCAATAATGTCGCATAATAGTTTATTGAGCTAAACAGCTGAATCATTATCTTCAGTAAAAAGCATTTCGACTCGTTAGCCTTTGCACGACAGTAAATGTGTGATATGTAAATCTGAAAAATGAAGGGACTAATCTGAACATTCCTATTAAGCCTGCCAAAAAGTGGAATTTAGATTCCAATGCTAAAATTTCAAGTGTGTCATCATCTTCGTATACATCTATAACTGAGCAACAGAATGTTCAGAGGAATGCAGTTGAACATCTTTTCTAACTAAAAAAGTGGTATATAACTTTAATTTAGAGAAGAAACTACAAACATTAAATCTGCTTGGAAGTAGAAAGCAAAAGGTAAAATCTGGCTCCAGTGAAATAATAGTTCGTGGTCCCTGCTACAGTACGGTGGTTAATGGAGTGTGTGTTTGTAGAGAGCTGTCCATGAAGATCCTTGAGACATTCCATTGCTTCCGGATCTGATGCCAAGCAAATGACAGTTTCTAGGGTATTGCTGTAATACCTGCCTACCCTGCAAGGAAATTAGGTGTCTGTTAATTGACAGAGCACTTGCTGCTTACAAAACGCAGCGTGTGCCAACACACACTGTTGGTCTTCATCTTTCATTAAAATGATGAAAGTAAATAGTGAAAAGTCTTGGTGAGGATTGTCTTATTAGTTTAAACAAACAAAATAGAAAGCAACTGTGTTTGTTACAAAATCATACAAGCTGTGATGCGCAATGGAAAATTATTGCTGGTTCAGTTCTGCTGGATTTAACGTATGGCTTGGAGAAACTGAGCACACTAATTTCTTTTGGTATTGGTGAGAGTTGAGGAGCCCCAGCGGTCTGCAGGAGGAGTTCATTATATGCCAAAAACAAAATGTGATCATCTTGAAGATACGTGGGCTTCACATTTCATAGATAGGGCAACCTGTGGTGCAAACATCAATAATCTCAGGCCTTAGACACAAGCTGGAAATTCTTAATTGGCTCATTAAATGAGAATTCATTGTTTTTTTTCAGCTGTATGAATAATCTAAATTGTGATATGCTGTAAAAGATCTTTACTCACTGTGCTACTGGTGTTACCTAACATTTGTAATTTTGTGCTCATTTTGTGGTCAGATAAAACAGATGCTATTTTCAAAGGCTCCTACGCCCTTCTTTCAGCACTTCAAAAACTGAAGTTATTACCCTCTCTGTTTCATGCTCTCTCTTTATTTCATATCCTCTCTCTGTTTCATACCCTTTATATTAATTTTTCTGATTCTCATTAATTTAACTAGATTGCCATCCTCCTTTCCTCTACTGGGAGAGATCACTTTGGAGGACAAACACCCTTAAACTTTAATGCCTGATATTAGGAATGCTTACAGGTATCCGCTGCCTAAGGTGAAGTGTTCTCCTGTCCTCACATATGAAATTTCATATACGGTCTCTAAAACTGGTAGGAGTTTTTGATAATCTACATCTCTAACGAGAGAGTCATTTCTACACTTCAATGATAACTACTTCAATGGAACATAAAAGTGCTTTAGAACAGAGGTCAGGGTCTTTTATCCTGATTTTTGTATTTGAGATCACCCAGCAGCTCAACAACCAGTCTGGATATAAATTCTAGTCTTCCAGCTCTTTGTAGCACTCTGCACCAGGTAGCAAAGTTTATGGGCATTTAGCCAACTGTCTTTTGAGGCATTGCATCCGCCTATTTTGACATTAATCCATAAAATCAAATTCCATATGCGGTCCAAATACTGGTCTTTGTGGGGCCCAAATTACGATGGGAATAATTAAAATATTTGCTTTCATGTCCCAGAAGGTAACTGTGAGAGCTAATTTTATTCACTGCAATTATTTTGGACTAAGTTTAGCAGTGGAAGATAAAATCCAGGATAGGTTTGTAATGGCATACAATCTTTAACTGGTTAAACTGTAGGCTTAATTATTTCCAAGATCTAAAAGTAAAGAAAATATGGAAGTGGATTATGGGTCTGAGCAGGTTTACAGAGAGCTTACAGTTTATTTGCATGGTGATGTGACATAGTGGTCGTTTTGGTGCTGTGATCTCTATATTCAGCGCAGTAGGCTGTCGGCATGGCTTTTGTGGCAGAATTATGAAGACAGGTAGTGGCACTGATTCTTTGGTTCGTATCTACCTTGACCACACACTTGAGAATAGGTAGCAGTGAAGGTAAAGCATTTGAATCTTTATTTAGTGAAATTAATCAGAGTCGTAGCTTTGATACTCTTTTTAAAGAGAATAAGAAATATTTAAGCAAAATTACAATGACGTGTGAAAGGTAA